>JARDVY010000300.1:32500-239413 GCA_029030555.1 Ornithoptera alexandrae | reverse complement strand
CCTATTGCAGCCGACGCACAGTACTGTGCGGACATTGCTGTGATCCGGTTTGAAGGACCTATAGCTATCACTGGTGGTGGTGTCTCTGTTGCCGGAGACCGTCTAGGTACCACCGCAGCGCCTATTGCAGCCGACGCACAGTACTGTGCGGACATTGCTGTGATCCGGTTTGAAGGACCTATAGCTATCACTGGTGGTGGTGTCTCTGTTGCCGGAGACCGTCTAGGTACCACCGCAGCGCCTATTGCAGCCGACGCACAGTACTGTGCGGACATTGCTGTGATCCGGTTTGAAGGACCTATAGCTATCACTGGTGGTGGTGTCTCTGTTGCCGGAGACCGTCTAGGTACCACCGCAGCGCCTATTGCAGCCGACGCACAGTACTGTGCGGACATTGCTGTGATCCGGTTTGAAGGACCTATAGCTATCACTGGTGGTAGTGTCTCTGTTGCCGGAGACCGTCTAGGTACCACCGCAGCGCCTATTGCAGCCGACACACAGTACTGTGCGGACATTGCTGTGATCCGGTTTGAAGGACCTATAGCTATCACTGGTGGTAGTGTCTCTGTTGCCGGAGACCGTCTAGGTACCACCGCAGCGCCTATTGCAGCCGACGCACAGTACTGTGCGGACATTGCTGTGATCCGGTTTGAAGGACCTATAGCTATCACTGGTGGTAGTGTCTCTGTTGCCGGAGACCGTCTAGGTACCACCGCAGCGCCTATTGCAGCCGACACACAGTACTGTGGCGGACATTGCTGTGATCCGGTTTGAAGGACCTATAGCTATCACTGGTGGTAGTGTCTCTGTTGCCGGAGACCGTCTAGGTACCACCGCAGCGCCTATTGCAGCCGACACACAGTACTGTGCGGACATTGCTGTGATCCGGTTTGAAGGACCTATAGCTATCACTGGTGGTAGTGTCTCTGTTGCCGGAGACCGTCTAGGTACCACCGCAGCGCCTATTGCAGCCGACACACAGTACTGTGCGGACATTGCTGTGATCCGGTTTGAAGGACCTATAGCTATCACTGGTGGTAGTGTCTCTGTTGCCGGAGACCGTCTAGGTACCACCGCAGCGCCTATTGCAGCCGACACACAGTACTGTGCGGACATTGCTGTGATCCGGTTTGAAGGACCTATAGCTATCACTGGTGGTAGTGTCTCTGTTGCCGGAGACCGTATAGGTACCACCGCAGCGCCTATTGCAGCCGACACACAGTACTGTGCGGACATTGCTGTGATCCGGTTTGAAGGACCTATAGCTATCACTGGTGGTAGTGTTTCTGTTGCCGGAGACCGTCTAGGTACCACCGCAGCGCCTATTGCAGCCGACACACAGTACTGTGCGGACATTGCTGTGATCCGGTTTGAAGGACCTATAGCTATCACTGGTGGTAGTGTTTCTGTTGCCGGAGACCGTCTAGGTACCACCGCAGCGCCTATTGCAGCCGACACACAGTACTGTGCGGACATTGCTGTGATCCGGTTTGAAAAGCACTGTAGCTAGTGTAATTACTGGGGTAACGTGACTCGTCTTGTCTCAGGCGAGGAGCACAAAACGGTGCGGTATATTGTCCTAACTAGTGCTATGTTATGGGCGGGCGTATCACTTACCATCAGGTGATCGTACCGCTTGTCTCGGCGCTTAATTAAATAAAAAAAATACAAATAGCTACCATGGCATGGGCGATGATCTGCGTTTTAAATAGTAACAGGTAATTTTAGAACTGTGTTGCTCCAGTGACAGAGAAATTGAGGAGGAAGGGGTAGGCGTTGTGCGGGCATGTGCGGAGGGATGAAGGACATATAACAAAGAAAGTAATGAAAATGAACGTGGATCGTTATAAGGGTAGAGGGAGACCGAAGAAAATGTGGATGGATTGTGTGAAAGATATGTATGAAGAGTGTAAACTCAGATATGACGGCTGATAGAGGAATGTGGCAGAGAAGCACATACTGTGCCGACCCCGCAAAGCTGGGACAAGGGCAGGTGGAAGGAATGAAGGTTCAGCTGTGGACGTCCATCGATCGAGATGATGATGACTTCAACTTTAAAATGATATTAAGAATTTTAAAATAAAACAGCAGATATTAAAAAAACACATTTATTAGACATTAATAAAGAAAATTAATAACCCTGTAACAGTTATCGTTTATATTTTGGTTTTAACACTTTTTCCAAAGAAAAATAAAACATTTCCATCTAAAACTGGATCGAACGCCTGAAATATTTTTAAATAAAAAAAAAAAAATCTTTTATCAAAATACCTTTTATTCCAAATAAATTCTTAACTATTTTTAATGTTTATCAACATATGGGTTAACTACTTCTAACCCCTTTACACTAGAATGTATGTACGTCAAGTACTTCCTTGAAGCCAGTCCAATGTTTGACTAAGTACCTAATTCCCAAGCCTAGAACTAGAAAAAAAAATAAGCCAATACATCCCATAGACCATGTCACAAGAATAAAAAAAAATCATTTTTTTTTTATCGTATAAATAACACACCCTGTAGACATCGGGCCACTCTCGACGCACCAAATACTATCTTATAAATTTTAAAATCACCTTAAATCGCCCTGTCTTTAGATTAAAAAAAAAACTTTTAATATGAATATAAATTTTCTCAATTTTTTTTTTGATGATTATTAACATTTATCGTCTAACACGACTTTTCGATTAAATACTAATTTTTTTTTATCTGCATATTTGTTCCAATACTGCACATGAAAGTTGCACGTGTGTCACATGTCGAAGGTTTAGATTTTTTATTACTTAAGATTAAATTTAAATAAAAAATACATTTATTATTAAAAGTGAAAAAAAATAAATTGACTACTAATTGAGACTGGTCAAGGTCATCGCATGACGTGGCGTCAGAAATGATATGAAACGACTAAATCCAAATAGTCCGACAAAGAGAATTTTTATATTCACTATTCTTAAACAAAATCAAACAGCCTTTAAACTTCAGACTATTCGACAGTTAATTAGTTTAAAGCATTAATAATTTAATTATAACATTAATCAGCTTTTTTTTTTAATTTACAATCGAAAAAATCCTACCCCCACAAAATATGTAACCCCATGCTGTATTTATCAAGCGCTTGGCAGTTAGTTAAATATTAGACTGAAAGGTTATGTAAATGGGGTGTAAGGGTTCCCACACCACTCTCGGGATCCGCCAGCCTCACCTGCTCGTGGTGCAGCGTGCGAACCAACAAACGAGGCTCCTACCAATCCGCATTGGGTCAGCGTGGTAGGTAACAGCCCAAATCCCCCCCATATAAATCCCTACCCGATCGATGTGGGGATCTTTGGGGGAGCCCTATGTCAGCGGACGGCTGTCAACTGATGATGAAGGTTATGTAAATGTAAGACCTACAGCTTTGCAATTTATCTGATTTAATAGACCAGAAACTACCGACTAAATTTCACGTCAATATACGTGTACTAACTAGTTGCATACATAATTTTTTTAAATACCTTTAATGTTCCCACTACTGGGACTCCAGCGCTTATATCACAAATGTCAAATGACACGGATTAAACATACACTTCTCCGACTCCACTCCTCAAACTATACTATCAGGGCATCACAAATGATTAAGTTTATATGTGACTTATAAAAAAAAAACTCAAGGGTCACACGTGTTCTCGAGCGCATTGGCAGACAGAGGTGGAGGTAGACCGGCCACATGCTGCGACGCGAGCTGGACAAGTGACTCTTGTACCCCCGAGATAGCTCAAGAATGAGAGGAAGACCCACAAGATAGACCGTGCGTCAAGACAACGGTAGCAAGCGACCGAAACCGTTGGTGCGGTTTGGAGGAGGCCTACGTCAGAAGACACTCAGAAAGTGGAATAAAGGTTTTTTTTTTTTATTTTACACTTATAATAAATCTACTTAACATCAAGTTAACTACAACATTTAAATTTATTATTTAAAAACCTGTCGTCCGTAAAGAACGTCATTGAGCCTTACAGGATATTTAAACATCCCAAAATCCAATGTAAATATATTTGTCAGAGAATAGAATAAAATTTAGTAGACAATTTTTTTTTATCTATAAAAATGTAATTAATTTAATGACGCAGCGCCATTGGTCGTTCGAAATTAAGTAAATATTTTTTTATTTTCTATTAATGGCGGGAGCGGCGGGACGTTGAACCGGATAGTAAGTGATACGCCCGCCCATAACGTGGCGCTAGTTAGGATGATAAATACAGCGCCACATTGTGCTCCTCAGTTTGAGACGTAAGATGTCGAGTCCTGAGTCTTGTCGGTTTGAGGTGCGCTGTAGCTAGTGCAATTATTAGGCCAAACAGCGGTGCAGTGTACAACATCCTAACCAACGCCACGTTATGAGCAGGCGTATGACTCACCATAAGGTGATCGTCCTGCTCGTCTCATCGCTTAATTGTATTGACTTTTAATTTTATCTATTTTATTTCAAGTTAATAAGCCTTCATCATAATGCTTAATGGCTTCTATTATAAGAATTCCGCCACCGTCGGTAAATTAAGTCCCGGCTTTCACTACACGCTCTGATAATGATGAAGAGTATATAGTAAGAAGTACGCAATGTATAACACAGATTAAAAAATTACAATATGGTACTGTCATGTAAATTTGTACAAAATAAAACGATAAAATATTAAATACTTGAAAGTTTTTTTGCTCTAGCACTTGGAGCACGACTTGTGAGCGAATACCTGGTATTAAAAACCTGGTCTAATAAATACTATATTTTTTGTATGATTAAAATATGTACATATATTTATTATGTTCTAGGTTGCCATAGTGATAAATCGGAAATTATTTTAATAAACAATAAAAACAGTAAGGGTTTTGAAGTTTGAAAATGATATTTGTAAAGTAATTAAGTTAAAATTATTATAATTAAAGCCTCTTTTATTAACATGCGTATAAAGTAGAAAATTATTTTAAAATTAAAACTTTTCCACTTTAGATGATTAATAATTTATAAACCCTGTTCAAACAAACATTTTGTTAATAATACCATTATAAAGTTTTGGAAGGAATTTAACTGTATGATGATTCATTTTTTTTTTTTTCCTATTGATCAATAATGAAGGGGTCAACACTAGACCTCAAATTAGCAAGATGAGATATGTAACAATGATGCAAAATGTGAAGAGTACTCGTCCATATTATACCCCATAATTATGGCATCCCTTTGACTATACGAAGATGGTACCTAGACCACAACTTCATTGTAATTTTAAGGGAATTCCCAAGACTTTCTTGCTGGACCCGATGGATTTCTATATTTTGGTGACAATTCTATATCTACTTCATTGTTCCTCTAGTTCTACTATAACTCAAAAAAAATAATAATATATATATATATATATATATATATAGATATTTTGACACTCATTTTACATATAACAACACTGTTACATCCCATTCCGACCAATTCAGAACAGGTCTTAATTATTAAGTCTAAATACTAATATTAATATTTTGAGCTCTTAGTCTTTGGAAGAACAGCTTATGGAGAATGAGATCAAAACATTACAACATGGACCCCACTTCCGGTAACCACTCAGGTTTATAGATTCGAAGATTGTCTTTTATAACAGCATTTTTTCTTGAATTTCCAAAGGATGTTATACTTTAATAAAGCTTCGGATAACTTTTGGTTTTGGTTAAGTTAAAAAAAAAATTAAGCAATTGTTCATAAGCCGAATAAACACATGAGATGATGTTAAGCGAGTAATGAAAAAAAATAAAAAAATTGTTAACATTAAATAAACAGAATCTTAAATACAATCATAAGTTCTTACCTAGTTGTACTTTTAAACACAATAATATAAAAAATTAAAAGAAATAAAGAAAACCCTTATCAGGTTAGGGAAGATTTAAGAGGTAGAGTAGAAAGGAAGGAAAGATGTCAATATTAAAAAATAAGTGGCAACTTATAAAGTTAATGAGAAAGAGCTGAATAGTATTTCTGGAATATTCGACAGTTTCCAAGGTTGGAAGAAGCCAGTTAACCTTTGTGTTTGTGCAGTTTGAACGGTGTTCATTCTTTGTCATGAGTAGTGGGTGAACATTAGTTGAACTTTGACCATCTATATTACTTACTGAACCCATGTGGTTCTGTCTGGAGTAGAGAGTATAGGAAATGAGATGAAGTAGAAGAGGAAATATACAGGACTGGAGTAGCTGAAAGCGGAAGGGCAGATACTAGGAAGGCTGAAGGAGTGGAGGGGATAATTAAAGATGTATCACCAAATGTAAGTAATATAGATGGAGTGGAAGTGGTAACCGATTTGAATCTTTCGATTCTTGATCAGGGCCACTTTTCCAGGGGAGAATATGATGGGAGTACTTCTAAACCACATTCGGTTTAATAAGGGTCAAATGGGTCGGCATACTTATGTGATTTTCTATATACCTGCATATAAAATAAACTTTACAAGACTTACAAAAGAAGAATTCACCTGTTACCACAATTGTGTTGGCCACCATCGCCTTCGAGTTGCTCTGATGCTCCATGCTTTGCCTGTGCTCCGTCGAGTACACCACGTTGCACAAGAAACAGACCAAGGTGCCTTTAAGATTGTTTTTCGCGTGGCGGGTGATCTGGAGCGCTACCTTGTGGGCGCCACTGGTGACGTGATCGAAGAGGTTCTCCTTTGCAACCTTGGCGCAACAGACGCAGCAATTGAAATATTCACTCATATCTATTATCAAATTGTCCGTCAATATCTCTTGCAGTAACATCCTATGCTTCTTCTCTTCCACGTGTGATTTTACCAGAAAAGAATTTTTTGGGACATTCGATGTGCAGACACGACATTCGTATTTGTCAGATTTCTCAGTGGTCATCATCTCGAAACACGGATAGTTACGTGACGGCACAGAAGCTATAACGGAGCAATCGCCGATTAATTTGGTGTCATCTGTTGTTGTCACGCCGCCGGGGAATGTGTTGGTGAAGCGCTCGAGGTAATGCATGTGGGTCAGTTCGTGCATGTGGTTGAAGTGTTGCCCTATCGATACACAGTCGTGGCATAATTCACAGATAAACATGTCTCCGACGAGCTTCAGTTTGTTACTCTCTATGATGCCCGCGTAGTTCTTGTGGTAACCTTCATTCAAATGTTCCGCGACGCCAGCCGGTTTATCTGGTATTATAATACTGCATATCTTACAAACATATTTACATGTATCGGTATCTAAATTTGGACCTTGACTATTTTCAGCAGCGCTATTTTCTATGGTTTTCCCGCTCGTTACCGACGTTTGTTTTTTTTTACCTTTTTTCTTGGTAGCTTTTTTAACTTTTGGTATAAGAGTAATGTTATTGGACCAGGCAGATTCAGAAGGATGTGTTACGGGCACATCAGTTGCGTTACAATTGATATTATCAGCTTGATCGCCAAAGACTTTAACATTACCAATCGCATTTCCAACTGCATTATCAGCTGCATTATCAATTATAGTAACGGCTTCTGCAAATTTATCTTTTTCTTCTCTTTTCGTGCTCTGTTCAGTATTTGTCTTGTTATCATTGTTATCACAATAACACTTTTCGCTGAACGGATTGTTCACGTTATTAGAATCGTTTGGAAAAGCAGTACTGTTAACTGCACTTTGATTATTCTTCACTTTTGATATTAACGACGATGAGACATGCGCGGCTGAATTAATATGATTTAATTCCTCACCGTGTAAGATGAATATATTACAAATTCGACAATGAAAATATTTTGGATATTTTTTCAAACAATTAGCGGCAATTAAAGCATTATAGGCGTTTAAATGTTTCTGATCGGCGGAGTGTTCGCTACTTTTATTGTTTGAAAATTTAATATTACAGACTTTGCATTTTAGTTGATTCTCGGTGATGTCGTCTGAAAGGTCAGGACTATTTAAATCCTGGTTGAACCAATCAATTGAACTTTTATCCGAAAATATATATTTTGGTTCGGATCCTTCAACCTCTTTACCGACTTCTACTTTTACAGGTGATTTTTTGCATTCACGATCTTTGCGAGTGTCTACATCGTAATGATGAGGTTGTACAACTTTTTTTGAGTAGCAGTTTTTGGTAATGCACCAGTTTTATTATTTCTATTCGTCACTGTGTCCGATGCTTTGGATTGGGTCTTAATAGTTTCATTTTCAACTTCCTTTTCCTTCGCATCAAACGAGAGAGCGTTCATCAGCATTTTGTCGTGGGTTGTATTGAAAAATGCATGAATTTCGGGATCGTCAATTATATCATTGCATAAGACGCAGTGGTTTTTGGTACTGTTCAACTATAACAAAAAACTGTGGTTTATACGACATCGATAACCTTCGCAGTGTTATAGGACAGATTGATTGCTAATCCAACGGAAAATCGTAACTAACCGGAAACTCAACTGGCAGTACCGTATTCACATTGGGCAGGCACACCGCTTACCATCAGAGGATATGTTGTACGTGTGAAAACATTACTACGTTCTGGTCAAGGATGCTGTAGTTAATGAAATATCTGAATTACCGAGAAAAAAGACAATAATTCGATGCAGTGTATATCATCCTGACTAGTATCACATTGTCTGGAGTGGACAGGTCGCTTATATTTTATGAAATAACCTTACCTTTCTTATGCAGTGCTTGTCGATGGGTAACAGAAGATTCTCCTTGTGCTCCGACGACAACATGTGCTCCTTGATATCCTTCAGTATCAACGTACACAGTTTACACTGCACATGACGCTTACCCAAGCCGACCAGGCCATGATAATTTTCATGTTTCACTTTCAAGAAAACGTTATCTTCAGTTTCGATACTTAGATAAAACTTGTCTAAATATTTCAATCTGTAGGTGGATGCATTAGAGTCAAGAAATTTTACACATTGTTCCAGATTCGTAATGACTGGCGCTTGTTCCACTTTACTCTCAACTGGTGTATGAACTTTATTATTCGATTGGAGATTTTTGTAATCTCCAACATTGTCAGCATTAAAATTTTTATATTTAACATTATTGTTATTATTTGTAACATCGACTGTTAATTTTGCAGTTTGAACTTTATCATCATCAGCACGCGACGATACAATCTCGGGTTCCGCTTTGTCGTTGGTCTCCGATTCATAATTTATGTAGAGTTTTAGAAAATCATTCAATATTTTATCCAATATAACAGCGTTATTGTGACTTTTGGATTTTAAATGTTCCAATTTGTCAATTTCGGCAACAATTATAATGCACGTTGCACAGAAGTACATCGACGGCGGCCGTGCCTCTGTGTAATAATTTTGTGTCATTTGATTTTTTATTCTCTCCATACCTATTTCGGCTATTTTCCTGTGCGTCAAATGTTTAGAACTTTCTAGATGCTCGTTTATATATGGCAACGGTATTTGAACGTTGCATAGATAACAAAACGTTTTCTTAATATTCAAATAGTTTCCTAAGCATGCATCACCGTCGGTATCATCTGAAATAAGGATATTTAAAATAGCGCATGATGGGAAGCTTTTAGCCTCATTCATTGTATTAATCACATATGCTAGTGGTAGGTGACCAGAGCAGCCCCTATTTCTGCAGCCATAGTGTTGTAGCTGTCTTAAGGGTACAAGCACAATGTGGTGCAGTGTACATCATCCTAATATTGCCGCATTTTTATGACCAGATATAACATCCGGTGAATGTATTATTCAATTTATAAAACAATGTATGATTTACTCATACTCCATTGATCTAAGCTGATTTATTTTCAACATGTTTTTACTAAGTCATTATTTATTTTGTATTAAATAAATTAATAAATAATTTTAAAATTTTTTCAGTTATGTTCGTGAGCCACTTTCACACTATCATTAACCATGAAGCTATCTTTTAATTTATGCAAAATATCATGGCTTACTGATCATAGAATATTCATCACCGTTGTTACAGTCTCCAATATAGTGTGAACAGCATTGTATTATTTACCTGGATGAACATCAGAATTAGTGTCCCACATGTCCTTACTCTCCAACACAAATTCGACATACTCATCATAATTAAAATCAATTCTATCTTTACACCAACTGGGTATCAAATATTCAGTATCTGATGACACGATGGAAACTTTTTTGTCATTAAATGGCTTAATATCTTGTAGTTTAGCGTTACAGTGTGCCATGTCAATACCTGTTTTAATATACCTGAAAAAAAAATTGAAATTGATTGTTAATGAAGAAATGAATATGGTCTTTTTTATATTAATGCCTACTGCACCAAATACAATACAAAGATTTTTTACAATGTGATATAATAGGAAAGTTAGTATAAATCAGTATAAATTAAGTAATAAAGTCAGTATAAATTACTTTAAAAATCTGCTTTTTTTTTACTTTATGTTCAATAAATTTTTAATTATAACCTTTAAAGATAAATATATATTGGTAGACAATCATTAATTTTAACCTATTGATGCTCATTGTCAATAGAGGCCTTCACATTTGAAGGTACAGGCATTACTTAGCCTGTGGGTTAGCGAACTGAATATACATGCATTCATCAATCCTAGGGAAAGCTGCTACTGGTATGTATGTCAAACTTTTTTGCCTTTTATAATTGAGGGTAGAGTGGTGGGAATATAACCTTTCATTTAAAGGGTTATAGTGTTCAGACAATATTAATTGCAAAATTATATATAACCTCATTAATTGGCATGTGTGTAATACTCAACATTATTCCTCTTATTTTATATTCACATAATAAAAAAGTAATGTAGAAGACATAAAAAAACATCTGCTTAAAATCTAAAAAGAGTTTTCACATATTGCATAACTTATTTTTAACTAGCTTAAAATATATACATAAATTAAAAATATTCAAATATTATTTGAGCCATTCTCAACCATTTAAATATTTTTTTATTACGCCAGTCAGCTGCTATTTCAAGTATTAGATTAATGTTGAAGCAGTTTTCCAAAGCTATAAAGACACAAATTTCCATGGGGAGACAAATATAAAGCTTAACATACCTCCTAACTTATACGAGCATTAAACATTGCACAGCAATAGCATTAAAGATAAAAAAATTATGGGAAGGATCAATTTATACAGAAAACAAACCTTTTAGTAATCTTGGCAAATTTTTTATACTAATAAAAACTCAAATATAATAATCAATTAAATAACCAGATCAAGAAATTCAATGGCAATAAGCAATATAAATATTAAAACTAGACACAGATCTTACCTGAGACTGCCCAAGTAAATACCACAAAAATGTTTATATCTTCCACCAAGTAAAGAACTGGAATCATAACTGTATTCCAACTTGTACAGTTGTAATTAATGAAATTATGTGTAATATAATAAACTAACAACCATCTCTGAAGACAGCATACACAAGTTGGTGCAGTAGAAATATTCTAACCAGCATTTCCGTTATTGGCAAACGTATGGGGTGTAAGGGGTTCAGCCAAACATATTACGGAACCCAAGGCAACCTTACCTGCACATGGTGCACCCACCTTAATAATAGCGGAGGCTCTGACCAGATGGTCAGAGCCTCCGGTTGGTAGATACCAACCCTCACTGGGCTAAGGCTCAATTCTCGTCAATGAACTCTAACTCTAACAAGGAGATCTTTAAAGGACGCCTATGTCCAACAGTGGAGGTCTTTCAGCTGATGAAGATGATGATGATGATGATATGGCACATCATTATATAGATGTCCTGATTATCACTACCATTGTAAAAAAAGAAAAGAACCCATAATGTAAGTCATATGGGCCACATAAGTCTACTGTTATACATGTCTAAAAGATTGTACTGGACTGTCTAAAGACTATATATATATATAATTATTGTACTGGGTTAACTAACCCACACACTAAGTATGGCATGTATATATATAGATATATAGGGACAGTATTAGACAGTAGACAACAAAAAGGCTGAAATATTGATAAAAATATATTATCGCTTCAATATGTATAGAGTAAGCGATGTAACAGCCGTTGCATAAATTCGGCATTCGCTTAATCCACATGTTTGTTTGAATAGAACTAATAAGGATTAGGTAAACACTTACTAATTTGATATAATTATTCCACGGATAACTCCAAAAAAATATAAACAGACTCAATAAAAGATTATAAAATTAAAACGTAAACACGGACTTTTAATTCACACAAATCGTCTTTACTTGATAATGCGGCTATATGTAGCATAAAAAAAATTACTATTTTTAAATATAAATCAATAACTTATCGCTGATAAAGTTATTTTAGAATACTTTTTATGAAATATCGGGTATCGCAAAATGTACGTGATAGCAATGTCTTGTCAATAATACCAGTAATTTAAAAAAATCCTACTGTTTGTATTGCAATATATGAATTTTAAAGTTTAAAATTAGCGATGATGATTTTGATGATTGTGTGGCAGTGATTAATTCCATGATAAAACCAACCTTGATAATATCTATGTGAAAGAAATTAAAAACATAATTATAATTTTAATTACTAACATGTTGTGCAAGGCGCAATAAAAATGTTATTTATCGATTACATGCAGTTCATAAAATTGGTGAAATTAATTTAACTCATTTTTATTACAGTTACCTACAGCGAGTGGTAATGCACTCCCTAAAAAAAATTATTTGTGGATTTTATATTTTACTACGATGTTATCAACATTAATTTTTTCGCGTGAGTTTCTGTTGTTATTGATGTTTTAAGTAAACATTCTTTTTAAAATTCACTATGTATTTGTTACATATGAGGTATATTCTTTGAGTGTTTTATAAATTTTTTAGCTAATATTTTTTTATAGCAAAGATAGGTAAAAACAATGTTTTATTTTATTGTTTGTACTAAACCTGTTTTATATTAATTATTGATGAAATAAAATAATGATATTGATGTGTATTACATTGATAACGTTTGACATTCCGATGGAATTAAAAGAAAAAAACATAAATTAAAGTGTCGTTTGCATTTAAATATAATAAACGACAGAGAATTTCATCCGAAATATGTTCTTATAAAAATGTAGCATACCTATGTAAAGAATTAATAAGAGCAATTTATTTAATTATTTTGTATTCTTTATTTCGTGAAGATATCTTCTTATTTAATTCTAAAAGATCACAAGATCACATAATATGCTATACCACAATAAGTATGACTATTTTGCAGCGCCCAACAATCAACATTTATTAAGATTGCGTAATTTTTTTAGAACCTTCAAAAAACCAATCGGGATTGATGTCTATTTATCTACAAGAAAAGAATTATAATCTATTTAACAATGGAACCCGTAAAATGAATTCCGCTATTAATAAAAAAAACGCTAACAAGACTGATGTAATTACTACATCAAGAATAGGAACATTTTCTATTTATCGGCGATCATTTGAGAAAAGAACAAGAAAAAAGACAATATCGTCTCAAGTGAATTCGTACAATGAAATAAAAACAAAAAATATTAACTATGCTTTACATGTTTTAACAGATGAACTAGTTAAATCATTAACAGCTAGACTTTGGCAACAATTCGTTAACAAATCTATGTCTACAACATTGCTAAGAAAGCAAAATATAGGAAAAGATTCTTCAGTGGAGCGTATAGAAATAATTTTCGAATAAGCAATTTTAAATAAGTATTAGCCTTTCATATAAACAATATCTGTATACAAATTTCATGTCTTTAAGCATTTTTGGAATAAAACTGATTAGATTACAATTTATTCTATAATTTCCCAGTCAGGATTCTATCGTGATAGTTGCTTTTAACTTTGCTCATCATATTAATTTGAAGCAGGGGATATCTGCAGTGCTGAAACACATGACCAACATATTCACTATTTTGAAAAACCTAGATCATATTTAGTTTGATAAAAAAAATTAATATCATTTTTCGTTACACGATAAACATATCCAGTCTCTGTTACATACAATAATTTTTGTGACTACTACGGAAAAATTAAATAGGTACATCAATAAGTAAATTTTATTTTAAAGGAATATTGAGTAATTTCATTTATTACTTACTTTTACGTTTCGTTGTAACAATTTCATTGGTATAAAAGACTCATATCCATGGCTTAAAAAAGTATTTAATATTTTGACAGTTTATTGTTTTCAATCAAATAATAGCCGAACAAATCTGCGCATTATTCTGAAAAATAGAGTTATTAATTATTTAATATTGAAGTTTAAATTATAATGAGTTCACTACAAGAGAGATTGCAACTGAAACGTGTTCCTCTGGACACATGGAACACTAGAGAACAATTGTGCCTTGCGTCAGCAGTGGTCCGTAGTGGTGATCAAAACTGGATGTCCGTATCGCGCGCGTTTAAAATAGTTGGTGAACCGAATAGGCCGCCTGATTGGTACTCACAAAAGAGGTATACAAATGTTTATTACTATACATAGTTGCAAATTCACTGTCTAATATTATTAAATTTAATGTAGATAGAGTTGTTAACTTTCACCTATAGAAAATTTCAACATCCATACTTTAAATTATTACTCATAATCTTGTATATCTAAATTAAGATTAGAAACGTTATATCTTATCCTCTTCTGATACATAAACCATTTATTAAAAGTCTGCAGTGGGTATTCATTTAACCCTAATTTTGAATGATTTTAAGTGGACACATTTTAAATACACTACACTAAAAAGTATGGTACAGGATGCAAGAAGATTTCTCCAACTACTTCAGTTTGATGATAGTATGTAATGATTATTATTAAGTCACAATGAAGTTGAACAATGTTAAGTATACTAGGTAGGAGTTAATGATCTTAAATATGTTGAAAAGTTATGAAAAGCTGTTCAACAAACTGGGATATGATGTTTACCAGTGCTACAAAGCTTAGCCTTTATATCATAATTATACAAATTTTACATCTTTCTTTGTCATAAATAGATTTAAATACACTTTCTAAACCTTAATAAATTTCCACTAGCTGTGCTGCACAATATGGAGCCCTATTGGAGCATGTGGAAACTCCGAAACGCAAGAAGCGGAGCTCTGAAGGAGCAGTCGAAACTCCACAGGAGAGTATCTTGAAACGTCTAACTCAAGAGCGGATTTTGGAGATCCAGAAGAATATCACAGAATTGAATCAGCAATACGAACAGCTACAAGTTTGTAATTGTCAAATATTTTTGATACTTTTCCAGTGAGAACTTCCTTGCCAAGTGTTACAGTTCATTGTATTCACTAGTTCTTCAGAAATTTTTCATTCAAGGAAGCAACTAAAGCTGCAGAATTTTAAATTCAATGATTTTTAAAAAATCATACTGGAGAAGTTATTTAACCTTTTCATGACAGTTTTAAATTGTTTTAATTTTTTTAAATCATTAAGTATTATTAAAAGCTACTATTTATTGTGTAGATGCTCTAGTTCTGAAAAACTCAGTATATACTCCACAAGAATTTATTTAGCATGATGAGATCGGCTTAGCTTTTGCTAAAGTCTAGCTGAGCTTATTTTCCTATGATGTTTAATATATTTGTAGGTGGTTGAAATAATTAAATGATAATTAATCTATTTATTTCTCTGATGAGATGTTATATATTTATTAGAATGAGATAGCTGAAGTTAACAACCCAACCACCTCAGAGGAAAGATTACAAGAGATGTGGGCAGAGATTGAGGCCGCCAAACGAGCAAGAGAGAGAGAAAATGCCAGGCGAGCAGCATTACTGAAAGAAAGGGAGGAGAGACGTGCTAGGGCCGAGAGGACTTGGAGACCACCCCAACAGCAGGGCTCGCCTAGTCCAGGTACTGTGTAACTTTCCATTCAATTTAAATTTCATCTCATCTTCTCGGATCACACTATTTATTTAAGGTTTGATGTGATGCAAATACTTTTGAGATTAGAACCGATTTTTTGTCATGCTCTGGGCACAGTTGAATGCTGTGCCAATCCTTTACCCCAAGGTCATGAAGAGGTCAAAAAAGATGAGAGAGTTGAATTTGTTTTGTTTAACCAAAGGATCTCCAGTCCAGCCACCGTCATCTCCTTTGCTGACCTCCCTGCTTAAGTCCTCGCCGGTGGTTACAACACCGCAGCATATAATGCATCCGGCTAATGTTGTGGGTAAGTTGTCACAAGTACAATTCCTGGACGATCAAGTGTCATGCTGTTCACATTTAACATGAGTGTTAAAACTAACGAAATAATTGGCTTTTGTTGATGATGTATAATATGTATATAAAAAATATGACTTCATATGCTCCAATCCTTTGGATTATCGCTAGATATGTAGAACTCTGTTGATAACTGTCCATCAGCTAATTTTCTTGATAAGCATGAAGTATTCTGCTTTGTCTTCTAAATATGACTGGACTCTTACATGCAAACCTTTGACTCACCTTCTAAATAACATTGGATGTTCAATTGCATATTGTTATATGTCGCCATTGCTGGAGTCCGATGAGATCCTGATATGTCTGTCTTTTCTTATTTCACAAACCACACTCTCTGTTATGAATACATAATTAAGGCTTGTTGATTCAGGAGCTGTAAATTTAGCTTAAGCTTGGTGGTGCGGTAAGATTTATTTTGTTTGTGTGTCTGAATACTGTATGATCCATCTTAGTGCTACAGAGGTTTGAAGACAGGAACCTCTTGTTTGAATATCAAAGTAAGTATATTATAATGAAGAATGATCTTTCTGGTAAGCTGCCAGAGTATCAGAATACCGATATCTTCTATCACCATACTCCATGACTAAAAGCCAAAGACGTGTGACATGAACAAGATGTGCAACTGATGGAATACCTGTCCATATGAAGAGTTAGTTAACAATCTTTATAAAGAACATTGTGTCTAGTTTTACCAGCTACAGCATCGTTAAAACTGGAACAGCTGTATTTTCATTCCACAGCTTTGCAGTAAGAAGCTATGGGTACCATCATTATGACGATTACCATACACTTGAAATCTAACCGTATTCCGTTACTTTAGATACGGTATCGCCTTCAGCCGGTGCGCCGACTCTATCAATGCTGCTGGAGAAGCCACAAAGTGGTACCAGTCCACACGAGAGCAAACACGCCGCCATCGAGCACATCAAGAGTCAATTGGTGCAGATAGAACAGCAGCTGAAGGGTAATAGTATTTTGAGTCATACTGATGATGATCATCTAACTGCTTCTGTAGCATAGCAGCCTTGTAACATGGAACCATTAGTCTAGTCCCTGATTTGATTCTAGAAATATCTATGGTTGTAATTGCTATGGTATAATCAGACAATGACAGGAGAAGTTCCGGTTCTTTTCCTGAAACTGTTTAATCTTCATTACAGCTTGATATCTTGTCACAAAACGATGGGAAGTGTGATGCTGTGTGTATCATCATTATTAAGCAAGCATTCTACTCTTCAGATAAAAAAAAAGTATTATGTGTTTTGAGAAGAAGATCTCCCTCCATCTCTCTCCTAGATTCAACTACCAAATAAACATCTTAATTCAAATTACAGCGAACAATCCTTCGCCAACGCCGGTGCCTCTTACGCCAACTGCTACTGCACCAGCGGTGGACATAGACGACATCGAGATTAAGGCTGAAGACGTATACGCCTTCCGTGACATTGACATCCACATACCTCCGGTCACCGCAATGCATAAGTCAGCTGCAAGGTAATCTAATCTATTACTTTGAGTATTTATTTTGTATTAAATTAAGCGACGAGACGAGCAGAACGTTCACCTGATGGTAAGTGGTATCGCTTACCATCAGGTACCATAACCATAACCATAACGTACCATAACCGTAACGTACCGTAACCATAACGTACGACTCGCCCAAATCAATGTGGTGCTCTATTCCACCTTGGTTGGTGGTTGGATTATTTCAAATCTGCTGCGAATACTTCATCACTGTTCCAGGTGTAAATACATGAAAGTCAGATTGTTTTAGACGAGCTCGCTTCATGGTTTGCCTCATTGTCATTAAACATGTCAAATTGTGATGCAGTGTTAGTATCTTAGACTCTGTTTCCGGAGACCGTGTAGGTAAGTATGTGTGCAAACATTACTGTATTCCGATTTGAAGGGCCTTATGGCTAGTGAAATTTTTGAGGTGACTAGACTTAATATCTTATGTCTCAAGGCAACATGCACAATGTGGTGCAGTGTCACACATCCTAACTACCGTCACATTGTTTTGGGCTGGCGCATCACTTACTAACAGGTGAATGTTCCTTTAGTTTTGTTCCTTCGTTGAATAAAAAAAAAACTTCATGTAATTGTGTTGACTTATGATACAGTTCCAGTAGGTATTCAGGCCACCTACTCCAAGTATTATTCATCAATGGAACCGTTATAATCGAAATGTCACATGTGTTGTTCTTTATACAGAATTGAAAAACCAGTATTCAAGAAGGAGGAGGAAGAATCACCTGAAATTGTTAACACCATTGTACCTATCAATGAAGTGGATGTGAAGGTATTTATGAAACAGTTCTGTTTAACTGGTGGTAGGTTTCGATTGACGGAGACCTTATAAATACCACCACTAATTTTATTTCCGCTGTTGAACAGTAGTAAGCAAACATTACTGTCTTCTGGTCTGAAGGATGTTGTAGCTAGTGAAATGACTGTGGTAACTAGTGCCATATTGTTCTGTTCAATTACTCTCCCTTTCCTGATCTTGTGATACTTGGAGAGGCGGTAAAGATTAAAAAGTTTCTCTTTGTCCTCTCGGTCTGGGATATTGGTTCACTTATCTCTGTCATGCTATCGCCTGGATTCTAATAATTTTTTTACTGTAATATCCATAATTTACCACATTACATTGCTTCTATTCCTTCTTATCATAAACAACATGTTCTCCTCATCCTTCACTGATGAAGATCGTCACCACCCACAAAGATCCTCCATTGAGTGCTGTCATACGCAAAGTGGACCCTTTGGTGTATACCAGCACCAAACTGCGCTTGAATACTATCCTACGCGATGGTTAGCGACAATGTAGTTCTAAGCGTTAAAGTGCACTAGCATAGAAGTACCCTGATCACTCATCTCTTGAAGAATTCCACCTTACATCCAGACCAGGATTTGGATGTTTTCTTGTCAACAGTTGCAATAGTTACCTATGTCTTTCTGCAGCAGAGTTCTTACAGTTTATTCCCAAAGTTGCTGTAGCCTCTTCCAACCGATTAGCCGGCTAGGTAGTTAGATATTCAGCCGATGGCAGATAGCCAGAGCTTGGTTTCTTAACTGGCAGGGAGCACCACAGCATGGGGTACATCACGCAGCCATGAGGCTAGTAAAGATGATATAACCGTCTCCCCGATCACATTTGTCAAATATGGCCCTGGATTTTAAGCAGGCACCTTCCTCTCACAGGACAAGCCTGCATTGCTTAAATTGATAATTTTATATGATGAGACAGCGGAGGGAACACATCACCATATAAGTAATTTTTATCTGGTTGTGGTACACAATAACATTACTACTTTAGCCGATGCCAGCAATTATTTCCAGATTTTTTTTATGAACCTATTATTTTGTTCATTTTAATATATTTTTTTCTTATTGCAACTCTTTTCAGATAGAACCGAATAGCACAGATTCGGCTGCTGAAGATGTATTAGAAGCTGACATGGAGACAGTGAGCATCATTGTTATATGTGATGATTAAAATGTATTACTAGTAACAATTTTGAAATCTAAATGGCATGGAGTTAGGAATAAATAAAAAAAAATTATGCACTGGTAGGCCCCTCGCTGTAGATCATCTAGGTAAATACCACCGCAGTTCCAAGCAGTAGTGTGCAGACATTACTACGGTCTGATTTAAAGGTTGCTGTAGCTAGTGAAATTACTATAGTAACGAGACTTAACATCTTGTATATCAAAGATACGAGCTAATAAATGGTAGTGCAGTGTATATCATCTTAACAAGCGCTATATTGTTATGGGCAGGCATCTCACTTGCCATCAGGTGAACGTCATCAAGTCTCTTCGATGAATAACAAAATATTGGGTTTCCAGAATGAAGATGAAACTGTAGAAGAAGAGCAGCAAGGGAAGGAAACAAGAGAGCAAACACCGGAAGTGGAAGTAAAAATAGCTTTCCCGGAAGTCAAGTTCCCTACGCCGGAAATTAAAGTCATACACCCCGAAGACCATAAGGTGAACATCTGGATAAATATTTATAGATTCCTCTTAATCCCACTGTTGTCCAGAATTTAACAAATACTACTTAGTCCAATATTAAAGTATGAGGTTGATGTTAAATTTATTTTCATTGTATGAATTACTTATAGGTAAGAGAAGAAATCAAAGAACCGGAAGTGCCACTGCCACCGGAACCGGAGAAAGAAGTAGAAGAGGCGCCCCAGGAAATGATCCAATTGGAAGAAACACAAGCTCTGGTAAAAGAAGAAAGGTGAGAAAGAGAGTACAGTTAATCACTTTACAGTGGTGGGGGTGCATACTAAAATTTATATTTCTGGCAGTATTGAACCTGAACTGGAGCAAGATGTAGTTGTTAAAGAAGAAGTGAATACTGAAGAAGTGAATACTGAAGAAGAGACACAGGCGGCAAAAGAAGACGAGAATGAACTGGAACAGACAGAAGAAATACCAGAGGTAACAAGGCCGGAGGAGATACCGTTACCGCCTGCGATCAACATTGTGCCCCAGGAAATTCCTGCTATTCCAGGTATTCCTAAAATAATTCTGGAATATTCTTTAGCCTATTGTAGTCTGAAAAAAAAACGCTATACTTCAATAATTTCCAGAAATACCATTACCCGAGGAAACAGAAGCACCGCCGCCGGAACAAAAGGAAGCAGAGGTAATCGTGAAAGAAGAAAAAGAGGAATTCGTACAACCTGATGAAAATCGGCAGAATGAGACGGAAGTGACAAGAGTAGACGAGAAGTTATTAGAAGACTTCAAAAGGGATGAAGATGCTGAGGTTAGTTCTCCCTTTATTGGTGGCACTGTGCTTCGCTGTTAGGATGTATAGACAACACTTGGTCTCTTCTCTGTAATATGTAATACATTAAATTGCTGATCATTGTCATGCTTCGTGGCATCCTCCACACGATTGAGGACCTAATTTTCTTTTTTTTTAATTTCTAACTCTGGCAGACGAGATACTGATATGGTGGTAAATGAGACGTATCTATCACTGATCAAACCATCACCTGTCATCAGTAACAATGCTCTCAGACGGTACTTGTTCGTCTACAGGATTCTATACCTCTGAAGATGATGAGAGAAGGCGCTCTGGCGATACCGGCACCAGTGGAGGCGGAGCCGGAAGCGGTACCTGATACTGCAGCAGTCAAGATCGAGCGACCGTTGGACACGGAGGACACGCACACAGAGACCGACGACGACACGCCGATGGAAGTATGTTAATAAGCGCTGATGGTTCAGTAGTGGTAGTGGAAGTTCTCGCTTTATGACCCGACGAAGCGCAGGTTCCATTCCAACTATCTTGCTATCAGGAATTGCTTTTACAAGAACAGCCTTTTAGCATTTTACTTCTGCCATCTTTGACAATCGGTCTTGTCCTCTTCCGAGTGAAAGATTAAGTCCCAGCTGTGGGAATATATTCTTCGTAGAATGTACACTGCATTTGCAATCAAAGAATCGCCTGTAGTCCAACGACCAGGAGTGGGCGTAGTTGCTGCTAATTATAGTGAAAATGCGATCAATTCTCTTTTATTCGAGGAAGACACAAGCGAGACGTTCACCTGATGGTAAGTGATACGCCCCTGGCCATAATAACGTGGCGCTAGTAATATACCGTTGTACCCATTAGGAACCATTATATTAGCTACAACGCCCTTCAAACCGAAACACGCTAATGTTTAGTCGCTGTAGTGGTATCTACTTAGATGGTCTCCAGCTACATCCGCCAAATTGGACTGGGTTAATGCCAATAATCGTTCTTGGTTTCCTCATTGGAGATAGCTCTAAGTCAGAAATGTATTATATTCTTAGTCTAATGTACACTAACATTGGAATTGATTATCATCATCAGCTGATAGACGTCCACTACTGGACATAGGCCTCTCCCAAAGATTCCCACATAGATCGGGCAGGGATTCATATGAGGAGATTTGGGTTATTTACCACCATGCTGGCCCAATGCGGGTTAGTAGGAGTCAGAGCTTTGTTTGTTGATTAGCGGTTTGCACCACGAGCTGGTGAGGTTGGCTTGTGTCCCGTAAGTTGTTGTGTAGAGAACTCCTCACACCCAAATTGCATTTACAGCTACATAATCAACTTTGTCCAGCTGTGGACTCATCGTGGTCTAATATTTCTTTGTAATATTCTCGTAGTTGAGTCGCGAGGAGGAGAAGGACGGAAAGAAGAAAAGGGACTATTCAAGAAAGAAGAAATCCGAGTCGAGGAGTAAGTTATGATAATTATTCTTTAAACATGAAATTATTATGTATTTATGTTACCCCACTTCAACTTATTGATGTCCACCGCAGAGCATGCGCAGGATTGCTGTCATCATCATCAGCCGATAGACGTCCACTGCTGGACATAGGCCTCCCCCAAAGATCACATACGGTCAGCATGGCCTCCGGTACCGCTGGGTACTAGGGACTATAGTATGTAAAGGTGAATATGGAGAGATTTGGGCCATTTCCCACTACGCTGGCCCAATGCGGATTGGCGGGAGCCAATGCCTCCACGAGCAGATGACGTTGGCGATTGCTGTACATGTATTATTTTCTTTATATATATACATAAGCGGCTTATATTTTTTTCTCCACTTCTGTGTTGGGGGAGTGCGACTGTAAACTGACGACAGTTGACTGTCTTCTCAAAGATGCTGAAGACTTGAATGTTTATAAAATGTCTCAACATATCCGTGGATGGTTCCAGCTTGCTCCGGTTCGGAGAGCGCGGCGGAGGTGAGCGCTCCGGAGTCGCCCAGCGCGAGCGATACCGAGCGCCAACACCGGCTGTGGAAGAAGAGCGTCATGCTCGTGTACAGCAGGTGCGGGCAGAAAGAGATAAGAGAAAGGGTAGAAGGGAGTGGAGTGACTCAATACTCTAGTGAAGTTCGCTACCCCTATACACGTCGCAGAGGGTTCAGACCTTTCTAGAAAACAATCTTCTATTATTTTAGTCGCCACAAGTTTTTGCTTTCTCTTAAAATCTTTAAGCTATTCTTCCTCCCAGGCTGTGCGCCCACAAGTACGCGTCCCTCTTTCTCCGTCCGATCAGCGACGAGGAGGCGCCGGGGTACAGCATAGTGGTGAAGAGGCCTATGGATCTAACGACCATCAGGAGGAACATCGACTCCGGCCTCGTTCGGTGAGTGGTGATGCGGCGTGGACATCCGGCTCGAAGCACAAATTTTAACGAGGCTAACAGTACTATGACTATTAACGACATGATCCAATGGATTAACACTCAATTTCACGTAATTTTAATTTAAGTACTAAACCGTGGATGATGAGCTCTGCTCGCCCAGAATATACTGGCTCTGGTATCGATGGATTTGATAAAATCTTTCACCACCACAAACTGAACTCCACAACAGGATATCGAATCGAGCAACTGTGTGTGTGTATTGCTCTGTAAGCGGTTAATCAATATATCACGGAGGCACTTACGTCCCAGAATCCCAGCAGTGGGAGAATAACATTTAGGAAATAGTAGAGTACAATAGTTACATTCCCCGTGTGAAAGATGAGGTTAACATCATCATCAGCCGATAGACATCCACAGCTGGACATAGGCCTTTTTCAAAGATCGCCACATCGATCGATCCTGCGCTGCTCGCACCAAGCGGCTTTTCGCGACCTTCGTCCATGGGGGTTCAACTGGGGTAATTCGGCCATTTCGCACCACCCTGGCTCAATCTGGCTTGGTGAGAGCCGGAGCCTCGTTTGTTGATTAGCAGGGTTCACCACAAACAGGTGAGGTTGGCTTGCGTCTCGTGATTTGTGCTGGACCCGGTACACCCCATAGGTGAACATAGCTTGTTATAAAAGGCGACTAAAAATGAATATATCTCTATGGATTAACCAACATACTGTTCTTCTCATATTTGCAAGTATGTCAAATACCCACTCGTGGGCCCACCTATGTTCAGTTGTAGACTTGTATGTTTGCAGCACCACCGCCGAGTTCCAGCGCGATGTGCTGCTCATGTTGTCCAACGCGCTCATGTACAACAGCAGCGAGCACAGTGTATACACCATGGCCAGGGAGTTGCACGAGGAGGTGAAGCGAGATGTTCCACACTACAACAACAAAATTATTTATTCTATAGTGTATACATTTTATAACTAGCTTACAAAGCTAGTTTCACTGGTGGTGTCTATTATGGGAGACCATGTAGGTATCCATGGTAACCATTTCTATCGCTAAGAATAAAATAAAAAATAATATACAGATATAAGAAAGTATAAGATACAGAGTATATCATCATTAACACGAAATTTATATAGATAAATGTATACTAATAGCTTCGGTTTGAAATATACCATCTTATTTCCCAAATAGATCAGCGGATTATGGTGTTATGTAAACATTCTGACATAATACTTACGGTTGTGGTTCCTGTCTTCCATTCAGGCACAATGTCAGCTGGGAATGCTGCTAGCTGCGCAGGCGCATGCGGGACTAGTGGCCGCGCCACCGCGACGCAAGCGACGCGCGCCTTTCGCCGCCACGCGACACTCGCGCGTCTCCGACGCCGTCCACCCGCCCAAGCGCCACCACCACTAACCATCTTACACCAACACACACATCCACTACTAATCTGTATTATATAAATGTAAATCGTGTTAGTTTCTATAATAATAACAAAAATGAAAACAATATCCTTATTATATATCATCGAGTAGTGTTGCCAGATCTGTACTTGTAACATATGGCAAATAATTAACGGAAGTAGGAGTTTAGCGTTTAAGAGGAATATCGACTAATATATCTTTTAATTAGAGATACAAAAAGTAAACTTGGATCTTTTTAGATTTTGTTAAGATAATTTCAAGACCTATATATTAATATTCTATTTCGTAGACTACAGAATACATCAAAGCATAATTATGGAAGCACGGAAGTACACCTTTGAATTATTTAGAAATAATGAACTCATATTTGACAGCCCGCCAAAACTTTTGACATTTGCGGAAATTGGTTCCGTGAGGCAAAACTTTCAATTTAAAATATAAATAAAAATCTTGTCATACACTTATGTTATTTATTTTATTTTTAGTTACATATATGTGTCCTATGTATATCAATGCACGTCTATCGGATGATGATGATGAAATATGTTCTTAGGATTTGTCCCGTCTTATGATGACATGGTCTGCTCTCTTACTTCTCTTTGTCCACTTCGCTCTATTTGGAACATCGCTTTCCTTGAGATCGCAGCTCTTCGTATCCTTTGTCACTACACTCGGCCATCGCAACTCTGGTCTTCCTCCTCCACCGTTTGCCGGGTATGTTGATGCTGAGTGTTTTGTTGCCTGTGTATTCAGGTGGTCTCCTTTTGACATGCCCATACCATCTCTACGCCCGCTTTCCTGGCCTTAATATGGAATTATACCTGAAATTGGAGCCTCTTCTAGTTATTAATACCCCTGCATCTCTGGGGATAAAATCCATTCTTGATTCTTAGCTGACCTATATTCAGCAGAAAGAATATTTCTACTAAAGATCAAGTTTACACCTTATGGTTCCGTGTCCGATTCGAGGTAATCTGTTACCAGGTATGTTAGACGACAAGGTGGCGCGTGTGGTACTTCCGCCTATTACTGATAAATGAAGTGGAGAGTTCCAGTTCAACCCCGAGAGGCGGTATCATCAAGGCCGCTCGCTGTCGGAACCACGCTTGTGTGCAAGTGTTCCCGTGGTTTCGACTAATAGAGTTAAGAGATACACCGTGGGTTTTAACCGGTAAGAGTTCGGCAAAACCCTTCTGTTGCCCTCACAACAAAAGAGTATCCAATGTAGGATTTCCCCAAGGAAAAAAACCTTAGTTTCAGAGATATCGTGATGAGTCTACATACGTAGAAATGTCATATATTTATATGTATAAATAAATGAAGAATAAAATTTATTAGAACCATTTTGTTCGTAAAATGTATATAACACATTTTACATATAACGTACTTAAGGCAATGAAGCAAATTATTTAAAATTCGAATAAGTAAAGAAAGGCTAAAATACCGTTCTCAGGTTAACCTTTTGGATAGAAAGATAAAGAACAAGTTTACTAGCTACAACACCTATCAATCCGGAACCACCGTTTGGCGGCAGAAATGAGCCTTGGATAGGAACAAAAAAATCGCATCGAAAATAAAACGCATTCTCCGTTCATTAAGTCGCTTTATTGTTTGCACATCAAATATTTTTGTGACTATTAAATATAATTATTATATAAATATCAAATTACCGCTTACATACACGAGGACATACATATTATTATATTATAATACAATCGTTTGAATTGCGTTAAGGGAAATAATATCAAAAGTATTTATACTTAATGCGTTCTTTACATGGACGCAGCCGCAGTACACAGGGTGTTCAAAGAGCTAGTAACGCAATCTTCGCACATACAAAACGTCACACACTGCGACTCACTGCGTTACTTATAAGCGGCGGCACATACCAAGCGACATTCGTAACAACCATATTCATTACACTTAATTCTTTTGATTAATTAAAGCAATCAACCGAAATAATGAATTACATTAAAACGTTACTAGCTCTTACAATATTGCAAACGTCAAAGATGACAGCGCGCCAAAAGTTGGACGCGCTGTCATGGCGTCATTTCCTTATGTATATATATATATTCAATACATTTAACCAACAATTTACCGTTTTGGTAAACTGTTCTTGAATATTACCCACTTTAAATCACTTCAAGTTACAGCAATTTTAAGTAGTTTTCTTTTTATTTTAAGCGTTAAAAAACATTGGACTGTAGCGGATATTAAAATATAAATCTACTATGGGCTAACACATGATCCCATCACTATTCATTATCCTCAAATTTGTTAATCACCAACGTTTTTTTTAATGTTAACCCTCCAAAGATCTGATTTAACATTCATTGTCCGCAGATTATCATTTTCCATGGTGATCGGTTTAATTTGGTATTTATTCCATTCCGAAGCGATCAAGACCAAATCAATCACCGCCAGAATAAAGTCTTCCCTAATAATTTTTAATGTCGCTATATAGTAATATAGTGACACATACCTACATAATCATCATCATCAGCCGGTAGACGTCCACTGCTGGACGTAAGCCTTCCCCAAATATTCCCACATGGATCGGTTCTGCACTGCCCGTATCCAGCGGCTTCCCGCGACTCTCACCAAATCATCAGCGTAATCCTCACAAGGTGTGTGACGGAGTCTTCCAATACTACGTCTTACTAGACGTACCCAAGCCCATTGCCACTTAAGACAATATTTTGGGTTACATCGGTGATCTTAGTTCTTCTGTGGATCATCTCATTTCTGATTCCTTGACACATTCCGAGCATAGGCTTCTCCATAGCCCTTTGGGTGACTTTGAGCCTTTTTATAAGCCCCATAGTAAGGAGCCACGTCTCGGTTCCATAAGTCAACACTGGCAACAAGCGCGAGTTGAAGACTGTTGTCCTTAGACATTGCGGTATATGAGACGAGAAGATGCTGCCGAACCGAGTTGGTTTCGTCTATTGACCTCTTTTCAGAAAGTTCGAACTACCTACTGGACTGTTTATCCCAGATAAAGGTATTCGTCGACAACTTCCAGTACAGTGTCCTCGACCATTATTGGCGTGGATACAATATGGACATTAGTCATGATCTATGTCTTCTCCATATTAATTCCCACGCGTCGAGAGGCTCTACAAGGATCCATTGAACATTTTCCCAAGGTGTTTCAGGATCTCAGCTAGGACTACGATGTCACCAGCAAATCAAAGGTGGGTTATGTACTCGGTTATGTTGACGCCAAGCCCTCTCCAGTTCAAAAGCTTGAAGACGTATTTCAGGGCTGCTGTGAACATCTTTCGCGATAGAACATCGCCCCGCCTGACACTTCGATGTGACTGAATTGGTTTCGAGCTATGGTCTTGGAGATGTTACTTGGATGTAACGGTAGTCTACTTGGCACCGCTGGAGCGACTGTAGCACGGCCACAACCCTAAGCATAGTGGTGAGTTATATTTTTAGATCTTCTGTATAACTTGCCGCAGCGTATGTACGTGGCCTATGGTTCTAAAGACTTTGCGGAATCCAGCTTGTCCAAGAAGATGGAAATAATCTAGGTTGCATTCGATACGATTCGTTACGACTTTCGAAAACAGTTTATAGACGTGGCTCAAGAGCGTGATAAGTCTTCAATCGGATCCTGTCATCCTTTTTGAAGAACAGCCTTACCACACCCCCGTGCCACATTCTTGGCATTTTTCGCTCGAACATAATAGAATGAAATAGTTTTTGAAGGGCCATCAGCACTGGTCATCCTCCAGAAGCTCAGCCGTAACTCCATCATCACCCATAACGCCATACTAATCTTGTACAAGCTGATATCCGGGATGGCTTCAGTATAGTATCGGTTTAACTTAGCTCTTGGATTGTTTGGGGTCTTTGGCGGTCAGGATGTGGGTTTCTCATCGCCTTCTAAACGATATTCATTGAAGTAGTACTCACGAGTCTGTTACGGTTTGCATAAAACAGATCCCGTGACGTCTCCAAACGCCGAAGGTAACTACCGAAGGGATTTTAGTGGCTAAAAATCTCCACAAAACTCTGACTTCCCAAAAGACAGAATATCTTTTCGAAGATTTCCCCCCGAAACAAAAAAAAGCTGTGGAATCATTAGCTCGATCCTAGACAGGTGCTCGTGTAGCCACAGCTGCCCGTAGAAGTTCTCGATCTTGGCCCGAAACTGGAGTCGTGACGTAACAATTCAGCCATCGTCCGACTTCAGCTCCGTCAGCAAGTCCTGCCAATAGCAGACCTGGGAAACACTTTGGAGACTTTATTGCACTCGAGGGCTGTTTAACACGATCAGTATAGAATCGGCGTCTTCCGCGAGCCAAAGACTTAGACATCCGGTTGTTCAGCTGTCTATGATAGGAAGCGTCTCCAGAAGACTCCAGAACCAGCCCACGCCATTCGTTCATAAGCTTTTAACGATCTGATCCAATATATTTTTACCTCTATTAGTACAGTTAAAAAGGACAACATCAAGGACTGTTTCTAAGATCCTGTCGTTGTACATGTCCACATCTGAGCAGTCCTCCAGACAACTGAAGCGATTGTGAAATTGGAGCTGAAAGTGTTGGGGGTTTTGGATCTGGGCGGTTTGTGGACGGAGCGTAGACTTCATCAGACACCTCTCAAATTTGACTTTAAAAGTCAATATGTCTCTGACCATTCGGTGATCGCTCCACATATTAAACGAATTGATCACCGAGACATCATTGAGTCTCACGAGTCTTCGTCAGCATGATTAAGTCAATCTTATCGTCAGGACTCTTACAGGTCCATTCCCAATGCTACTGTTTTTGGAAGAAAGAGTTCATCATCTAGAGTCCCTCTTTCTTAATGTATTAAGCTAGCATTTGACCGCGGAAGTTCCAACATCCATCTCCAAATTGCCCCCAATTTCATCTCCTAATCGCTTGGTTGCCCAGCCTTGCATTGAAGTCTCCCATGACAACGGTGTAGTGAGTCCCAGAAGCAGGCATGCTCTGAGAGCAGTCCTCATACATAACTCCTTACTCCGTAGAATACCGTTCATAATCGCCATTCTGAGTATGGTGCCCGACCGGCAATGAACCCGACACCACCTTGGAACTGTTCAACGCCCTCCCGGAAGTAGAGCAGGCTGTCCGGTACGAGGGTCATTGCATCTTTACCAACTCTACGGACCACAGATAGTCCCACAGCGCTCCAGCGTATACTGCTCAAGTCTTCCTCTAGTTCTAGCAACTTCTTGGTCCGCAGTGTGCGTGCGTTCTATGTTGTCAAGGTCAAGGTCATCTGACGGGAAATCGTCGGCACTCGGGGATTCTTAACGCTCCTGGTCCAAGCGCCTTTCCAACGTCATACGTACATGGTTTTTAATTTATTTTTTCCAAAATGACTCGTCAATTTGGACACAAAAAAAAAATACATTTCATTATCGACATCTGAACAATACTCATCTGAATAAGATGAAGTGTAAACATTTTTTTTTTAATTAATTTTTTTTTGCATTTTTTTTTATTTATTCCACTAATAATATTTTCATAATTTTTAACGTGTCATTAGATTGATGTGAGAGGCGTAAGTTTTATATTGGTTAAATAAATCAGTTGGATTTATTCATCATCATCAGCCATTGCTCCACAGCTGGACATAGGTCTTTGCTAATGTTCTTTAAATATCGCATAAGGATACTCCACACTGCTTTTGAGAGGTAGATCAATTATGATAGGATATTTAAACATTTTAATGAAATGAAGAAGTAATAAGGTGTAGATTAAAAATGTTGAATGTTCCACAATAATGATTCGAAAAGAAGATTAGGGGTTGGAACCCCTATGAATATAACAATTCATTATAGTTCCGTCTCTTTCTGTTAAATACAACGTGGGTTTTATTACGTGTGCGCGTGTGTTACTCTACTTGTGCGCCGGTCTCAGCGCGTTGACGTCAAAGCGGACCCTGGGCTTGTGGCGCGGCGGCTCGAAGTAGAAGTCGAAGCGTTTGAACGACTCAATCTCCCTCTCGGCCGCCTCCAAAGCGGACAGGTTCGTGATGCTGCTGTCCGGGAGGAACACGCTGCTCTCTGCGAGAAGAAAGAAACATTTCCTACTTAACTGGTGGTAAAGTCCGGTGACCGTCTAGGTACCACCGCGGCGGCCAAACAATAGTGTGCAGACGTTACTGTGTTCCGGTTTAAAGGGTGTTGTGGTTAGTGAAATTACTGCGATAATGAGACATTACATCTCATGTCTCAAGACGACGAGCACAATGTGGTGCAGTGTATATCATCCTATTCAATAAAAAAACCAAAGTCATGTATGGACGGAAACACTGACGCCGGCAAGCTGTTCCACTGCTTTGCTGTTCTTCAACAATGAGAGCTAAACCTTTTATAGGATTCTGTTATGATGTAGATATTGAAGGTTGCATGGTGAAGAGCGCCAGTTTAGTGCACTCTATTATGGCGGTACCGTGGTGCATGTGAGGCGCCCCCTCGCCCACGGCGCCGGGACTGTCAGCGCTGGGCGCCATCGTGGGCACAGGGCTGCAGCGCGCGGAGCCCACCGCCGGCGAGCTGGCTGTGGAAGCGTTCACTGCGAGCATAATTTTTATTCTATTTTAATATTTCTAGAAGTAGAGAACACCAATAATACAGAAGGCCAATTACCATCGCGCCAACTGAATCAATGGAGTACGATCCTCAATAATGAGGAAATGGCAGTATGGAGTAATCGGAATCCATTAAACTTAACAAATAAAAAGAACCAATTACCATGTCAACAAAAAAAAGGTATTGATGAAGGAGATGACGAATAATAATCCTGATGACGTTCACCCGATGGTAAGAGATAGGCCTGCATATAATGGCACTAATTAGGATTGATTATACTCTGACCCACATTGAGCTCCTCACACGAGACTTAGGATGTAAAGTCTCGTTACTCCAGTAACTTCTCTAGCTACAACTCCCTTCAATCCGGAACATAGAAATGTTTGCACACCACTGTTTGACGGCAGATATAAGAGCTGCAGAGGTAATCTACCTAGACGGTCTCCAGCAGCAATTGAATAATAAAAAAAAAAGAACCTCTTTCTCGCCCCTCCCCCTTTTTATTATTTTTTTTAAACTATGGAGCAACGAAACAACGAGGCGGTAATTGGGATGATATACACTTCACACCATTGTGATCGTCGCTTTAAGACATTAGGTATTATTACCGCAGTAATTCCACTAACTGCAGCCCCCTTCAAACCGGAACACAGTAATGTTCGCACACTGTCGGTTGCACTTGGTGTTGCGGTGGTATCAACCTAAACGGTCTCCTGCGGCAAAGACCTACCACCAGTAGTTTGTTTATGCTTAATTTTAAAATATTCATTTACCGCGCAATTGCTGGTAGACATTGAATCGGTTCGTTTGTAACCCTTATATTGTACAAACGTAAATAATTTTAATTAGTAATATATATACTCAACCCTTCCCCGCCCGCTCTGCTAGCCGTGACACCCCCGCGACCCCCGTTAGAAAAAGAATTTTGAAAAATCCACTCTTAGCCAATTAAATTTTGAGTGTTTACCTCTAATAGTTTAAGAGATCTATGGATATATCCCATATATATATAAATAGTTTATAATGGTATACAATAAAGATTTTTTTTATTCACAAATCGATCGATACATTTAAAACTACCCTAACAAATTGGCTCCTAAATAAAATGTATAACGCGGTAGATGATTGTTTTAAAAATACTGATCCTTAATTATTAATTAACATTAATTATATATTATTGCATTGTAGAGTTCAGTTAGTTAGTACTTGTATAAACTTAGTGTATACATAAATATTTTCAAGCTTTACAATAAATGGAATGGCGCTCTCCTTTCCGCTATAACCATCTGTATTTTGTGACCACCATTTCGCAAATAAACTTTTTTTAAAAAAATTATTTGATGAGTGAAGCAGTCCCAGCAGCACCAGACTCTTCGGGAAGTGAGATGAATGCATGCCTATAATGCGTCGCCAGTTAAGATATTTACACTGCACCGCATTGCGCTGATGATTAAACGCTTTATATAATTTTTTTATATTATATACATTAACCTACATGTTTAAGATACATAGATTTTTTTTCTGTAATAAGTATTGTATAAATATTTCTATACATTAAATAAAAAACTTTTATTTTCTTTATTATAAACATACGTAACAATGTTATTAATATATATATATATATTAATGCGTCAATAAATTCAATATCATATAATGTGGTAGATGGTAAACATGGATGCTGTTATGGCGGCAGATTTACAATATGATGATGGACTACACGGCGGAAGCTGTGGGTCGACGGAAAAAAAGAACCGATTAATTTCAACTACTTTATTCAACTATACGTTAGACTTATTACTGTATCCTGTTTATCTTCGTGTGGCGCACTGTACACGCCCATTCATAACAACCCTGAGGGGATGAAACAGAAAAAAAAACTTTATTAGGATGCGTAAGTTCACAAATAAAATGTGGCTTAACAAATATGTAACACAATTATGAAAAAAAATATATAATTACACAATCACGGTGTTGACTTTGGGACTTACGGTATATTTACTTTGGCCTCTGTGCAAAATGTTTATGAAATTAAAAAAAAATAATAACACAAATGGTAAAGCAAAACAAAAAAAATACGATTATGTTTTAGAAGTCGCTAACATCTTTTTTTCCGTGTCAGCCAGGACATTAGGATTTACGGATTATTTCCATTTCCATTGTCCTCTGCAGTAAAGAGAATTTTTAAAAAAATACACAGTAAATCAAAGAGAAAAAATTCATCATAGATGGCGTTAATAATTTTTTTTGCTATCCCGGTCAAGACGTTAGGCATTCGAATTATTTACTTTGGCCTCTGCGTTTAATGTTCGAATAAAAAAAATTAATAACGGTAATATTAATGTGCTTATTTTTACTCGATACAATGCCGGTCTAAGTTCCAAACTGCTTCCGCGAATTGAACGCTTGCTTAGTAACATCGGTAGTGCTAAGTTTGGTTCCAGAGCCAGGTCTGGTCGTTTGGCTGAGGGTATTACTGCGAACCGGTCTGATGTGCTACCTACCCTCACTTTGTAAATCTGCCGCCATAACAACATCGCTGTGTGAAAGGCAGAATATCTTGAGAGTGCGTTCTTAACTATGTCTGGTGAAAATTCGATAACTACATTTAGCTTCAGTAGTGTGAAAGAGAAAACTACAAAATGAGTCACATCCAAGTCGTGTTTTTTTTTCATAATGGTCTACATTAGCACTTGACTATGATCTCATCAATGAGTGGTGGTTACTGGACTCTTGCGCTAAGAAGCTTCACGACTAAACAAACAAGACGTTCACCAGATGGTATATCCAGCCAATAACATGGCGTTAGTTATGATATACACAGCACCATATTGTGCTCGACGCCTTTACATATAAGACGTTAGGCTACAGCGCCCTTCAAACCGGAACACGGTAATGTTTAGTCGTTGCGGTTGGACCTACCTAAACAGTCTTCGGCAACAGAAATCTATGAAGTCGTAGTACCTGCTATGGGAATTCCATGTGCGATCCAAGTTTTACTTTGAACTATTTTTCAAGTAAAAAAAAAAAAAACGGTTCTACCGTTTAATGAGTTCTTTGCAACATACTCTCGACACCCCACTTTTGCGTTTGTAGGTCAACTTTTTTTTTTATAAAGTTATAAAGCCAGCTGGATGTTATATTACAGATACTACAACAGATGCCAGAGTCAGCGTTTTGTCCACACATGTAACACCACAGATAACAAAATACAAACAAACACCAGAATCACTTTTCTAAAACATATTGAAAAAAAAAAATAACAATCAAAACCTAAATTTGGAATATGTAAATAAACTAGGTCATCGTTTTCTCTCACAAGCAAGTGTAAGCCGTATATCCAACATGGTGGCCAAGTGTGGGTTCATGGCCCCACATGTTCATGAAAGATCTTTCCTCACGATGATTTCTTTCACCGGAAGCTCAAGCTCAGTAGGGATAGAACCCATGCCATTTGGAATCGTATAGTGCGTGCGACGGCGTTACTGAGCCACCACGACTTCAACTCTTAAAAACGGTCTTTTTGTGAACTTCTTTACTCTTTAAAAACTTCTAATTCTCTTTCTCCTCTCTTTCAGCACTTACTCTGCCTTAAACTTTATTTTATAACGAAAAGGCAAATAAGCAACACTCACCCGCATTATGATTGTGACAGTTTGTGTGGTACATGGAGTCCGGCCAAACAGGGGGCGAAGGCCTGGAGAACAAGGACTCATCCCCTCGCTGAGAGTCTAAAGACTGAGGGCCCTCCTGCAAAGAATTAAAACAAAAAAGTTATTACTGTGCCAATTGAAATTAACACCATTAGTAATATTAGGGTACTTAAGATGCTCAGTATGCGATTAATTGACCATACCTTAAGTTGGTATTAAGTGAGAGTAAGAATAAGCATGCTGAGATATACTAGGGCTCTCGTGTGTTAAGAAGAGAATGTGAGGATGGTAATCAATTCAAAAAACCCTGTAACCATCCAAACACTACAATATCAGGCCCCTAATTTGAACAGTTGAACTTTGTATTATTCGTCGAGCAAATAGCTACTGCTCAATAGAGATAAAGTTACTAAAACCATGACACCGATTTCTGCTATCAAGCAGCAGTGTACTAATATCACCTCTAAAGGTACTATTAGGGAACTTAAACCTGAAATTTCTAGATCTTTGTGATGACAATAAATTGGCAACAGTCTAGTGCATTCGTCCGCTCGGTACAGATGCAGTCATGGTATGAATTTAAGTAACCACTACTGTAAAGGATGCTGTTAACCTTGTAATAGCTTATTGGATATTGTCCTAGATGGATCTGTTAAGAACAATGAGGAAACCGCATTGACCTTTCATGGCAACCAACTTTTTAAGGTTTGCAAAATGTGGAGCTGTGACATCCATGTTTGGTAGAATGGAGGTGATATAGCGTCACAATAAGTTAACATCTAAAAGAGCCCCTAGTACAAGTCCAAGAAGAACACTGAATGGTTTCAGCTAGGAGAAGTCCAGAAGATTTTCCTCAAAAAATGTGCCTCATTTTGGTCTATTGATCAGTACTTTCTTAATCATAACTCACAACTTGGAACAACCTACCTGCCCCTTGTAGAACTTGGACTCAGTGACATGATGTATTGTTACTTCATTGTTGAGTTTCGAGCCTACTCGGAGACGTTGGAAGTAAGGCAAACTATCACCATTTGCCATTGGGCTGAATCCTACATCCTGCGCCTTACACAAATTTGGACCCGTATCAGCCTTGTCATTGAATAGGGCATTCCGGAATACATTTCTATCCTCCTGCCCGAAGGGTGTGTACAGACTTCCAGTGAAATCGTTGGCCTCCTCGCGCCTAAGTGGAGTTCCGATCGGTTCCGGTCTCTGAATGGGGTTAGCAAAGAGGGATTCATTCTCGAAGTTCCTCTCCACATTTGGCCTTGTGCCTATTGGATTGGGCGACACGACAGGCTTTGGGGTTTCCTCGTAGTACTCCGGCGATAGAAAACTCCTTTGCTGATTGTCTTCTGGTGTGTTGAATAGCGAATAACCATCCTCACTCTTCTGCGTGAACGACGCGAGGTTCATGATTCTGTTCTGGAATTCGCTCTCCTGATTCTTTGGAGAGTTCCTTGAAGGGTCCAGAACATATGCCTGCGTAGGTGCGGTTTGCACAGGGTTGTACACGTTCGGGTTGACATATGTGTACTGGGGCTGCGTAAACAGGGTGTTCATTGGTGTTACCGGCGTTGGGGTTCTTAAGCCCATGAGGCTCTGCTGGTGCATCATTGACATCAGCGGGTTTCGTATAGTGTACATTCCGTTCGAGGTAGGAGTTATAGTCGCTTGGCACGCCGTTGCCGGCAAAGGTATTGGGTCAGGGATTCGAATCTCGGCCTTCTTTTGCGGTGCGTTCGATATCTGCACCGACGGCAGGTTAGGATGGAACATTGGATTTCGTAACGTGACCATTTTGGCACCATCTTGCTTATTTTCACATTCGGCTGCTGCAGCGGCCTTTTTTGCTTTTTTCTTTGCTTTTTTGGACTTTCCGGTTGGAGCGGGTTGTGGTGGTGGCTCAGGAACAATAATGGTTTTTGGTGCCTCTGAAATTTTTATGCAGACAAATTAAAGCGATTACAATTTATTGCAGCAAGAATTATTGGTCATTGTTGATTTAATTTACTCACCAGGCTGAGTGGTTGTAAACATTGATGCGGCCGGGTCAGCAGTGATGACGGGCGGTGGACGCGGCGCCGGTGTGGGGGGAGCCGCCAGCGCAGAACACCGCCACAACGGCTGAGCGCAGTAACAAAAAGAAATAAATAGTAATTATATCTAGATAATAGGCTTTAAAAGAAATACCATCAAGCAGTAGTGTACTAATAACACCTCTAAGGGTATATCATTAGAGCTCTTAAACCTGGACTTTCTAGATCTTTGGGAAGACGATAAATTTGCTACAGACTACTGATGCACGGATCTTCCGCTCGGTACAGATGCAGTCGGGGTACGAATTTAAGTAACCAGTACCGTAAAGGAAGCCACCTTGAACTAGCATATTGGACACTGTCCTAGGTGGATATGTCAAGAACAAGATCTCTATATAACAAATCCTAATTAAATATCTTTTATTATTTTTTTTTGTTTTGGAACTTTTATCCTTTAGGGATATATTCCTAAGGAATAAAAGCTACATTAAACTTAATGGCCATAAATATTTAAAGTAACAGTAAAAATTAAATAGAACCTGTATAATGAAGTAATCAACCATTACAACCAAGTGTTATGAGTACATACCACAGACTTGAGTGGAGGAGCTTCCTTCTTCTCACTAGGCTGTACCCTGGTCAGTGTTATACCTGGCGGTAGCTTGAGATCCGCCACCTGCAAATGTTAAGACTGACGATATTACTCTTGCCTCATAACGCACCGCTAGTTAGGATGTTTACACTCCATCACATTGAGCTCGTCGCTGTGAAACAGTGTTATGTTGTCCTAGTCTTTTCAATAGCTACAGCGCCTTTCAAACCAGAACACAATGTTTTCATACTACTCTTTGGTGGTAGAATGAGGCGCTGCCACGGATCCCTATTTCATCTCTAGCAAGAGAAATTTACCAACAGTTGTACACACTAAAAGGATTTTGCTACTCCTTTGAAGATAAATCTTTTGTGATGTTTTATGAGAGCTCTTCAACTCCATGTTTTAACTTTATTCATTAGGTTGCTGGGTATCCGATGGATGTAAGTAGAGCTGAATTGATCTGCATGGAGATATTCAATGGAAGCTTAGGTACAGTAACTTTCGTCTATCGGCTGATGGTGATGATGATCTGCGTTCTTACCTGAACACCGCTGCTCAATTGTTCCATGATGCTACACGATGCTGGCTTTTCGTTTTCACTCGAACAAGGACTCTGTAATTAAAAGCATTTGGATTTTTTTAATGACAAAGCAGAATGATGAAAGGTATGTTCAATGATATACTAAATAATGCTTAATTTAAACAGCCACCATGGTGATGTGACAGAGGGTTTGCCATGAAACACATTTGGAGTTTAGTTGGTGGTAGGGTTTCAGGGACCCAACTGGCTAGCTTCACCATATTGCAAATCTTGTGGATTGTTGTGTTGTAGTACAACCCAAATACGTAGTGATGCTATTGGTCAGGTTGAGTGTTGACTTAATCATTACCTTCTTGCTTACAACCTCTATGGTGGTGTCTGGTGTGATGTTGATAACCTGCGGCTTCTGTTGGTCCTGTTTCTGCTGTTGCTGCTGGGTCTCTTTCTTTTTCTCTTTCTTATTACTCGGCGGTGGGTTGGCGCTTGCGGGCTGTTTGACTTTAACAGCGGGCGTTGTGACTGAGGAATTGAAAATGTGCATGAATTTTCTTCATTAGGTGGACAGGTGACATGAAAAAAATCGCTGGGAGTCACTGGAATCGAACAGCACAAGACGGTGCTTTACGGAACACATTACAACAGACCTACGTCCAGCAGTGTACATCCATCTATTGAAATGATGATGAGTTTTTGTATTTGATAGTACACATCCTAAATGTAAATATAAAACAATACTGCCAGCATGGCGGGCGGGTACCAGCCAGTATTTATATGATGAGAATGAGTTTATTTGTTCACCAATCACGTGGAAACTGGTGAACGAATCGATATGGGAACGTCAGTATTCGACGCGGGAATTATTTGTAGATGGTTTTAGGCTATTTATTTTTTTGGATTGCATAGATCTTTCATAGTTTTATTTCCAATTTAAAAATGTATACTTCTATAAACATTTTAATTTTGTCTTATTTATCCCGTTGCTATAGTAACACTTGCTATAGAAATTATTTTATTTCATTAAGGCCAGCAGAGCGAGTGAAGAACAGCTAGTTACAAATAAATGTTTTAATATTATATTTCAATATAAGAACAATTCCGTCAAATATAAAAAAAAAACAAACCATTCTTCTCTTGTTTATTCTCCTTTCCTTTCTTTTCAGCTTTTTCTTGTTTCTTGCAATCTTTCTTTTTAGCCTTCTCTTCAGTTTTCACTTCTGGTTTTTTTTCTACTTTCTTATTAGCTGGTTCCGCTTTCGGTGGGTCAGGTTTTTTGTCTTTCTTTTTCGCTTCCGCTTCCTGTTGCTTCTTCTTCTCTTCTTCTTCAGCCTATAAGGAGATAAATTGGTTTATTATTTAGCACCTACTGTAATTTATTTATGAGATATAAAACCTTACTATTATCAATCAATTACGAGGTCTTGAGTTCGAACTAAGTAAATCAGTTTTCTAGGACATCCCATTAAACGATGTGCCGCAGAGGATAGTACCAGATGCACTTATAAAACTTCACATTTTCAGTGTCTGGTTAAAACAGCGTTTGTACCTGTTGCTTAGCCAGTAACTTTCTCTGTTTCTTCGATAGTGTTTGAGGTTCAGCACTGGTTTGAGATTTCTGTTGTTCTTTATTCTGCTTCGCCTCCACTTTAGCTACTTGCGCATCTTTTTGCTTCTTCTGTAAAACGTTGAAAACAATGATGTAGTTGCTAAGCCCATTTATTATGCTTATTCAAACCGGAAAACCGAAATGAATTCTCTATGGTCACATATTGAATCGTTGAACTTGATATGCAGTAGCGCCAAATGGCGTAAAGTAATGGAAAAAAAAACATCTTGTTTTGACAAGATTGATTGGTACCCAACCTTATTGCCGCCTTTGGCTAACTGGTTGATGTGCGCTAACGCCTGTTCCCAGGTTTGTTTCTTTTGAGGTTGGTCGGGCTTCTGCTGCGGCGCGGGTTCCTCGCGCGCATTAGATTCTGAAATAGTATCAATCCTAACAGATGGTAGATATAAATTTTCTTTATAGCTACATATATATATTCAATATATTGTTTAGATATATTTTTATATAAAAAAATATATCATAAATTTTATCCCGAGTGCCAATATTGGTCGCTACCCCATAAAGGCAGTTCTTTCGTGTTTTTATACTCGTATTAACCTCTAATTCCAAATTCTCACCAAGACACTTTGTTGCTGATGGAACTCAGACCCTTCTCCCACAAAGCTCTCCTTGTCAGAGAAGTCCTTGTTTATGTTTATCAAACTCTAGTCAAATATGGGATAACAGATGTCACATATATATGACTTCTTAGATCTTAATGTTTTCTTTCATCACAAACTCAAGCTAACTGTCCAAAACTTTGACAGGTGTGAATAATGATAAATAAATCGCTATACCAGCTTGTTTCATTCCGGAGGCTTGCAGGAGCTGCGCCAGCGGCACATCTGCGCGGCCGCCTACAGAGAGCGTGACGCCGCCGATTCCGGCGCGGCGCACCCTTACCACTCCGCTACCGTCGCCACCGCCTGATAGTAAACAATATTTTATAAATAATTGTATAATATGAGATATAGGGTCATTGAAACGATGTGACCCTATAATGACCCAGGTTAGAATGTTTACATAGTACCATGTTCTCGTTTATTAGGAGACCGCATCCGAACACGAAGACAGACGATAGTACTAATGGCACCTTTGATGATGGGATGGGAAAAAAAATTTGATCCTGATTAAAAAAAATCATATTTTTAAAACGTTTTATTAGCATTATTTACGCTCCATCATGTTAGTACAGTTAAATTAAACGTTAGTTTCATAAAAAAATACATTACTTTACTGTAAAAAAAAACAGAAATGAAACACAAAATCAAAGACAGCTGATGCTGGATGAATGAACGCCTATATAGGTAAGATGACAGATGACCACTGAAATTGAGCTTCAAAACAACTTATAAAAATGCCTCAATGGACTATCTCTATATGAGAGAAGACCTTGATTCCTAACACAAGTGTGTATATTGTTCAATAATGTAGCTCTTACCAAAAGCCTGCGCAGCTTCCTCCTGCTCCAGAAAATTCTGCAAACGCTGTCTGTCTAACTGCTGCTTCTGGGTCTTCTGCAACTCCTGTGTCTGTGTGTTGGTATTCACCTGCTCATCCGCATTTTGATTCTGTAAAAGCAGAATATCTAGACTGCTTCATCATTTTTTCTTTCATTTTCTATTACAAAATGAACGAGCTGAATGTTCAACAGTTGACATTTTTATTTTAATTTACATGAATGTTTATTTTACTCTGTTACTGTAATCACAATAATATTCATTCACGTATTTATCATTTCAACGTCAGTGATATTATCTATTCTTAAAGAAACAGCCATCACTTGTATGGGTCTGAACTTATCAAGTAGGTACCAGTTCAACATACTCTGTAAACAGTTCATTCATCATCATCAGAGTAAGCCTATCTTGATTTCTCGCATGGGCTGTCCAATGAGGTCCACAAGTATAACTATATATTCTAATCAAAGGGTTGGATTTACGACGATCTGGTGAGGATCGCTGGAACCCACTGGGTGTGAGCAACGCGGGACCGATCGATATGGAGATCTTTGGGGAAGGCCTATTGTCCAGCAATGGACGTCTCTCGGCTAATGATGATGAAGGGTTGTATGTTAATTTTTATGAAACCTTTAGATATATTAGATTCGGCGAAACAATATCTCTAAAGTAAATAATAGCTTCACAAAAAAAAAACAAATAAAATAAATGACCTTCCTCCTGCCGTTGAATAAGAATGACTCACCTGTTGCTGGTCGGGCCAATCTTGTTTTCCCTGGATAGCCCTGGCTTCCTCCAATTCCTTCTCGCATTGGTCCAAACGGCGGCGCGCTTCGGCCTCCTGTCTTTCTGCTGCTTGTATTTCCTGATAACAAAGATTCTCTTATTTAATTATCGCTTTTGTTCAGCAGTGGCTTATCAGCTGATAATGATGATGACTACTTAACCATTTACAGTTGGAACAATTTGAACTTGATACCTGGTAGAAGGGGTCTGTTGCGGGAGACTGTCTTGGTACCACCGCTGCTCCTATTTATGCCACCGAACAGAAGTGTGTAAGCGCTAATGTGTTCCAGCTTGAAGGGAGCTGCAGCTAGAGCCATTACTGGGATAACGAAACTTATCGTCTATCTCTCAAGGCGAGTAGCACAAAGTGGTGCAATGTAAATCATCCTAACACCACATTTTTCTGGGGGCGTATCACTTATCATCAGGTGAAGTCTCGTTCGTCTTGTCAAATAGAAAAGTATTATTATAAATTAATATATTCCAATACCTTGGCAGTCGTCGTTATGAACATGTTCACCTTGCTGAGTTGCTCCGTCAAAAGCTGGACTTTGGCTTGAATTGCTGGATTCATCTTCAATATTTTCCCTGGAAGCAAGATGGATGAAACATTAAATTGCGAACAGAAGTACTGTAACATATATCTTTCTAATCTTAATTTACTATTATTGCACATTTTAATTCTTATAGATTATCCATTGTGCACAGCGTCGTTTTAACTTGTTACCAGGTTTCAACATTACTCTGTTCAGGTTATTAACAAATAAGAGCCTGGTATTCATGGCAAGCTTTACCATTCACAGCCTCATTGTCACTTAACTGTATGTGAATTTGAGGTCACATGTTAGCACATTGTCGATAACATATACTCTGTACTGGTGGTGGTATACTCCTTGATGTACTGCCGGAGGCAGTTTAAATAGATATCACAGCCGCTCTCATTTCCATCGCTTTATATAGCGACAAGCATGAGTATAAAAGTCCCCGATAAATAGTTGTGAAAATGCGATTTTAGTGTCCTGAGATACAAGCTTAGCTTCGGTCAAGAGTCGCGGTTTTCAGTGTATTATAATGTGTATGAATACTACTAATAAATTATTATTATTATATTAATATATAATGGACGTGACAATATTATAAGTGTTGTTTATCATCAGGTTAAAATTGTATGTGTGTTTTGATATTTCACAAGAAAGGAATTTTTTATATAAGTAAACGTTTCGGCCCGACTCAAAGAGAGGACGGTAGGTGGCGAACCCGACGCAATATTTAAATTGAGAGGCTGGTTGGCGAACTGGATATCATTATGGAAGCCGAAGCCCACAGGCTTTGCTGGATGGGCCACTTGCTAAGGATAGGAGACGATCGTAGAGTTAAAGAAGCATTCCTCAGAACCCCAATTGATCGCCGACTTGTCCGCCGGTCCAGATATCGTTGGAAGGATGCTGTACAGCACGACCTACGCAAGCTTCAAGCAGTGGACTGGCAAGAGGTAGTGCAAGATACGTCGCTGGCGGTCTCTTGTGTCGGAGGCCAAGACTCAGTTTGAATCGCTGCGCCACAGGAGATGTAAACGTTTGGTGTGTTACTCACCCTTTCTTTTGGCGCGGTAAGGCGCGAGGGCATCGCGGGCATTCTGCGCCTGCCTGGTGGCCGCCTCCAGCGTAACCCTAAACGAGTCCGCCATACCCCTCGCGTACGCGATCTCGTGCAACAGGGCGCTCTGGTGTTCCAACAGCCTCGTCTCCGTCTGGCAATGACGTTATTTGTTTAACAACTAATTTTCTAATATAAAACTTGGAAGGACGTAAACGGCATGAATGGAAAGTATTGGTAATTTTTTTTTATTGTTCCATATTTTTTTCTTCACTTTCACTTGCCAGTTACACTTAATATTAAATTTAAGACCCAAAGACTAAAGATTAAAGGCCCAAAGATTATAAAGTTTTGCAAAAGCTATGAGACTCAAAGTTCAGGATTGAATAAGTCGTCCAAGAGTCTTACATCAAGTTTACATAATTTATCAGCACCTCTCGCTTTCCAGAGGTTAAAGGGCGGACTGACTTACCTTCTTGGCGCGCTGCCTTTGTTTCTTAGCCCGTTTCTTGCCTCTATCGACATGCCTCTGCGGTCCCTCGATGTACTGCAATAAGGCGTCAAGGTCCCTGGGATCTTCGGCCCTACCGCATCTCCAGAATGATCCTCTGAAATAATATTTGTTTATGGTGAACCAGTTGTAATTTTTAGTTCTTATAGCATCTGTCGAACATTAAAACTATACTTACCCTGAGCACCCAGAAGAGGTCGAGAATACACTAGTGTCTCTACTGGACAGAGAGACGGCAGCTTTTTGTTGTTGCGGCCGTCCCTGTCGTTGTTGCTGGATTTGTTGTTGTTGTTGCTGTATCTGCTGCTGCTGTTGTTGTTGCTGTATCTGCTGCTGCTGTTGTTGTTGTTGTATCTGCTGCTGTTGTTGCTCTTGTTGTTGTTTTTGCTGTAACTGTTGTTGCTGCTGCAATTGTTGCTGCTGTTGCAATTGTTGTTGTTGTTGCAATTGTTGCTGTTGCTGCAATAGTTGGTGCTGTTGTAGTTGCAACTGCTGTTGGCGTTGTTGCTGCATTTGATGTTGTTGTTGCATTTGTTGTTGCTGCTGCTGTTGTTGCATTTCTTGCTGCTGCTGTTGTTGCATTTGTTGCTGCTGCTGTTGTTGCAGCTGCTGTTGTTGCATTTGTTGCTGCTGCTGTTGTTGCATTTGTTGCTGCTGCTGTTGTTGCATTTGTTGCTGCTGCTGTTGGTGCTGTTGCTGCTGATGTTGTTGTTGTTGCTGCTGTAGTTGTTGTTGTCTGATCTGTTGCTGTTGTTGAGGTGTTAGTGTTGGTTTGTTATGTATAGGCAAGTCGTATATCGGTTCCGGTTTCTTTTGCTGGTGCTGCAGGATCTGTTGCTGGAATATCTGCTGGTGGTGTTGTAATTGTTGCTGTTGTTGTATATGTTGCTGTTTTAGTTGCTATAATAATGAAAAAAAATTTAGTTATTTTAAGTACATATGAGATAATGAACATTGATGATAGAAACGGGATTTTTTGTTCATCATACTATATAAACAACAAATGAGCGTCCTAGTTGTATTAAAAAGTACAGTAATTTAAAAAAAAATTGGTTGTTGTGAAATATTTTTTATTTACAATGGTGTAATACTTGGAATCAATTTCACTTGGTGTTAAGTGACAATGAAGTAGTGTGGATGGTGAAACATACTCGCCTTGAATACTCCAGCTCTCATATGCGTGCAACGCTTTTATGGCTGACTATATGAGGATGGTAGCTAGCCAGGCCGTTTGCGAAAAAACCCTACCACCATCCAAACTCCTCGTGGCCCCGGAATCGAACCAGGAACCTCTGTGTTTTGGAAAAAGTATTAAATAATCTTTATATAGATAAAAAATACAAGTAGAAAATTTGTTTAATATAAATTTGTTTATCTATATATAGGTTGCTCACGGAACCGATCAATGTGGAGATCTATGGGGGAGGCTTATGTCCAAACAGTGGACATTTATCGGCTGATGATGATATATAGGCTAAAAGATTATAAGAGATTTTATTAGGTTATAGTACGAATAGTTCGTAGTCACCTGAATTCTAATTTGTTCCATTGCATTGGGATTGACTTTGCCATCTGTCTTCAAACTGGTAAGTACACTGGGCTGTACAGGAACAGTGCGCTGGAGAGCCTTTAAGATAAGACATCAACATTTTCATCGCCATAGTAACATGCATAATTTTTTTTAATTATATTTAACAACAATATGAGCGCGACGTTAACCTAATGGTAAGTAACCACATAACAATATGGCGTTAGTTAAGATATAAACTTCAGACAGGTCTTGTTACACTGGTAATTTAACAAGTTACAACCCTCAAACCGGACCACAATATTAATTAGCGGCAGAAATAGGAGCATCGTTACAGCATATTGAACTTCACTACTACTGGTATGCAACAATTTCCAATAATCTTCAGCAGATCGTCATGACGGTAACCGTCAGGCAGCTGCCTCAAACTTCCCTCGCCAAATATATATGGATAATAAATTCTTCTCGTCTCTTTTTTTAAATAAAAAAAGGTAAACACAATTTGAGAAATGGAAGAGATTTAAATGCTGTTCTGATCTCTGCGACTGAGCTTAATTACAAGTGCGTTTCTAACCTTGGGTTTATTATCAGGTTTCTCGGAGACAGTCATTTTGGCCATCTTATCGGCGAGCTGACGCTGTTGTTCGTCAGGAGTTTGCCGTTTCGGTTGAACTGGCGTCGATGTCGTGGTGGGCGGTAACGTTTTCGGTAAAGCCTGGAAATATTCTCTACATCAGAATCGGTAAAAGGAATGATATATTTGATTTTTTACGTACGCTTTATGAATGGCAACTTTGGGCACATTTCTTTAGGACACAGAATAACGTATGCCACAGCATATCGTGGACATCTATCGGCTGATGATGATAATGACACCATATCACTTCAATAGTTTTTGCTGTATTGAAGACATTGAGTTGGTATTAGTATTTTCATTGAGTAAACTTTATCTTTACCATTGCCTGGTATACGAAGGGGGGTGAGTTTGATACTAATTGAGCTTTAATACTAAAATATAAAACATTTCAACATCCTCGATGGTGATACAAGCACACAATAAAATTTATTCCATTCTGTCGGTCACATTACCGGAGGCTTCGGTTGTGGTGTCGCCGGCTTCGGTTGCGGCGGTACTGGCTTCGCCGGCTTCGGTTGCTGCGGGACATCCACGGTTTGAGTTTGGACGGTAACCTGCTTCCTCTCGACCACCGGCTCTACAACTTCGCCCTGGTTACATTGGTATATGAGTTACTGAAGAATCGTTTATCTCCGTGTAAAATAAAGTGACTTAATGTATGGACCAGTGGGTGCGGTTAAAACTAAGAAACTCAAGCTGGAGGACTACTGCACCATCTACTAGGCTGAGCTGCTGGCCTTGGCGGAAGCGACAGGGTACGCGGCCAAGGAGTCGCATGAGTCGTTTGCTTTACTGAACGACTCCAGATCCGCCCTCGAGACAGTCGCAAGATCAGACACCCTCCATTCCTTAGCGTCAAGAGTGAAAGAGAATGTAGCGAAAGGTAAAGCGGAAGGGAAGGATATCAGATTGTATTGGGTAAATGCGCACGCGAGGACGAAGGGGAGTGAGAGGGCGGATCAAGGATGCGGCCCTGAAGAGTAAGAGACGATCGGATTACGAGGGATGCCCTGTTTCATACGTAAAGCGGCAGCTTAGGCAAGCTACGTTGGACGAATGGAACAGGCGCTATGTGGAAGGCAGCATGGCGTCCACCACGCGAATTTTCTTCCCGGACGTCAGGTCAACCCACAAAGTGCTCCGAATGACCCAGTTCGTGGTCCGTTCATGGTCCAAATGCTCACAGGACACGGGGGATTCTCGGAGTACCTCTACAGGTTTAAACTCAAGGAGAGACCCTCGTGTACTTATGACCGGAGTAAGGACTAGACCGTGCAGCATCTAATCGCTGACTGTTCCGTATATGGAGCGTGGCGAGCGGAGATAGGTATGGTAATAAAAGAAAGAGTAAATGGTAGTACTATCGCCTCTTTGATGAGGGAGGACCGCAGCCGTCCGATATTTTTGCAGTTTTGCAAAAAGGACATAGAAATAACGATAAAAGAGAACAAGACTTAAATATAAAATAAAAGAAATAATGTAATAGAATAAGAAAAATTGTAAAAGTTAAATAAATAAAAAGAGAAAGAAAGATAAGAAAAGAAAGAAAGAAGAGAATAAAGGAAATGTAAAATAGCAATGTAAGCCCAGGTCCAAAAATGCCTGGGGGAGTGAGTTTTAAAAAAAAGTATGGACCAACAAATGAAAGGTCAAGAGAACGCTGCTTGAAAATTGGAAGACAGGTTCTAACCAATCAACATATTTTAGTAGATTTTTTTTAATATTACCAAAAATAAGTTTTTTTTTTTAATAGACTAGTCTTAAGAGTTACTGTTTTTCAGGTTGAAGGATACTGATGCTAGTAAAACTACTGAAGTCCTGTGACATTGCGATGTATGTCTCAAGGCGATGGGAGCAACATTATCCTTGCTAGCGTTCCTTTTCTATTGGTGACCTCATCATTTACACCAGGTAAACATCTGGCTCATCTAGATAATTATACAGCAATGCATAGGTTAGTGTAATGATCCTTGAGACGGGCCCATGCTCAGCAGCGAACGTCTTCCGGCTGAGGTGGACTACGATGAGTGTTTGCAAATAAAAACAGTTGCTTACATTAGTATTAGACATTTTACATTTCTGTTTCTTCTTATTGAGTATAGACCTGAGCCGTTCTCTGGTTTCGTTAAAATTCCTAGGCACAGGAGTCGTCAGAGGTGGCTGGAAAAAAGATTACATGGATATATCAATTGAGTAGTAATAAGTAAATAAGTGGAGCCGACAAGTGAACCTTTGCCACTTAAGAAATAACTAATGTAATTGCTGGGGTATCATGAGTTACATTCATGTCTCAAGATAAAAAAAAAACTCGTCGGCAGTTGTGAACTACATAATAAAACAAAAGACGACGGTAGATGTAACTTTCTTTATTTCCGATTTGAGATGACAATAATCTACAAAATATGAAACTACCTTCAATAAACGCCTCTACCTAATCTACAATTAATATAAAAAAAAATAAACAAATAAAGGTTAATATTAAAAATGAAGCTTGTGTTTTATTACGGCGAGAACTCAAGTATCTTTGAATGTAATTGGTTGGTGACTGGAGGTGTTCATTATCTCGTTTCGTTGTTGAATCATTAGGCGCAACAGTAGCCGTATCAGAACGCCGCGCAGCCTCGCTTGGGGCGGAGGACCGTGGCTGGAGACACTCGTCCACGTCTAGCACCGCGCGCGACTCAGTCAGCGGTGATTCGGAGTTGGAGGTGGAATTCTTTTTATCATTAGTTTCGCAACAATTCAACAAATATCTATTCGTATTACGGGATGTGTTTGGGTGGATTTTTAGGTAACATTGTCATAGGAGTTGGGCCGCCTGGACTGATGCACCGCTGACTGCCACCGGCCCGCGCGACCTGCTGCAGCTGCTCTCTGGCCGCGCCGCTCGCAATTTTGTCGTAATCTGCAGGAGTAGCCGAAGAAGCCCGCAATGCGTCCAGCCGAACACGTAGTCTTCGCCCAAAGCTACAGCTGGCGCTACTCCGGTGATGGACCGTTTGTAATTTCTATTTTGGAATAACATCTTTCAAAGCGCTTCTTCTACATCGACCGTCCGCCTTTACAGCATTTCCTACGGCCCTGTTCCCTTTTGATCTATACGGCCTAGTCAAACTGAATTACTCCATATCTTTGAAAATAATCATTTAACTCGTACGACGTGAACCCATTATCTGTGACTATTTATGATAGTCGAAAAGTGAAAAACTCTCGAATTTTTTTCATAACCAATTTCGCCGTCAGGGTGCTCATGTGCATCGCCTCAATCCACTTAGTGTGGACCTCAACAATTATAAGGTAGTGTTGTTTACCGGCCTATTCAGCAAAATCAGCATGTAGTCGCTTGCCATAATATAGCTGTGCGGGAAATTCCAAGGTGTGAGGTGTGTATGATGAAGTACGTCGCGTTCTTGGCGACAATCAGATCATGATTTACATAGTTCCTCAATTTGAAAGTCTACGCCGGGCCAGTAAACAAACATAATTACGAACAATACTTTTCATTTTAATAATGCCCAAATATCCTACATGTAATTCTCGCAAAATCAGTGATCACGAAACTTAAGTGATATCACTACCCTGTAATTATATAGGATACAATAATTTTTTTTTTATGTAATTAAGCAACGAAATCAGCGGAACGTTCACCTGATAGTAAGTGAACGTCCGCCCAACTGCACAAAATTACGCTCGTCGCTTGAGACATAAAATGTTGTCTCGTTACCCCAGTAATTACACTAGCTACAGCTCCTTTGACACTGGAACACAGTAATATTTGCACACTACTGTTTGGCAGTAGAAATAGACACTGTGACAGTACCCACCTAGACGATCTCCGGCAACAGAGTCCTAACACCAGCATGATGATTAAAATATGCCTTCTCTCGCTTATCACTAGGCCATCCGCCTAAAATATATTTGTAAATATTACTTAACACCAGGTCGACCTTAGTGGTGTCCGCGATCTTTCCGGCCGATTGTTACACTTTCAACTTCTTCAGAGAAGGTGTACCTCTTTTATGCCACTGCATCGACTCTTGCTTCGATTCAGGTTCATAGTGGTGAACCCAGGTTTCATATCCAGTAACAATCCGGGCTTGCCCTACTCTCCCCACATTACTCCAAAAACTAGTGAGAACACTTGACACGCTCATTTTTTGAAGTGGCGTGAGCATTGTTGGAACCCATCTTTTACTGACCTTAGTCATGCTAAGATGATGATGTAGAATATTTAAAATACTTGTTTCGGATACTTCAACCATTACTGCAAGCTGCTTCTTCTTCATCCGAGTATCTTCCAATACACATTTTTCTACTTTTGCGACGATTTCCGGTGTGGTGGCCTCAATAGGCCATCCGGTGCGAGGGTTATCTTCAATAGATTCTCTTCCTTGTTTGAAAAGACCGTGCCAATTGTAAACCATGGTTTTACCAGGGGCAGAGTCCCCATTGACTGCTAACAGCTTTTGAAAAATCGTCTAAACGGATTTTCCTTGCCTGGTGAGGAACTTAATAATAGCTTAGTATTCAATTTTCTTCATACTAGCCCACTTCTTCTAGATTCACTTGTTTGCAGATCGATAACTCAAAGTTAATGACCCGATTTGGTTCAAACTTGGTATATATACTCTTTAGGTGCTTAACAAGTGACTACCTGAACGAGTAAACCAACCCCTACCAACCGCGAACTTTTTGATTTCCCCTCGTATCATAGCAGATTATGGTCTGTACGGACAATGAACCGTTTCCCATACAAATAGTAATGGTTATTGTAACCCCATTAAGAATTGCTGAAACCTCCTTGACCTGATGGCTATACGACTTCGTCGTTTCACTTAAAGTGCCTGAGACATAGCAGATTGGCCTCTCAGAACCATCCGAATATCTGTGCGCTAATACACCCCCAATACCATAAGCGCTGCTGTCCACGCTGAGTACCAGCGGCAGAGAAGGATCGAAGTGGGCCAACACACATTCACTGCTTAAGATACGTTTAACATTATTTAAAGCTGAATCGCACTTGGCGCTCCACGTCCAAGCCTTATTATTTTTAAACAATAAATGAAATGGTTGTAACAAAGTACTCAACTGCAGAGTGAATTATCCATAATAATTTACTAGACCTAAAAACCTTCCTTCTTCTTTGTCGTAACCTCATGACTGAAGGACGTGACTATGGTGCGTTGTCCTGGCCACCATTTCTTTCCAGGGCGTCAACCGGATGGTCCGACAAACTCATTCGATTATATGACATAACACCATAGTTTTCTTAGGAAAAATGGTTGCGGTAGTGTCCTAAAAACTTAAAAGACCTAAAAAAGCTTTTAATTGATGTACATCCTTTGGACGAGGGGCGCGCGTTAATCATGCTTTTATCTGGATGTGGGACGTCTTGATCTATAATATGACCTCGGAAACACACCTTCTACTTAAACAAATCGCACTCTTCCAACTTAACTGTTAAACCTACACTTTGCAGGCAACTCAGTGCTTCACCAACTTTGCACTACCTGATACACAGATCATCAAAATAAACAACTTTCATAGGTAATCCTGTCAGTACTTATTCCGTTAATTTTTGAATCTTTTCAACACAACTTAAGTATAGGGTCGCGCAAAGGTAATCCTCCTATCAGAAAATGCTATAAATTTTGCCTTGATGTAAAAAAATTAAAAGATCAAATAAAAATAATCCACAAGAAGAATCAAAGTTTTTCATAATTTTTTTTAAATTACAGCTAAAAAACATAGGAAGGTTATTTTTGCGCCACCTTGTATACCTTGTATCTTGTATCTGCTTGGGGATTATTTTTATTTGGTCTTTTAATTTTTTTACATCAAGGCAAAATTTATAGCATTTTCTGATAGGAGGATTACTTTTGCGCCACCCTATAGTAGTGATTGCCTACGTACGTGCTGATAGTTGTGCAAGGACGAGAATCCTCTTCTAAACACCAGGTAAAATGCGTGAGCCAAGTACATTTGTAAAAAAAACTTGCCACCGCTGAACCATGCATAAAGTTCTTCTATTCGGGTAAGTGCGCAGTCGCCGTAGATGCGAATACCTCAGCACTTTTTCACACCATCGGAGTACCGTAATCAGAACTCTTAACTTTTGTGAAGGTGCCCACGCTTACGAGCCGTTCCAACCCCTTTTCTGCACGCTCGCAACGCGAACGGTAAACTTCGGGCTTTTTAAAAAATAGGCTCTTTGTCGGTTAAACTTAATTTAAACTTTTTAGTAGCGGCCTAACCCGAGAGCGAAGACATTATAATAATCTTTAATTAAATTACGAATAACATGATCAGTGTCATCTGGTTCGTTAAATTGTTCTAAGCGATTTAATTTAATGCTTATATTGTTAAGTTGTAAACAACGCAACCAAGAGCAGCTTTGGAGAGGCGGCTCGCTCCCGCGCACCCCGTACAGCGGCAAGTGCGCCGTCACCGCGCGGTTGCGCACGCGCACGCTCTCCTAGCCGAGCGACGTAATGCTGCCGCCGGTGACGATTGCAGCCTTAAATTACAATCAAACATTTTAGAATTTCTAAAATGTTTGTTAAACATGAATTCATTTATAAAGTACAATCCACTTTAGATTCGGTTGGTATATTTTCGGTGTAAAGTGTAATTACTTACTACTTATCTCCAGCGCCGTCGACACACATATTAAAGAAATTACAATCACCAGATTCCTACTCAGTCTCTATAAAAAAACTAATTATGTCACTGCGCCTCATTAGAGAAATGAACACTCACATTTTTGTACATTACATTTAAGTGACCATTTTCACCACACTGATCGCATGTAAAACTCTTATAACGGCACTTATTCGATGAATGTTGCTTCCTGCACCGCTAATAAACGCGCGGTCGCGGATCGCGCAGTCGACCGCCGCCACCGCTGCTGTTATGAAATACAGCAGACCCTCTTCCTATGAATGGAAGCTAAGCCCGCGAACTCGTGACTCGAAGCTGTCGCCACCGCACCACTCGTCCCGCTTGCCACCACATATCTGTCGGCGACCTCCAGTGCCAACGCAAGTTATACCGCTCGCTTGTAGTTCTAATCGGCTTCCGCAAACAAGCTACTTCGCATTCCGTCGCTGACGAGTCTTGAAATTGCATCCCTTAAGTTTTTTTCAAGTTTCTATGCAAAATTACATGTGCTAGCTAGTGCTAGCTGAGATGTTGGAGATATTCTCTTAGGAGAGTCTCTTAGTCTTCTGACGTCGCCGGCGGAATAGATATCGTTCAGCGATGTCCGACCGTCTGGGTTCTAAGTGTATCTATATCAGCTAGCTCGATAAAAGCCTTCTCCGGCTTGCTCGGTTCACACAGGTCACATCGAGTCGTGAGTAGGCTCGCCGACGACAGTTATTAGTGTAGCAAAATATAAACTTTCTTTAATTTAGTCAAACGCTATGAACTGCTTCACCCGGTCAACATACGAGGTACATTTACGCGACGCTACATCAAAGTTTTCTATTTTTTCGTAACATTCGTACAAATAAAAAAAAACTAATTAATTTCGCGAAAAACCGATTTACGCGTCGCCTATTGTAAACTACATAATAATACAAAAAGCGGCGGTAAATGTTAACTGAGTTTATTTCCAATTTGATATAACGGTAATGTACTAAAACATTAAACTACTTTCAATATATATAAATTAAATCTTATTACCTTAATAATGTCACTTAGATACTGCGCATTTTAAACTGGAACTCGTTTGCAGATTACTATTTGGCAGCAGAAACAGATACTGGTCAGATATCTAGTGTCCATGGCGACGAAGATCAACCACAATTATGTGTATTGAGTGTTCACTTACAGCGTGTCCGAAAACGGTGCAGTAGCAGCACGAGCAAGGTTGGTCTGAAGAGGTGTCACCGGCACAGGAGTTTCCCACGCTGTGTCCCACTGCAAGGATGTCACAATTAAAATGTATTCGACTAAGAAATATGCACATGATCGATTTTTGTGGAATACTGTTGAAGAGATCCATGTCCAGTGAACGTCCATTGCTTGGGATAATGATGATAACATGTAGCCAGTTATGAAAAGTCTCGAGTCCCAGAATATCATTGTTTTGCTTAAAAACTAAATATGCTACTTGAAGTATATATTTATTAGTGAAATTCATTTATCTATGTTTTAAACGCAATGTAGTGTAAACATACTACCTACCAAAACCTTGTTTACGGCGACCCTTTGTCGTACAAGTCAAAGTATACTGACCTTTGCAAACGTGTTGCTGATGCGAAGCGTTCTCGCAGACCTTCACCGGTGCCTTAGCCTGCTTGGGAACGGGTTTCACCTGTTTCACCTCCTTCTTCCTCTCCTCCAAGCCGTTTTTTGATTTTGTCTCTATGTCGTAACACTGTTTCACTATATCACCTAAGCAGACTGAGCCGGTAGCGTCCGTCTGCTTGCAATTGTTACAAATGCAATCATTGGTCCACTTGCAATCACTCTTCGGCGTGTCACAGGCGTCACTCTCGGACTTTGTCTGTCCGTTCCTCATGATGTTACGAAAAGCTACCGCATTCAACGTCTGCTTAGCATTCCTCAACGCCTGCGCAGAGTACTTCGCGAGCAGCTCCGGGTTCTGTGATCCTATGACTGACAGTGGGGTTTTGTCTTTTGACAATTCGAAGACACCATCATCAGTTTTCTCGTCACCTTTCAGTTTCAGAGTCTCCTCTATGTCTTCGTCTAGCAGCTTCGCATCTATGCTGGAGCATATTGATATGACGTGCTTTTTGTAATTGTCGGGGACGGGCAGACCTTGCGTTATATATGATTTGATTGTGTAGAAACTATCTAATAGATTCTTTTCGCCTTTCGATGTAAGTATCGCTTCGCATTTCGCCAACAATGCTTCATTTTTACATTTCTTCTCTTCTTTATCGTTTTCTTTCGGTGTTTCTTTATTTGGTAGAACTTCAGCCGCTTTCTCTTCTTTCTTAACCGCCTTCTGCGGTTCTGCGTTAGCCTTTTTAATGTTTCTGACTGCATTAGCTTTCCCTATAATTTTGCTGAGGCCTTTTGCGGCAAGTATTTCCGCTTCGCTGGCGGTCTGCGTTTGCGGATTCTGTTTAACTGGCGGTGGGATCTTCGAGAAAGTTTCTTTGAGTGATTCCTCTAATTGCTCAAGTCTGAACAGCATGACCAACCATTCATCGCCCGTTAAAGCTTTTTTCGGCAATGTTTGCATGTAAATTTTATTCATTTCTTTCAAACGCTCCGTAAAATAATCCTTTTTTCTATCTAGGCTTATTGTTGCAAAATCGGGTACATTATCTGGTTTTATCACAGGTAATCCCGTGTGCTCTAGTATTATATCCGCAGCTATTTCAGGGTCAGTTAGAATCCAATTAATCAACTGTTGTGAATCTATACACCGTCGTACAACATCCATATATTTAAACTTCAGACTTTTCACAGTTGTCTTTTGATCTTCCGTCATCTTAGATAATTTCATTATAAGCAAATCAAATGTGTTCCCCGCTTGTGGACTTAATAATTTCGTTATTTGTTTAAGTGATTCTTTAGATGCCGCACAGTTTTCGTTGTCGGAGTCATTCTCACCCTCTGTGCCTCTTCTAACTTCCTCGATCTTTTCGGTTATCTTATCTGTGTCATTGACATTCTGTTTTCCTGCTAGTTCTTGTATGTAAGATTGGAACTTGTCTAGCATTGTTTCAAGTTCATTCTCCAGTAAATCTATAGGTATGCTTTTAAATTTATTCGCTACGTAGTGCTTCCAGGAATCGAACCTCGATCGAATTAATTCTCTTAAATCGTCCATACTGAGAGCATCTTTAACTGAGTTATCAAAGAGTGTTGACTCCTTTGTATACATCTCGGGTACTAAAATATTCTTTCCCAACAACTCCCTGTCCTCTTCAAGGCATTTAACTATTTCTGGACTCTTGTTTTGTTTAACATATTCAAATACTTTATTAATCACAACTTGAGCTGATATAGAAAACAGTAGATCTTTAAAATCTTCTTTACTATTTTTGTTTTTCATCAGACTTTGAATATCCTTTACCTCCTTTAAGAGTTCAGATAGCTCTTTGCTGTCTAATTCAAAAGTCATAGTACCAACAACCTCACTGTTTTCAAAGTTATTCTTAATCCTACGATTAGTTTTGCGCTTGGCGGTATTTTTGGTTACCTTGACATTGTCCCTGGTCTTATTTAGCTTGAGCTCACGTATCTGCTTCAAAGTCTCTGGCGTAAGTTGAGCCTCGTTGTTGACATCCGGCAGGTTGCTCATGATCGAGGCGAATTCGGGCAGTTCAAATGAAGTGTTTGCTAATTCAGACAGCTTCGACGCGATTTCCGGCATGTTGGCAAGTATCTGTGGCATGTTTTCAACCAATTCGGCCAGTTTAGCATTAGCGGCTCCTAGGTCTATAGGATCCTCGGCATCGATCTTCTCCAGGATTTCAGCATTCTTTTCTAAACTCACCATCACTTCATAAATGTGATCCAAAGACTGCGGCATATCTACAGTATCCGATTTTCCCAAGTCCTTCTTATCTTTAATGTTGTTGTAAGAGTTTATAATGTTCTGGCACTCCTCCATAGCTTTCTTTATCTCTAAACCGAAAGTCACATATCTATATACATTGGCTTCTTTATTAGAATCGACTACTACCTCACAATCATCTACTTCGGTCACATTAATTTCTATGTCACTTTCATCTTTAACTAGCAGCGGTGTGCGACGCGCGTTCAATGGTATATTCAACACTTCGGTAGTAATTTCTGTTTGAAATTCGAACACTGTGTCTTCCGGTTCATTCCTCTGCAAGAATTTGTTGACGGCGATTAATCGTTGATTTGCTTTAGGCGAATATACCGGCATTGGTTCGGACGACGTCGGCGACATCTCTTGTAGCGGTGGGCTGACCGATTCCGGAAATTTCGTATCCTCTTTGACTTGTTCTTCCTCTTCCTGACTATGTAGCGCGAAGTTCGCAAACTTCGCTAGGCAGTCTTTCATATCTTTACAAATGTCACCATCCTTTTCACCGACGATCGTTTCCGTGTCACTGATGTTTTCCTCTTTATCTAACGGAAACGCTTCGGGTGGCTCAGCTTCGGATTTAGTTTCATCTTTTGATTCGGCATTCAGATCGATATCCTTCGTTACATTGTCAGATTGCGTTGGGAGCTTGTGTTTGAGCATTTGTAGTATTTTGTGTGACTTGTTGATTGATGACGTCACCGGTTTTATTTTCCGCTTTGGCGCGGTGCTGAGACGTGGCGCTTTAGGACTCGCCGTTCTCCTTTTACGACGTGGCAGGTCCTCAACTAACGTGACATTACTATCAGGAAGACTGTAAAAACAAAAACAATTCACTTTTTAATTAACTAATTTATATACTTGATGTCAAATAGGTGAGAAATTTTTAAGAAAGTCTTTGTCCAATAGTATTATGATGAAGACAACGACAATCAATACAAACTTACGATATGGACATTACCTACCAGTCAAGAACGTGTTAAACACAAATAGAAAAAGTCAAGGTGCTCCTAAAAAATAACAAGTTGGCATAGTAAATTGGAGAAGTTTGGCTATAGATAGACTGAAATGAATAAAGTTGTCTTATCAAATAAATGCCCACTAAACTCTTCTAGTAAGACTGCTAGAAGTAGTATCATTAAAACAGAAAGAACTAGTGATTTTTAACATTAAAAATGAAAATAAAATAAAATGCAGTAAGTTTTTATTAAAATAAAATGTTAATAAAAACTCTTAAAAAACCTTAAGTGGGTTTATTAACACTTTCATAACTCTAACACAAGTGGCACCAGAAACGAAGGAACCTTTGTGTTAGAAAAGCAAAACTATTAAAACGCTTAAGTATTTCAAAGTGATCTAGTCTAACATCACACTCACGTCATGGAATGCTTCATCAGTTTAATTCACCAACTAAACATACCTCTCTCTCTCCAGTCGCAACTGGTCTTCCAACCACATCCGCAGCCGGTGGTAATACAGCTGCTGGTCGCGCATATGCATCACTTTCCGCCGCACCTGGTAGGCATAGAGGATCTACTTTAATTTAGTATGAATGTTCACACCGGCCAATACCAATAAACAACTTAGTTAATTTGTTACTACTTTGTTAGTAAACTACATTTCGTTAATATTCTATCACCATTATTGGTCTCTGCTGCTGGAGAACAGTACCACCAAAACACCTATTCCTGCCACACAGCAATAGTGTCCGGACATTAATTATTGTGTATGGACTACTACTAAGTAGATTAGATATGTTATGCCTGCAGGAGATGACTACAATGTGGTGCTGCGTAAACATCCTAAATACATTGTTAAGGGCATCTTCAACTCATTCCATCAGGTAGCCCTTGCCTGTCTCTTCGCTTAGTAGCTAAAAAATTAACAAGCAATATGAATAAGTTTTCTTTTAAACATTATTTTAAGCAATACTAACGAAACTTATCTCTTCACACTACAATTACACTCTGGCGCCCTGGTCAGATCGCATGGGTCGTGAAAGTTCATATAAACAAACATATTTTCTGACGATCCAGTAACACTTACAATCAGGTGGTAACATAATTCCTTATAATAGCAAAGATAAGAAATTAGGTATTTACATTGATTCCTGTTTATCGTGGACACCGCAATTTAATGAAGTAAGTAGAAAACCGTATGGAGCTATAAGCAAGCTCCTTGCGCAGACTCCGCAATTCTCTTCCAACAGCCACTAAAGTTCTGTTTCTAAATCTCTTCTCTTCCCTATTCTCAACTATTCCGATGTTTGCTATCTTGACTTAACTAAAGCACAACTTGATAAGCTTGAGCGTATCAAAAATTTGTGTATACAATTCATATTTCGACTCCGCAAATCACGTCGCTCAATTTTGCAAAAAACTCAAGTGGCTGCTACTCCATCTTCTTTATATAGAATATTGTTTAATCAATTCAAATTTATTTACGGCTGCCATAGTCGTACTCTTCGCTCTTCAATTAATGTTTTCCTTAGGGTCCCCGTGTCTTTCTCTTCATTCTTCCAAAACTCTTTTTCCGTTATAAATCTCTTTACCGAATCATATTCGTATCACCAAGTCTCTATTTTGTTTTTTCAAAATTTATTACCTAGTATTGTAAAGTTTAAATTCTAAATTTCTTTTATATGTGCTAGTGCTTGCTTGTTTCATCAAATGCTTTAGTTTTGAATTATTTAATGCACCAGTATCTCTTCTTTGCTGTTAGTTTATTTCTTCTTTTCCAGAGGGTTGATCAGTATAGATGGCTTTTTGAGCAATAAGCTCATTTTTGATTAAATAATGTATTCCTTATTTATGTAATAATTGGAAATTATAAAGAATATTTATCTTATCAAATGTAAAAGTCCCGTATGTCTGATCAATTCGTTGTATGAATAAAAAACATGGGCGGATGTTAGTAATACAGTATCAGCGAACAATATAATAATCTGTCTCTCGCTAGCCATTACCCCTATAAAGCCATATTATCATTGCTCTGTTGCGGTTATCAACATAGTATACAGTGATTTGTACCTCTTTGAAGCGCTGCAGGTGGTACTCGGGGCAAAGCGCGCGACAAGGCTGATGGGGCGGAGCAGGTGGCGGCGACCCAGGAGGCGGAGGCGCGGGCGCACACCCGCCCACCAACTGTGTGCATACCTGCGACAAAGTAACTAATCTTATAATACATACAAATTGGAACTGTACTATAGAGTCAGATTAATAAAGTAATATATAGAAAAAAGTTAAATCATTTTCCATTCGAATTTCATCAGTAAAGGTATAATGTAGATTCCAACTGGAACATAGTAATATTAACGCAGTACTGTTTCTGATTACCTACCAACAATCTGCATCAGTGAAAATAACAAGTGAAAATGTACTGATGTTGAAAAATGTTAGAGTATAAAAACATATTCTCTATACTCCATGTTTTAGTAAAACATTTCAAATTATTATAATACCGTGGACAGTTTCTTCTGCCTTCGATACACTTGCAGTTGTCTTCGATGCACGTCCGGTAGCCGGCGATAGATCGCCATCAACTTCCGGTCCACCTCAGACAGCCCCAGGTCGACGCGTTTCCTATAGAAGGAATGAATTTCAGAGACAAACCATTAATTCATAACACCGTGGAATTTATTTAATACAATCATAGCTTCGATAGAATACTCGGCGATGACACTTGGCTAAAACCCAATGAACTCGCGATTATCGTGGAAAACTTACCGGTGAGCATGCGCAGGCGGTGGGCAAGCAGCACAGTGCCGCAGGACGCGGTCCATGAGCCGCTCGATACCAGCTATTGAGCGCACGAGCCTCCGCACCGTGCCACACAGCCCGCTTGCGCCCGCCGAACCGGAAACCGAACCAGAACCGGAGCCGGATGCAGATCCCGTACCGGAACCGGTGACCGAACCGCTGAACGATTCCGAAGCGGACACTATGGCGTATGATTAAAATTTATAATAAATTTTCTTTTATTTGCTGCTATGACTAAAATCAATTTCTTTATTTAAATTTATTTTATGACAACTCGTAAGTAACATAAACTATTTCATCTTTCTACAAAGGGATGTTGGAGCCTTTTTTCATAGGGGGAGGACACTATTACACCAACAAAGAACCCATTAACTGATTGGATTTTAAAAAATATATAACTATGATTACTTACAGTCATCCAAATCTCCATTGGAGTCGCTCAGATCTCTATCAGAACCCAACTTCACCAGAGATGTCTGTTTGTTATCTGGTGGCCTGAAGAGAATTTTAATTAATGATGTAACATGCAATATACATATTAATAGTCACAAGTAACAACTAAAATTGATAATTATAACAATTGCAGCTGGAAACTTCATAGTAGCATCTAGATCTGCACCAAGCATTAGTGTGCAAACAGTATATTATCTGGTACAAAGGGATATGTGACAAGTAAAAAGAGCTACGTACAGCAACACATTGCTATTGTAACATAAGAATCAACATCATTGTTTTTGCGGGGCATATCATTAATGACCAGATGAACTTTTTGCCTGTTTGACAGTTTAATTCATGTAAAAAGTAATATGATAAATAACTCACTTTGCTCCCGTACCGTCCCCCTGTTGCAGCTGTCTTCCAGGAGACTCGGGGTCAATATCACTGGGTGACTGAAATAATTCAGTTACAATATGTTGACAGCCAGAACACAGTAATGCAAGTAGGATAGTAAATTGATATTGTAAATGTGGGTTGCAGCTGGCAAGGTGGCTTGGGAAAATAATTACCACCACTTACAGTTCACATCTATACAGCTGAAGAATCGAACCAAAGCCCTCAGTGTTATAGGGCAAGCAATTGAATACATAGGCAGTTAAAACTCCGAGATAACCATTATTCACTCAAATCACTAGATCAATTTTGTACTCACCTTATTCTCGGCCGCATGTGTTTTGCCGTGGAACTCATTCACAGCTTGCATCATACCAAAGAACGTGATCCTGTAGTAGACATCACTGTAAAGTTTAAATTTTTATAGTCAACAATTACACATTTCCACCACCAGACCATTTGCTTTGTGAAAATACTATGTTGTGTTTTATTAATAGAAATTGTGTGTTTTTTTACTTTATACTGACCTCAATAGCTGCCTCCTCTGTTGGGCGCAAAGAGTTCTCGGGTTAAGACAGTCGCAACGGTGTTTGTAGCCCGACCAAGTGCTCTCTGTAAACCAGTGAGGGTAATCCTTAACATTTCAAGATCAAACCCATTCCAATTACCTAGATACTTCATGGTAATAGTTTGAAACTATTTTAAAAATCTTTTAAATATTTTTAATAGAAGAATAAAATTAAGATTGTTCTCTGTAAACCAGTGAGGGTAATCCTTAACATTTCAAGATCAAACCCATTCCATTTACCTAGATACTTCATGGTAATAGTTTGAAACTATTTTAAAAATCTTTTAAATATTTTTAATAGAAGAATAAAATTAAGATTGTTCTCTGTAAACCAGTGAGGGTAATCCTTAACATTTCAAGATCAAACCCATTCCAATTACCTAGATACTTCATGGTAATAGTTTGAAACTATTTTAAAAATCTTTTAAATATTTTTAATAGAAGAATAAAATTAAGATTGTTCTCTGTAAACCAGTGAGGGTAATCCTTAACATTTCAAGATCAAACCCATTCCATTTACCTAGATACTTCATGGTAATAGTTTGAAACTATTTTAAAAATCTTTTAAATATTTTTAATAGAAGAATAAAATTAAGATTGTTCTCTGTAAACCAGTGAGGGTAATCCTTAACATTTCAAGATCAAACCCATTCCAATTACCTAGATACTTCATGGTAATAGTTTGAAACTATTTTAAAAATCTTTTAAATATTTTTAATAGAAGAATAAAATTAAGATTGTTCTCTGTAAACCAGTGAGGGTAATCCTTAACATTTCAAGATCAAACCCATTCCAATTACCTAGATACTTCATGGTAATAGTTTGAAACTATTTTAAAAATCTTTTAAATATTTTTAATAGAAGAATAAAATTAAGATTGTTCTCTGTAAACCAGTGAGGGTAATCCTTAACATTTCAAGATCAAACCCATTCCAATTACCTAGATACTTCATGGTAATAGTTTGAAACTATTTTAAAAATCTTTTAAATATTTTTAATAGAAGAATAAACATTAAGATTGTTATTTGTTATTCTTTGCCTTGAAGCAGGATGTAAAGTGTCCCACACAACTCACCAGTCCAAAGTCAACCTCACCTGCTTGTGGTGCACCCTGCTAATTAACAAACGAGGCTCTGGCTCCAACAAACCCACATTGGACCAGTGTGGTGGAAAATAGCCCAAAGTCCCTCATATGAACCCCTACAAATGACGGCATCTGGTACCTGGTAATGCAGACAGCGCAGGACCGATCGATGTGGGTGACCTTTGGAGGAGGCTTATGTCCAGCAGTGAACGTCCATCGGCTGATAATGATGATGCCTTGATACATATTATGTATCATTACTGCACTCTTGTTAATGGCGTGATCACTAAGACCGGAAACACTGCAAGGCTATTATGGTGGTAGATTTATTACACGTGTCCCAGTAGCTAGATTAAGAGTATATGAAAAAATTCTACACCAAGTCAAACTACATAACATGTGGCCCCAAGATCGAACGAGCTACATGAAAGCGCTTAGCCATTGTGCCATGGAGACAACTAAATTACAGACCGGACGTAATATATACATAGTTAACTCAGCGTATACGCACGCTCGTCAGGAGTGGTGCGTGCCGTAATGTCGCGCAGTCGCGAGCTGGTGCTGGCACGCTGCTGCGGCGCCAGGAAGCTTGCGAGCCGTCTCCGAGCTCGTTCCACCCACTCCTCGTCGGCGGGCTCCGTGGCAATCATTTCCACCTGGGCAAAGACAGCTTAAATTATTTCCTTGCAAGTTATATCATCCTTTGCAGACCATGTAGTGTATCATCCTAACTAGTTCCTTATTGTTAAAGGTTAATCATTTATTACCCAGTAATCATTTTTTTATTGTTGTTTGGTGGAATGAGATCATTATCGTTTTACAATGACTGAAACATCATTATCGCTATTCCAGCTCCAGTCCAGTCACTTAAACCATCCTCTTACCTGTTTAGCATTAGTCAGATTAGTTCATTGCTGATAAATATCTTTATCCAAAATCACGACAAAATAAACAACAGCTTTGTGCATATAACAACAGTAAATAAATAATTTTTAAAATGACATACCTTGAATGTGATGGTAGAAGCAGCTTTGAAGTGTTCTAATATCTTACAGAACCTTTCAATTGCGTACCTGTAAATTCATAACTAATCACTTGTGTGTGTGTTTTTTTTAAGTGATTTCTTCTTTGTAGTTACTGATGGGAGATGTCTGTTGTTGGAGACTGTCTAGGTAGGAACCATCATAGGTCAACAGTGGCATATAAACTATTTCGGTTTTAGAAATGCAATAGCTAATGTATTTCTTGCTAAAGGGGACTACATCTCTTGTATCAGGGCGATGTGTTCAGCGTCTTTGTTATGCTGACCATCAGGTGCATACTCTGTTAGTCATATTAGTTACAAAAAAAAGAATAGACTCGCAAAACGTTTACCTGATGTGCTACTGTTAAGGTCAGGCCTCGGATTAAACAGTTTTTTTTTTATATACAGCACCCTTTAATCAAGAATTCATAATTGCTTAAAGACAATAGTAAGAGGTTGGCTTGCAACATTCACCTTTGGAGCTTCTATAAATTTTATAGGTGGTCATCAAAAGGTCTTCAGTTAGAAAGTTTATATAATTTTAGAAACTTTCCTTTCCAAAAAGTGAAAATATTTGCATTGGAAAAGGAAACCACCAATCTCCATGAAAATATTATTATAATATCAAGTTTATAGGGAATGGTATAGAACTTCTGATATATTACTTTTAGAGTACCAACTTGTAAGGTATAACCACCAATATACTCACTCCTTCTCAAATGGCCTCACATGCTCCCGACATAGACAGACCTTCTTCACTAACTGTTCAGTGACTTCGCTCTGCTGACTCAACCTGTTCAGCTGCTCATGGACTATAGCTGCGCCTGCAATGTTATAATATGAACCAATCACCATCAGCCGATAGACGTCCACTGCTGGACATAGGCCTCACCCAAAGATCCCCACATCGATCGGTCCTGTGCTGCCCGCATCACCGGGCACCAGAGGCCGTCTACTCGGGTTTCAAATGGGGGGATTTGGGCCACTTCCCACCACGCTGGCCCAATTCGGGTTGGAGGGAGCCAGAGCCTCGATTGTTGATTAGCAGGGTGCATCGCGAGCAGTTGAGGTTGGCTTGGGTCCGGTGAGTTGTTGTGCGGGGTCCTTATACCCCATATGAACCAATGACAGTTCTTAATTAATTCGCACTGATTGAATAAATGTCAAATACTGTGTTCTTTAATTCATATGTCAAAATGAGCTCTTTTTTATCACGTGATAAGTGATATGCTTATCCATAATAATGCTCATTATGACTTACACAGCACCACATGGTGCTCATCACTGAGACGTAAGAGGTTGATTCTCGTTACGCCAAGGTAACGAGCCTTAACCTATAACGTAATTAATGGTAATTTCATTAGCTACAAAGTCGTTTAAAGCGAAGTACAGTATTATTTGTTAACTACCGTTTCATACCGTTGACGCTGCGGTGAAACTTACTTAAACCATAAAGTTTATTGAAGGTTTGTGTGTTTATGTGTCGCGAAATCGAGAAGTTATTAGACGTACCAAGGGAGAAGCACAAACGCTGGATGGACCACTTGGTCAGAATGGCAAATTAACGTATCGTCAAAAAGGCGAATCTCGAAACTCCATTGAGCACCGACTTGTCCATCGGCCTGGGTATTGGAAGGATGTCGTAACGCACAACCTAAGCGAGCTTCATGCAGTAAGTTGGCATGAGGAAGCGCGAGACAGGCAACGCTTGCTCTCCCTTGAATTGAAGGTCAAAATCACTGCACCAGTGTTTGCTTGTGTGGTCTACGTTCGTACCGTCGTCTCCGAAACGTAGCCGCTGCAGCCGCGCAACGTCCCACTCACACGCGCGGCTTGCGGAGCCAGCTCGCAAGCGCAGCGCGCGCATTACACCGGTCGCAGCAACGGTGTTTCCACCTAGGAATAAGCGTTCATACCCATTTTTTAGTAAAGTTATTAATGTAGCTGGTTTATATAGTGAAATGGAGGCACCAGCTGTGATTACAGAGACAAGAGTTGTGGAGTTTGTATAGTGGTGGTATTTATTGCAAATACATTCAGCTGATTACCACCTACGAACCAGCACTTACAAAGCTCATCTATTTAAGCATTTGATCAGAGTCCATAGCCTCTTGTGTTACACTGAGGGAGTTTTAGTGATAACTCTCATATAACTCTGACTTCCCTCCAGAAGTAATAGGTACCTCTCGAAGATCTCTCTACTTATATCAATAAAATAGATGTGAGTAAAAGACCCCACAGCATATGCCTCGCCCACCTGGAATTTGAAGGAAAAATCTCTTTTTTCTCTCACCATGTGCAAGTGACCAGACAAGGCCGCGCAGAAATCGGTGTAGAGCAGCTGCGTTGTTCGCCAGACAGAGGCAGAGTCGGCAATGGCAACCGAAGGAAGCACGGTAGGACCACTCCGAGCGAACCGTCTCTACGCTCCTGGTACAAAGAGACACAAAGTGTCGAGTTTTTTTTTTTCAAATAATGCATATGTCCATGATAAATGCACTTGTCTGCATTGAGTATTAGATAGTATGTCTAAATTTTCCAGTAACTACAACACTGTCCAAATAGGAATGCAGTAATGTTTGCACACTCATGCTTAGTTGTGAAAACATGGTTCTATGAAGGGAGTTAGTATACAATGACCACGTCCATTATCCTGTCAATCTAAAAAAAAATTTTAATTCATAATAAGAAACTTTTACATAAAATACTTACATTTCAGTACCAATGAGTGTATACATGAGGGCACTGATCTCACACCATGCGTTGTATACACCAAGCAACCAGTCCTCAACGGGTTTGAACTTTTCCACATCCTCCGCAGGGCACCCATCACGTTCCGCTTCTGTTGATTTGAAACAGAAATAATGCAAATATTATGTCCTTACATATGAAATTAGCGTTAAGCCGTACTGACCACTTTGATCTGAAATATCTCCTCTTTGGTTGAGAATTACAAATTCAAATTTATAAATTCATTTAGCTGGTCATTTGAGTTTTGAAAACAGTCATTCGTTTTTTTCTCATTATTTTTTTCTTTGACGTCGCTTATTACCGCACAATGGAACTCATGAAATATTGATATATTTACGAGTACAAGTTCTACCGTGGCACCAGTGCTGCAGAAACAGCTCGAAGGATTAATGATGTGTACGGCGCTGGTATCGCAAAAGAAAGCACTTTACGTTTTCGTTCTGGATATTTCGACCTTCAGAACCAAAGCCGTGGACGGAGACCAATGTGGAAAATGAAAAATTAAAGGTTATTCTGAAAGCGGATCCATCACAAAGAAATTCAGAAATAGCTGCAGACTTCGGGGTAAGTGACAAAACTGTATTAATCCATTTGAAACAAATCGGGAAAGTAAAAAAACTTGAACGATAGGTACCTCATGAATTGAGTGAATTGAACTTGCGAACACGCGTCGACTGCTGCTGCTGCGTTACTTTACTCAACCGACGCAATAATGAAGGGATTTTGAATAGAATCATTACTTGTGATGAAAAGTGGATACTGTACGATAATCGGAAGCTCTAGTCGCAAGGGCTGAACCCTGGAGACCCAGCCAAATCCTACACTAAACGAAAATTGACTCAAAAAAATTTACTTGTGAGTGTTTGGTGAACTACCGCCGGTGTCGTTCACTACAGCTTCTTAAAATCTGGCTGCTAAACAACCAAGATTGGTCAATCGCTCTAGGCCAATGCTGCGTCACGACAACGCAAGACCACCACCACACACACTGCACAACAAACTGCCACTAAGTTAGATGAGCTACAATTGGAATGTCGGCAACATCCATCGTACTCCCCGGACCTTGCCCCAACAGATTCCCATTTTTACTGGAATTTGGACAACTCGTTACAAGGAAAAAAATTCAACTCCGATGCGGCAGTCTAAACTGCCTTCAGAGACTTTATTGATTTTTACCCCCATGGTTTTTTCAGTAAAGAGATCAATGAACTACGTGAGATGGTAAAAGTGCATAGATAACAACGGTGCATACTTTGATCAATTAACTATATTTAAAAAAAAAACAAATTGACTTTATTTTCCTCCCGTACATAACGCCAATTTCATATGTAAGGACCTAATATAATCAAAAACTCCAATCTTAAAAATCTTTAACACTGAACACCGACAATACATGCTTCTAAACAAGCTAGCAATCCTGCTTCAAGCACAAAAAACGAGACATTTTGAAAGAACGTAATTATGAATGAAGAGTAGTATTCGCAATGCATCACATCAGATTAGTTATATATAACTGATTGCAGATATTGCTGAAAAAAAAATCTTAAAAGAGAGAATGGTGACAAAGTAAAAGAGAGAGAGAAAGAGAAAATCTTGAAAGAGTTTAAAGTTCAGTTGCTCAGTAGTCAAGCAAACTATTTGGTATCGTTTTAAGAGAAAGCCTTAAAACCAAACAGTGGAAATTTTTTTTAGTATCATTAAGTATTTTGTAATATCAACAGAGGATAAAAAGGAAGATATCCCTACTAGCCAACGGTATATCTTTTTCAACATAGATCAGAGGAATAGTAGTATACAAATATTATGTCCCCATTTAAAAGAAATTACTGGAGCAAATTGACACTATGATTCAAAGCAATAAACACAATGTGGTGCATTGTATATCATCCCAACCAGCATATATAAAGGGGAGCTGTATTCCTTACTACCTTATAAGTCTATCAAATCCAAATAACAATTGCTGCAGTTGTGGAAATTGCAATGTTGCCAGCACAGCTAAGAAATATATTTATATCGCCGAGTCTTACCACAGACGTAATGCAACAAGGCCGCTTCCTCCTCAGGTGTCACCGGTGCTTCCTCACAAATGAACATGTCGCTACCAGACAACCTGTGAAATAAATTAAATATGTTCAAATGATAATTAACCCCATATAGAAGAATATCTCTGTCTTTAGTCTGCATATAGAAATATGACTGTTCTTTACTTATATGGATAGTCATATTTCCCTGTGACCATTATCATCATACTTAGCTAGTCAATCTAATGTCAAGCAAATCATGCATAACAACTGCTGGTAGATCTCTATTGACAGAGACCATCTACATAGAAACCTAATCGCAGCACTTGTCTTTGCCCTTACACTCGGTAACTAATAAAATTAGTAAGACAACGAGACAACCTTATAATAGGTTAGGTTAGGTTTTTTTTCTGTTTATTATTTAGTCTTTTTAGTTATATGTTACAGGGTATAAAAAATTAAAGTGAACCAAGAGAATATTTGGTATATTTTACAGAGTTTCTTTAATAGAGGCGAAAATGTAAGTCGGGCAGCTGAAATTGTGAATGGTGTTTATGGTGCCGACACTGTAAAATAAGTAACAGCTAATTAGGTGCAATTTTGGTTTCATCGATTCCGTTCAGGCATTGTTGATGTTCAAGATGCACCTCGCACAGACAGGCCTGTCGTCGAAATATTATATTATCACACCTTTTTCCCCAATAGGAGTACGCAGAGGCGAAAAAACACCCACTTTTCGCTAGATGTGGTCAGATTAGATCCCATGTAACAGGGGGGCGAGCCTTTTGCCCCTTTATTGGGGTCACTACACACACACAAGGATAATTTCAGTGTGCGGGTTTCCTCACGATGTTTTCCTTCACCGTTTGTATTTTGCTGTTGCTTATTGCTGTCGTCGAACATGTCGATAAAATCAAAGAAATTATCGAAGTTGACCAGCATATTAGTAGACGTAGACCAAGGAGCTAAAGATCCACCATAAAACTGTTTTAAACCATTCGCGCAAAGTTGGATTCAAAAAGAAGTTTGATATTTGGATGCCACACCAATTAACACCAAAAAACATGATAGATCGTATTTCCGTCTGCGCTAGCCTTGGCCAAACAGAATAAAATTGACCTATTTCTTAAACGGATGGTGATTTGGGATGAGAAATGGGTCAAATACGACCATATTGTGCATATACGATCGTAGTCAAAGCGCGGTGAAGCAGCTCAAACGATAGCCGAACTAGAACTAACAATCAAGAAGCTTCTACTGTGTATTTGGTGGGACTAGAAGGGAATCATTTATTATGAGTTGCTTCTGTATGGCAAATCACATTCGGATCTCTACTGACAACAACTGCACCATTTAAAGCTAGTGATTGACCAGAACCAGCAAGAATTGGCCAACAGAAGAGGTGTTGTGTTCCATCAAGGCAACACTAGGCCAGACACATCTGTACTGACTCGCCAGTAACTTAGGGAGCTTGGTTGCGAAATTTTAATGCATTCATCATATAGTTGGACCTGGCACCAAGCAATTACCACCTTTTTCTCGCATTGCAAAACTTCCTGAGTAATAAGAAATTGGGGTCAATTGATTGTGAAAATCGATTACTAGAATTTCTCGCCAATAAGAAGCAAGGCTTCTATGAGAGGCATTATGAAGCTACCTTTAAAATAGCAACAAATTATCAAGGCGATGACTACAATGTGGTGCTGTGCATACCATTTTAACTAGCGCCAAGTTATTATAGGCGGACATATCACTTACCATCAAGTGAATATTCGCTTGAGCGCTTCGTCGAATAAAAAAAATCTTTAGAGGAGGCTCAGGATCAACTAGTCAATAACACCAAAATATAGTAATTAAATAATTCCCAGTAAAATTTCTTGAACCATAAAGAGAAGACAAAAAAAAGTATTCACCTAGTTGGTGCCAGTGTTCTTGTTATTTTCAAACAAAAGTTCAGTCCTATCATCCCTTTCCTTTTTGCAAAACTGAGCTGAGATGTACCTAATCATTAAAATTGGATACTAATAAAGATATTTACATATATAAAATATTAAATTATAACTAGCTACAAAACCTTTCAACTCCGAACAGTAGGATTTATACACTATTGTTTGCTACCGTAAGAGCTGCATGTAATATGCTGTCAGTATATGTAAAAGAAAAGTTTCATAAGAATATGAAAATTTTTGACACTATTTCACACTTACATATCTGGTTGTGAGTCCAGCGCGGCTTCATCATCTAGAGGTAGCTCATCCCTAACACTCTCTTCAGCTGAGGCAAGTAGCTGAAATAAGAGTTATGACAATTAAGATTGCAGTAGAGCTATGTTCAGTGTTAATCTTTGTGTTTAATAGTCTCCAAAGCGCAGCGACTAACTTGTTATGTGGAGGTCCCCGATTCGATTCCGAGGTAGTCCCACCAGCTACCACTACATATTGAAAAAATTTACCGCCATAAAAACATTGCTGTATTCTGGTTGTAAATATTAGAGAGCCAAATGATTCTGGATAACTACTTGATCACCTGCAATATTATTTTCATCCCTTGATTCACATTCCTCTCTTTGGGGCCTTACTCTAGAAGATACTGCAGTGTATCATTTTGTTGATGTCGCCCGCTGAACATGAATCTCCTCAAAGTTATTTTCAAAATTATAAGTCTAATGCCACTTGCATCTAATGATTACTTGTTATCTTCACTGAATCATTGATCTTCTAGGAAAAAAGGTCTCATGATATCTTTGGGAATATGTCAACATTTATTAACCGGTGCAAAGCAACCTTCCCTATATTCCCAGGTTCCCAGGTCCAACACCGAGGTATATCTCTGAATGTATCGTAGCAGACATCGCACCTGCAAGATGTCCTCATGCCGAATCAGAAAGTGATCAGGTTCCGGCGGCGCTGGCCCGGCGCCTAGCAGCGGGAGCAGGAACTGTCCCAGTGCTGGTGCTTCTGCCTATAATCATGACCAATGGATAGTTTTACATATGATTTTCACATAAAAGAATATTCAAATATAATATACATATAAATATAATAGGATCTTTATTTATTTATTTTTAAATTAAATTTTACAGATTTTGTTGCTTTTATTAGATTGTATTATTACCTGGATATTTCAACCACTTTACAGCATTAGCGGTCATGGGGGGAGACCATATCAATATGACGCTAGTTAGGATGATATAAATTGCACATTGATACTCAACATGCTATGGAGCAAGATGTTAAGTTAGGATACCGTAATGTCGCTACCGGAAATGCCCATTAAATTTGGACATGGTAATGTTTGCACTTTACTGTTTGGTTAAGTACACTCTCCAACAAACACATTACCAGTAAAAAAAAAATGAAGAATCTAATTCTTGTATTTTATTGAATAAAACTCTACCTTAAACATTTGTCTTGATTATTTCTTTGTAATATATATATATATATATATATATATTATTTACCAATCACACTGCTGTATCAAAACGTTTATGAGTGCAAGATTCATTGTTTATCAAAAAAAATACTACTTGCCTTTTTGTTGACAGCAGAGTTTATATAGAAAAAATTCTAACCGGTTCCTTGTGGTAGTCATTACAGTCCATGTTAGTAACAGCAGCCACCTCTTTTCCAGATGATGTGTCCGATAACCCAGCTGAAATACAAACATGTGTTAAAATCATACTTTTCATAAGTAACTGACAACTACCGAGTTTTCTTCTGTAAATGTATGCCACCAGAGCATCCACTCTAAGGACATACATTTTTCTTACTTATTGCTATAGGTAAGAAAAATTATATTCAAGATTTAGACCAAATTATATTATGAATAATGCAAAGTACAAAACTATATATATTTTTAGGATATTGCCGTCACATTTATATATATCCTAAATCAATGATGTCAACTAATATCAATATGAGTTAATTATTTTAGATTTGGCCGCAAATTTTTTTTCTTATTGAAGATTTACAATGCTTTGATATGTATAATATAATAATTAGCGCCACATTTAAAGGACAAGCGTATCGTTTATCATCATGTAAAGTGGTAGTAGTAACTCTTCTTTAGAATATTCTAAGCAAGTCCCACAGAGAATTATAGCCCTTCCCAACACTAAGACTAACACGTAATCACCTTGTGGTTATCCTTAATCCCGTGCTCGCTTAATAAAGGATAAGGATTCTCATCTTTAAACCGCATCACATCGAAACGCTTACAATCACCTTCTAAAACTGGCTACCTTATTCTTATTCTTAATCGCCCAAGACAGCACAAGTTCACCAAAAGAGGAAGGCTTTCTACACCTGATTACTAATAGCTGTACGAATGTGAATCTCGTACAGGATTTGGCAGAGTATTAACTTACAAGCGTCGTCCAGCTCGGTCCACTGGTCCTCGGAGTCGGAGTCTGCGCCCACGTCCGACGCGTCGGAGGGAGGAGCTCGTCGCCCGCGCCACGCTGCCCGGCGAGCCATAGCGCTGCGACGACGCGATGCCTGAATATAAACACAATATAACATAAGCATCATCTTGACAAACCCGCCGAGGTATCTACTACCACCGTATTGTAATTCTGCTGCCATAACAGCATCGCTATGGTACAGCTGTCAACATATGAGAAATGGAGTATTTTGTGCAAACACAAAGTGTTACAATTAATGTAACAAATCTAAATAAAAATAAAAAAGCAATGCTGCTGCGCATAGACATCTACACCGATTGAGAGATAATTGTCGTACATGCTAGAACTGCATAGGTTGTTTCGCGATTCCAGGATTGTAGAAGTTACAAGAAAATCCGCCGTCCTTTCCCTGCAACTTTTAATTCATATTAGTCCAATACAGTGGTCGGCAAACTTATTAGCCAAAGAGCGAAATACACAAAATAAAACAATTAAAAAAAATTGAGAGCCAAATCTGTTTGTAAATGTAGTAAACGTTCATCATAATTTTAGAAATTGATTAAATGCCCCATGGCAAGCCCGTAGGAATCTTGTGCCAAACCCCACACACTCAAGAGTTCAAAGAGCCGCACTATGCCGACCTCTGGTCCAATACAACAAAATATTACTTAACTTATGTGGCAACTTACATACAATAATCCAAAGGTAGTGTGAAGACTTTGCTATCCATTTCAAATATCCAAAAATTTGCTTCAACATATCTACATATACAGGGTGGCGCAAAAGTAATCCTCCTATCAGAAAAGTTATTCGGATTATACATCGGAAGGTTATTTTTGCGCCACCTTGTATAAGAGATTTTCTATGACATGAGGCAGTAAGGTCCTCTAATGGCGCCCGCGTACCGGTAGACTTAGAGTTGGGAAGCCTCCAACAACGTGGACGGACGATTTGGTAACGATCGCAGGAACCCACTGGATGCGAGCATCGCGTGACCAATCGATGTGGAGATCTTTAGTAAAGGCCTAGGTCCAGCAGTGGACGTCTATCGGCTGATGATGATGATAAGAGATTTCCAACTATGCAAAGACTCATCACGATATCTATGGAACCGTAAGGCCTAGAAATTTTAAATTTATATAGGAGCATTATCTTTTCCGAGTAGAGGTCAGCTAAGAACGAATTTCACAAAATCCTTCCCCAAAGGAAGTTGCGGGAGGGTTACGGCCAGAAAACGACCAGGGAAAAGATATTATTTAAACATTTTTCTAATGCATAAACCTTATGTAATGAAATAATAATTGAATGTAGTATGTACCTCTTTGCACTTGGTAATAGGACGACGTCGCGGCGGCACCCTAGACCTCCCGGACTGCCGGCGACACGACCACGAAGAAGACGAAGACCCGCTGGCTGAGCTATGATGCCCCATCTATAAATATGGCTAATAAATTAAATTACGCATATTGCAACCTGGTAAAATTCTCTAATCCTCCTTGTGCTTGAATGATGGTGGACACAACACCACAAATCTCACCATTCTAATAGGTTTACTATCTGAAGTGCTTTTCAAACTGATATTCAATGGTGAATTAAACTGTATGGTTACACCTTACCTAATCCAATTTTTGTCTAGAATGTTCAAAAAGAAATGTTCCATCAAACACTTTAATATTCTGGTGGTAAAAAAACTGTTAGTGGACTGTTTACATAGGTACCACCACAGCTATTTCTGCTGCCAAATAAGAGTAAATAAATATTACTGTGTTCTAGTTTGAAGAATGTTGTAGCTAGTGTAATTACTGGAATAACAAGACCTTAACATCTTACGTCTCAAAGAGACAAGCACAAAGTGGAGCAGTGTATACGAGGAGGGACCAAAAAGTAATGAGAACGACATATATACTCCTTGATGAGAAAAAAATAAATACTGGCATAGCTCAGATACATATTTGTAATATTAATAAAGAAAAAATATTCGATTCTTTTTTGTTTTTTTCTGAATGTAGTCATTTGTTTGCTTCGTGTCGGAACGTGTTCTCGTAAATGGAGAAAAACGAAGTGCGAGCCGTTATTAAATATATCTGTTTAAAAAAATTAACGACGCAAGAGATTCATTGCGATCTGGAGGCAACATTAGGATAGTCTGCACCGGCGTATTCCACTGGCGCAAGGTGGGCTTCTCGATTTGGAGTGGGGAGAATGAGCACGGAAGACGAACATCGTTGCGGCCGTCACCACGTCCATCGACGTCTGTCACCCAAGAAAATGTTGCGAAGGTCGAGAAAATTGCATTGAGCGATCGAAGAGTTACCATCCGATACTTAATTCACAAAACAGGTATTTCATATGGAAGTATTCAATCATATTCAAACAATCTTTGAATATGAGAAAAGTCTCCACAAGATGGATGCCTAGAATGTTAACCGACAGTCGGAAACAAAATCAACTTGACATTTCGAAGATATTCTTGGACAAGTTTCAAGATGATTCTGAAAACTTTATGTCTCGTTTCGTAACAATGGACAAAACATGGCTCCATCATTTTGATCCCGAGACAAAACAGCAATCTTTGCTATGGAAACGGCTGTCATCACAGACCCCGAAGAAGTTTCGTGCAGTGTCATCAGCTGGCAAGGTTATGGCCTCAATATTTTGGGACTCGGAAAGGATATTGTTGATTGATTATCTGGAGCGTAGCGATGGCTGCCATTTAGCAAGCTGGCGTCGAATTTATTGACCACACTCCTTATTCACCAGACTGGCACCTAGCTATTTTATCAGTTCTCTAAATTGAAAGAATACTTAAGGGGCAACAGGTACAAAAATGATAACGAGATGATGGATGCAATGGAGAGCTTTTTACAGGACCAAGACAACACTTTTTTTTGGAAAGGGATTGAAGTGTTAGTAAAGCACTGGACTCGGTGTATAGAGATACTCAAACACTATGTAGAAAAATAAATTATTAAGTTATCAATAATCATTATATTCTATCTCATTCTCACTACTTTTTGATCCCTTCTTAACTTAACTTTTGGCCCCTTACATAACAGATACATATCTGTTTTGTCTTATTGCTTTGACAGATACAAAAAAAAAAACAAACATTTGTTTAATTTTTTTATCTTATTAATTAATTTACAAATGAAGTGGTTGGTTTTCTTGTCCATCCAAACCATAAATTTGACTAGGCATTATAATAGCATCTTTTCATTCCTATAATAGAAATTTTTGCAATTTTTATTTATTGTTATGTGTTCATAAGCTGGTATACATTTATTATGAATTGGATATATTTTATTTATAATTACACTTATAAGATACAAGTCAATTCTCTTGAAGTTTTTATTTACTGAGGACTACAGAGTAAATACATAGGTAAATAAAAAGTAAAAATGCCATGAGGGAGTCTAATATACCATATTAGTCCAATATATCATACTTCCTCAATTGTGTTCAGCAATGGATCTCTCAATTATTAATAACACCCAATCTTACAATTAATTAAATTCAAAATACCTATAAAATAAATTGAATAAGTGACAAATTTATAAACTGAACCAAATTACACATCACAGGGTATAAGAAAGTTATGTGTAGATGAAAAAAAATCATTATAATGATTAGAACCTTCACTTTGCATATACATAGCATTGAAAATTTATATTGTGAATTAATTTGAGATTTAAAGTATAACTCTACAAACCATTTATATTATCAATAACCTTTAACGATATGGGCAATAAATCCATTATTTAAATATATTAATTACTATTGCTTCTATCCTGATCACTAAGTAAAACTTTCCCAATGAATATAATAAACTATTTCTTCTTCTTCTTCCTCCTGCCCTTTTCCGAGCTATGTGGGGTCGGCACAAACTGTACTTCTCTTCCACATCCCTCTATCAGCCGCCGTATCTGAATTCACACTCTTCTTACACATGTCATCTCACACAATCCATCCACACTTTCATCAGTCTTCCTCAACCCTTATAACCATCTACATTCATCCTCATTACTTTCTTTGTTATATGTCCATCATCCCTCCGCATAACATGCCCGTATCACGCTAACCTCTTGCTCCTCAACTTCTCTATTACTGGAGCAACTTTCAGACTTCCTCTAATATACTCATTGTTAATTTTATCCATCCTCGTCACACCATCTATCCATCTTAACATTCGCATCTCAGCCACATGTAATCTCCTTTCGTCCATATAATAAACTATTTATATTTAAAAATACATAAAACCTTATAAGTAATCAATAATTATTTACTTAATAAGAAAAATAGTGAGTTTCTTGGGAAGATGTGACAAAGGTTACTCACAGCAATATCAAAAAGCGATGGGAAGTCTTGTTGCGGCTCGCCATCAGGTAAACCGGCTAGCAGACCTAATTCTGCACTCAGATCTGCCAATTCAGCACCAATCCTATCCGCCCGATCAGCATCACCCAATTCATCTTTCAAAATGTCCCCGATCTCATCAGAAACAGCAGCCACTGCCGAATACACCTCATCCGATGGCACACCCTCCTTCACCAACTCACTACTACGGTTCATCTCAGATTCCTCGGACGTCCCGGACCCACTGCGCCCTGAACGTTTCTCCATAGAAAACATCATTTACAAACCGTACCGCGTACCGGATCCGATAAACGAATCATCTAAGCACACGATCGATAATGTCTGATCACAAGAACACAAGTGATTCGATCGTGGAAAAGCGGAAAATCATTTTTTCTTCGACACCGATGGATCGCGAACTTTTTGACAATACCAATATGGCGACGGTATTTTTAGGTATTTGTGACCAGCCGCGACTGGTCGGGATAATGTGTCTAAATCTGTGTATGGCAACAAAAAACTATCTCTAAAGTTAAGTTTTTATTCGTCAATTATTATATACCACTATAAAGTAAAAAATTTAATACCAAAATCTAAACTTTATAGCGATTTGTTAAGTGTAGTAAAACTCCAGTTCAAATCCGAAAAATAAACGTATTACTATCAAAAATTAGATTATATTCGTGAAATGATAAAATAAACAATACAAATCAGTAATATTAATATCGTTTTCAATGCTTTCTAAATAATCATTAAAATAGTTTCTTAATAATTGCAAAAGATTGTTTACAAAATGCTTTAAGTGTATTATTGTTATGTTTTTAGTTCTAAACTAATTTTATTAATTGTATGAACTTAAAAAGTTACAGCTACTATGAGAGGAATACATTAGTACTAAATAATAAGTTATTGATCTTTATCATCATTAGCCGATAGACGTCCACAGCGAGATATAGGCCTACCCCAAAGATTCCCACATCGATCAGATCAGGTATTCATATTAGAGGGTATTATTTGTCAACCGATGGATATAAATTAATTCTCCTAAAATGTTTCGTATTTTTAAAATATTATTCGAAAAGTATAGATAATACGTTATTATTACAATAAATAGCGTTTCATTTTGCATATATATTAACCAATTAGAATAATATTTAGAATACCCTTTTTATAGATAAGGAACGTTGTTAAACGTCGTTATGACAATGACTTTAAGCATTGCACTGCTTCTGCGCAATGTTTCCAGTGTTTTTCCGCACAATTTGATTACACTTCTCACTTGAAAATATATAATGCAGGTGAAATACCGCAATGCGAAGCACGTTGAGCGTAGTTGAGACCGCATTGTATAAAAAAACAGACCGCGTTTAATTCAATTAGTTCCCTTGGTCTTTACACGAATGTGGTGTAGCAATAAGCGAACAAATTTTTCTTTGAAATCAGTTTAGTTTTGTTTTAAGTACTACATGTGGCAAGAATAAAGAAGGTTATGGCAGTCCAAAATAAAGTTCTTTACGCATTTCGCGGGTGGATAGCTTTCGTGGCTTTTATGGATTTGGGAACAGCAGGAAGATCATATATCGAGAGACGATCTTTCTTAAGTCATAATGGTGAGAGTGACCATTTAGACGGTGAGTTTGACTGAACAACTAATTGCTGATCGTTTTTTACTAGCTAAAATCCCATCAAAGTTTCAAACATTTGGTTCTAAAACCCTTCTGCTAACTAACTACTAAGGCCCTCGATCCACCACTCTTAACATGTGCTGGTTGGAAGATGGTACATATCAACAAAAAATAACTACTTCTTTGGTACATTTAGATTTACTGACAATGTTTTCTTTCTCTTAAAAGTCAAAGTTTGTGATAATTAAACCTAAACATCTTTAAGTTTCATCCATACTTACAACTGAACTATCATTGCTTAGATATATTAGTATCATTAAAAGTAAACTTAAACATTACATATTATAAGTTTAAGACATGTTAGTGGTTTAACAGAACCTAAATGCCTGATTTCATTTTTAATCTAGATTTCTTTTGTTTGTAAGGGATAACAGAATCCAAAGTTTTATGATAACATATATTTCCAGGTGACTTCACAATATCAAGAATGCTGGGAATGTACTCTGTACTAAAAGCTTTAGCCTTAATTCACTGCACATTGTATATCCATTATAAGCCGTAAGTATTTTTTATTTTAAAATGTATTTCAGTGCCGTTTACTACACTGCATTTAATATGAGAACATTTGAGGACCAACATGTTCTTTGTGAGTAATTTAAACACGTGATTTAACATGATATAAAATTGAGGTGGTATTTTATCCATAGAATAGTAGTATGAATTTTTCCATGTTTTACATTTAAATTATATTTGTTGTTCTACTTCAAGTGTTAAGTTATTGCAGACAGAAAATATATCTGCTTTTACTATTTAGTTTTGGCACTTAATATCATGTAAAGTTCATGATAAATTTCAGCACATATTTTTTAATACGTCTTACACTTATTGGAGTCATTAATTATCTGTAGCTAAGTTTCAATCATCCACTCATATTAAAATCTATTATCTCGTTTCTATTTTCGGAAACTCAACTTTCTGGCACTTTGTATATAAAATTAAATTTAACTTGATTTTTCATAACATTTAGAACATATAAATACACTATTTGTTAATTTGACAATTGGATTAAGTTTTTCACTACTTTCAGAGATATACATAAGTGCTGCCATGGTAGACTTATAATTTATCCAGGATAGCTTTAGACATCTTGTGGGAGAGAATTTTTTGTAGCCGACCTTTAGAATAAATTCTTAATTTGCTTACAAACCTCAACTTTTTCCAGTGTTGTGTCTATGGGCTATTGGTCGTTGTCTCTGACCATTATATTGTACTTCACAGAAGCGTTTTATTTCCATTCGACGAATCTAAATTTTTACGTCGTTTTTCCCTGTGTATTAAATAGTAAGTAATGTATGTTAGAATTAGATATTAAATTAGATGAAGAACCGATGGACTGAATCATGTATGTAGATGATTAAAACTGTCTCTATAAAGCACATGTTATCTACTTGTCTAGTTACTCGAGTGTCTGTGACCATAAATTATAGTCTGGATGGCGGTAGGGTTTTTGAAACCTACCTAGTTAGCTATCAGCCTCATATATATTGAAAAAAAATATATAAAATTTTTACAAGACTAGAATTAAACAATAGATATTTTTCATTTTGATGAAGACAAGTAGAGCAGGACTTTCACCTGACAGTAAGTGAAAAGCTAGTTAATATCAATGTGATGCTAGTTATGATAATAAACACATGATGATTGTCACCTTAAAAGAACAATTAAATCTTGTTATCCAAGTAATTTCTTTACCTTCTGGTCCTTTGACCCAGAACAGTAATGTTTGCAATGTTGTTTAACCTTAGAAATAGCAGCTGGGGTGGAAACTACTGTGTGATTACTCATATTTCAAGTTATATGAGCCTATTACCTAATCATGAGCCCAAAGAGACCCACTGCTGGACATACATCTTCCTCAAAGATTTCCATACACATCATTCATGTTTTTTTTTTCGTCTATATATAAAAATGTAAATTTCTTATCACATTTTTAGTTATCACACTCTTGGGCCTTATTTACCTGCCAGGTAAACTTAAGCTTTGGGGCACAGTGCCTGGTACTTCCAGAGTAGACAGAGAAGTGGATGATGAGAACGTACAAATTTTGCGACAAATGGGTAACTTTAGAAGGAGGAAACCTGGCAACACTTTAAAAAACAAACATGTCTGATGAGTTAGTGTTGCAATATGAAAAATAACCTCATTGACAGATCTTTCCTTGATGAAGGTATACCACAAATATTGTGATAAAAAGGTGATGAAGATTTTTACGAGTGGTCTGAAACCAAGTCTGCTCATGTCTGGCTTATGAAAAAATATCCTCAAATGACATTAGTTTTTAAGCCAATATAATTATTTTCTATTTGCACTGAAAATAGTACAAAAAGTAATTGGATGACTTAGAGCCCTATTAAACGCTTTGAATTTGCTGGTTTCTATTTATCAATTTTGTCGGTGATTAGAATAATAGAAGCTAGAGATAGTATACTAATTTTATTCCAGTCTAGATAATTTGATGATTAGTAAAACCTTAGAAGAAAAAAAGTATTTCTAAACTTTCCTTTATAATTTTTAGGTCCCAATTCAGTAGGTTCAATTTTAGATGTGGCTGTGTGCTCGAGTGTTTGTTTGTGTGTGTGTGCTTTTACATTTATAAAATATTTTTAACCCTAAAGTAGGATTTCTTCATAAGTTTTATCTCTTGTACGCTGACAAACCTGTTAGAGGATCATCATGATGATGGTATCTGTAACTACTTTGCTTAGTGTTTATAAAATGAATAATGCAACACACTGTATATCTTAGTGCCTGATAGCTTTTTAGGATGAAGTACATATAGGGATGATATATTTTACATTTTTATACATTTTAACGACCAATATTTGTGCAGTTGCACTTAGATTTTTTCTCTTTGTGTGTGAATTTTTTTTATGTGGTAACTTTTACTGATATACAACTAAAACACATTTCATCCCCGGACTTGACAACATCGAATGTATCAACAAGATTAAAACTAGTCATCAGAAAAATTTAATTAATATTGTTATGAGATTGAAATGATTTTATTTAATTGTTTACATAGACTTTTATACAGTTATAAATTATAGATTTTAGCATATTCACAGCAATCTTATTAAAATATTCTTATATAGTACTGTACACAGTTTTAATTTGTTTGCATGTTTGTACATCAAGTTAAGATTAGCTATATGATTATACAACACTGCTGTGCCTATATATTATTAGGTTAACATAGAATAGATTTTTTTTTAAATAGAAATGTCATCTACTGCCTGATGTTATAATATAATTACCATCTAGTGAAATTATTGTTTCATTATATTTGCAGAACTATGGTATTTTCAGTTATTATTAAAAAAAAAGTTATATAAATAAATTGATCTATAGTTAAAAATATATTTTTTTTATATTCCAATGTGACTGTCCTAACAACCAACCTACCAACAGTCAAAGTAAAATGCACATATACTTGTATAGTTTTTTTTTTTAGGGAATGTGATAAGATGACATTTCTATTTAAAAAAAATGTTTTTAATTACCCATAATATTGAACATTTATATGAAACAATGGGGTTGCTCTGTCTCCATATTTACAAAGTTTGATACAATTCATTATAGTGCCAATACAGCCAAAATATATATATGTGAGATTTTTGTACAATTGCAATAGTCAATTATATATCATATCACACAATCTATTGTTTTATAATCAATTTATCATTGTTTATTTAATACAAAGTGTTTTAATCAAAGAATATTTTCTAGTACGCTAGAAACCATATTGTATTGTGTGATTCAGAAAAGCAATAAGTTAGCAAATGAAGTTATTTACAAATGTTATGACAATATATCATTTGACAGCTTTACAATAAAATAAACTTTAACGTTTATGGGCAGTCACTTTCAATATATCATAAAGACATTCGGCAAATCCAGAGATCGCTTTTGGATCAATTTAAAAAATCATTTGTGTTATATCTATACAATGTTATTATTTTTTACTAGTTATTTGAGTAGGAAGTAAATACAGCTTGTGCTAACACATCATGTTCATCAAAATATAGTTGCCTCATTAAGACAAAATATAAATATCTCTTTACACCAGAAACTTTAACTACTGCATCTTAAAGACAGTTTTGCATGCCCATTACTAGATGTCTTCAGGAATAAGTTTAATGTAAAATATATAATGATTTGTTTCTGGTGATTTTTCTATACCTGTCTGCTCCTTGCTGCGACTTTTAAACAAACCAGGCAGTACACGGCAATTAAAAATTAAAAAAAATTTAAATTAAAATTAAAAACTTGTTAAAATTGTCTATTTTTTAATACAAAAATTTTTTTTTGTTTCCACTTTTACGTTTATCTTCGAAATCCCGCCATCGTCTTTATATTGAAAGTGATTGTCCATATATTGTTTTCGATTAGTGAGAAGAGAATGTAAGAATCTTGGCTTTGTATAAGGTTTTGTAGTGTGAATGTATTTGACTGTAAAAATATGTACTGTTATATGTTTTTTTTTACAAAATCACTAAGTACTGCACTTATTAGATATATTTTTTTTATTAAAACATTTAATGTCTTTTAACGGCTAAAAATTTACAATTTCTTTTCACATGAACGAATTAAATGCGACAGGCTGTTAAATCATACTGTTATGTAGAATAGGCGGGAAAAAACTGTAAAATTTTTTTGTTGAAGCCACACACAGACAAGGTATATATTTCTGCAGTCAGTCAATCAGCAAAATGTTTTTAATATTTTCGCAAACGGACCACACCACTATATAGTGCCATATCATATTATAGAATTGTTATGTTTGAAAATAAACACGGTTTGAATTTCAATCGATTTTTTTTCCCATGACAAAATTATATATTTGCATAGTCGCTTTTGTAAATATATCATGTCGTACAGAAGAAAGTAGAAGACATTTATACCTCCAGGAAGATTGCTTCCCGACGTAATAGACGTCAAGCTATGGTTGCATTGTCCCCGGCTGTGTATTAATGTACCCGACTAAGAGCCAGCAGGAAAGGAAGACGTTCCACAACCACCTAACGTTATTTTAAAATACATTATTATTAGAAAATAATGTAATTCGTTTTGGGGCCCATGTTCAGGTGTTGATAGGATTTTTGAAGCTCGTCTCGCTATTACTACCCCCAATATAAATCTGTCGCCATGCACACAGAACTGTTTCCCTGTTGATACATGAAAGCTAGAGTACTTTGGGTGAGCACGACCTCATTGTCAATTACGAGCATATAAAAAAGAGATTTGGGCCATCGAAGTGATTTTAACAGGTTTAAGATTAAGGTTTTATATAATCCATAAAAAAACGCTTATATTTTAAATAACTTTATTCAAAGTTTCTTCTAATCTTTAAATATAAATAACAATGGACGGTACCATTTTTAAATAGCAAATAGCAAGAAAATATAATTTAAATAAATATTTGAATGTTTGGAATGTGACTTTTGCAGTATAAGTGTATGATACATATATTGTTTAGTATTTTACAAAATGAATAATATTTAATAATAATCCGGTACAGGAGCACAGGCGATTTTCACGAAGTCCTCATAACGAACAGTGCCACTGTTCGAGACGTTAGCTTCGCGGAATATATTGTCCACCTATAAAAGAAAGTTTAATTTACTTCATGATGATATAAAAAATCCAGAAAGATCTGTTAGTGTAGCCAGCGGTAAATAGACAAACCAATGGGGTGACACAAAATATTTTTCACTTTTTCTACTGCCGTACATTAATGTAGAAACATTACTGTGTTTGACCTATATCCAGCAGTCAATGTCCATTGGTTGAAATGATGATTATGATTACTGTATTCCTGTATGAAATGTGTTGTACACTCTAGAACCTTTAATTAGTTATGAACGGGCTGTTAACAGTCAATCTGAAGAGAGATACTATAGTCAAACTATTCATTATATACAGTATTATTTTAAAGTATCTATAAAGGTATGAGTGCAATGCCTATTTCAACCACCAGACAGTACTGTGTCGAGAATACTGTATTAACTACAGAAATATTATCATGTTCCAGTTTGAAGAACTGTAGCTAATAAATGCCTAGTCATTTAGTAGTCTAGTAATGAGACCAGTAAGCAAATCTCTGTTCAAACCAGTAGTGATGTTACCACAACTGTTTAACAATAGAGACACTATAATGATAGAATATTGAAACAGCAATTCACTGCAGTCTTGGATATTTTCAGTGATAAGTTGCTTTAAATTTTATATCTGAGAATTAATTCATGTTGTCCCTACTTTTCTTTTTGTATTATTTTTTATAGTCAAATATTTTTAATTGTCAACCTCTAGTTTTTTTTAAAGTATCAAAATACCTCTCTCTGTGACAGCCCCTCTCCCCAGTTCTGCAATAAATTTCGCAGTTGCCTCGCTGGTACTGCACCTTTTTTTCAGGGTCAGCAGCTTTGAAAGCATTCACCACCTACAATAATAATATTTAATTCAACTAAGCAACTTAACAAAACATTCATATTGTGATCATTATATCTGCAAAAAAGGAAGATCTGTTTATTTGTTAGTTTTTCAAAAATTAAGTGAAATAATTTAGTTAAAAAGATCACCTTTGGCACCTAATAACTATAACATTGACAGGGCATCATGAGGATGTTTACACTATTTCATAACACCACCAAATTCATTCAAGTCCATAGTAATATTTATGTGGAAACTGGCAACAGGTTTAAGTCTGATCAAGATTTCAAAGTAAATTAAAAATTTTCATATAAAAAAATTGGTAAAGGGAAGCATTTATAAAGTTTATATTCTCTAACACTATGTTACTTAAGCTAAAAATAATTAATATAATTATTCACCTCATTAGGAAGATTTTCAGCACGGGAATGGATGTGCATCACTTCTAAGAAGTCAGCGAAAGACATTTTACCACCTTTACCCTTCAAGTAGCCTGCAATATGAGATTTATCTTAACTACAATTTCACATATTAAGTGACAATTCAGCCTAAGAACTTACCTCCAAAGACTTTCTTATTCATGTTATGATAGCTAGCCAGACAAGTTTCAAAAAACTTTAATACCATCCAAACAATCATAGTAGTAAATGCACATACCATAGTTTAGTATGTTTATTATTTGTTTAAACCTGATGTTAAATTACAATAATTTTTTGTACCAAAAATAAAGTTAAATTACTTAACACAAAAACTACATATAAACTAATGTGCAGACACAAACCTGTAAGTTCCTGAATAGTTGGACTCATTCCCAGAGATCTCATTACCACAGTTAATTCATCTAGAGAAGTGATTTGGCCAGAGCGAGCAAACAGATAAAAACACTCCCTGAATTCTGTAAAATAATATCAAATAATAAGTAGACAAATATCGGTACGAATCAAAACTGGTTAACTAACCATATATAGATAATACACTGGTCTTATTGAAAAATATCTAAAACTTTCGATAGTTTATTACGTTAACAAAAACAATTTCCTCACAAATCTTGGAATTTAACATTAAACAAAAAAAAAGGTTATTCTTGAAATGATTTTTGGTTTGTTAACTACATGAAATTGATAACAAAAATATCGTCTCACCATCAATGTCTTGTTCCTTGAAGTAGCGAGCCTGAAACAAAATAACGAGTATTTTATATTTTTAATTTAATTAAACTTATTACCACATTATTATAGACACATACCATGGTAGTTATTTAAAAATATAAATTAAAAAACGAAACAAGAAGAAAGTTTAAAAGTGAAAGTTTTGATCATGAAGTTGACAACTTATCTCATTTAACTTTATAATAGCTAAAAGGCAGAAGTCTTTAACTGTATGTATTAATTATTATTACAATTATTTATTTACATAACGTTTATATAGTCAAATGCACCTAGCGTAATAGTTAAGTCGCTTAGACTCTCTTCTTGTATGAAAGGGCCTGTGTCCTAGCTAAAGTAACCATAATCGGACACAATAATATATAAATTTAATTAGGTGTTAGTTTTTTAGGAATAAAATCTTTTTTTATTTCAATGTAATAAAATATACTATAAATTTAGTTATTTACTGTTGTTAGTATTTAACAAACCCTTTTATGTAAAGTGATTCAGTAATTCCAGCAAGTGTAGTTCAAAAACTATTTAGTGACATTTCTCTACAAGCAAGTTTTAATGTAATCGGATTGTTACTCGTTTTAGTGTGTAAGTGCATTTTTCTTCCGTAAACAAGTGTTTGTTTAATACAGGAAAAGATCGGTTAGTGTAATCGATCGATTTAGTTTTGGAGCCTAGGTACTTATTTATTGTTATTCCACAAGTGTTGAAATCCAGTGTTTGGTATAATTTTGTATTATTGCGCGATGCAATCGAAAATTTTAAAACTATTCGCTTTATGACTTTTAGTAATATTTACTGCTTGAAAAATAATAAAATATTAATAAATTGACGTTAATTTAAATTTTTTATGGTAAGGAAATTTAAAAATATCTTTAACGAACACATTCTTTTTACTCATCACTTCATCAGTTTTAATCCTAATTTTGTGAATATTTCATCTATGATAAATTAATGAAAAACTTAATAGTCTGTTTTTAGCATTCGCTTATGTCAAAAATGGAGAAAAAGCAATCAGCTGACATCGCGGAAGGACATGTATTATTTTTCCATTAATTAATATTAAGAAGTGTGAATTGTTACATAAAACACTTTTATAACTTGTGTGGTGACTATACTTTGTTATACATTATAAGTGAGTGCTTCAAAATCATGGAATTTGCCTATAGCCTTTGGTAAGAGAATTAAATGCTTACGCAAGTATATATACTTGTATTTTATTTAATTATGTTTTTGTTGACACAACTGTGATTTTGAAATAAACAAATTGCTATATAATACAGTTACCTAAGCAAGTTACAGTAACTATATAATTATTTTTAAGTCGACTAGATTTGGATGACATACGGGAACTAATGTTGAAAAAGATAAGATTAAACAAAAATACGGAAGCGTTTACTAATCACGAAGTATTAACTCTTAAATTAATAGGTGCGTGTATTTGGTACGTTAACTATCTCTGTAGGTAATTAGGAATATTATAACAAGACTACATTTATTTATATGCCTGAAATCAGTTCTATTTGCTTGTTACAAATTCTTATAAGTTTCTTAATTGTGTTGCAAGTTCATGAGCAGTCGTTGTTTATTCTTGCCATGAAACTAAGCAAAATTGAATTACTTACCTGCACACAACCAGCAAACTATAAAGATCTGTCCTTATAACTGCAATTTTTCATCCAATAAACATAAAGAGAACTGAGAATTTTATGTATATCATATTATCATCATCATTTCAACCAATATGTATGTTTTATGTTAATAATTTTCACCCATCCATCTTCAGTTCAAACTCAAAATTGAATAGTTATTAAAATGTAAATACTAAATGTGGAACTGATCGACATGGATATCTATGGTAGAGGCCTATGTCCAGCAATAGACATCTATCAGCTAATGATGATGTTGAAATACTAAACAATTTTTACTTTATAGAACATAAATAAATGTTTCTGATATATTGTCTTTGTAATGGGGTCTAAGATTTAATTTATAACACTTTGGCCTTCTCGGTGGAAATTTGAGTAGTACACTATCTTTCCACCTACATTGTGTTTTTATGCCAGATTTTACCAGCCCTAGTTTACTAGATAATGTTTGGTACTTTTGTATAATATTGGGTTAAAAAGTTGTACTAACTTAAACACAGTGTGATAAAATTGACAAAACATTGGCCTTAAGAAGATTAACATTTTTTTTGTTTCATGTTTACTCAATTGTAATTATTCATATAGAAAACCGGATTGTAAGTGTACATTAGGATTAGATGATAAAAACATTTCAATGTCACTGTGTCAATGTTGCATTTCTTGATCAGCAAGTTTAGTTCTTATGACTAAGTTACTAAGATACAGAATGTTAATATTTAAATTTCTTGGGTGTAATTTAAAAAAAACTGATTTTATGTAAATATGATTTTTGTGGAATCATATGTGTTCCAATTCACATGGCACTGTAATTGAGAAGTTATTTTAAAAGAGTAAACATGTAATATCTCAAAATAAAGAGCACAACATGATGCCAGTGTATATTGCCATAACAAGAATTAATACCTTCATGTTTTGTTTTTCATCATTCAATATAGCAACTAGATGAGCACAAAGCAACAGGATGATCACCTGATGGTCAGTAATACACTTGACCCAAAGTTATCTTTAAACTTCTTATCACTTCCGTTGCTCTCCTTCACACCGGAACATACAATGTGAAATAACATCTTATATCTTTAAGGCGATTATCACAAATTCAGTGTTTAACGATTTAATTAACATTTTTTTTTTTTGATATAAGGATCATGTAACCATTGAAGTAAATTAAGGTTTTTTATTAATACAGATTTATTACTTTATTCTCTAATATATAGATACCAAATATTTATCAATTTAAAAACTTTGTAGTTGGTTAAATGATTATACTTGATATCATTTTCTAATGAAAATTTTATAAAATAAATAGATAAAAATTCAGTAAACAGTAAGTGTGATTAATAATTATTAATTCAAAATAAATAAAACAAAAATTCTTTGCAAAAAATTAAATTAAAATATTTTTTATATTCGCGGACATATTTACCTGTTGGTAAGTGATATGCCTGCCCATAACAACATAGTGCCAGTTAGGATGATATACTTTGGAATAAATTGTGCTTGTCGCCCTAGACATAACATCAGTAGCTCCAGCATCTTTGAAACTATTTTAGAAACATAGAAATATACAGATTTTTAGTAGCGGTATTTATATCCATCATCATTTATTATTAAAAAATAATATAAAATAATTCCTTAAAACTGTATTGGACTTGTCCGTTATTTCCTAAAAAGTAAAATATTTCATTTTTGTTATACACTATCCAAAAACGTCATGTTAAGGGACAAAAGAAAACGTTGGGGTGTTTCTCTCCCCCACAAGTTTTTGCAATTTCTCAACTTTAAATGTACCAATCGCTCGAAATCTTGAATAAGACTGCATATTTTTTATTCTACGAAGCTACACTAAAGTGGAATGTCCACCTGATGGTAAGTGAAACGCCTGCCCAAAACAACATGCCTCTAGTTAAGATAGTATACACTGCATTACATTGTGCTCATCACCTTCAGATATAGTGTTGAGTCTCGTTACACCAGTAATTACACTAGCTACACTAGCTACAGAGCACTTCAAACCGGAACATGATGTTTGCACACTGCTATTTGACGACAGAAATAAGCGCGGCCGTGGTACCTATGTATCTACGTACAACCAGTATACCTCTCCCTTGATCATCTTGGCTTTTATTATCATCTTATTTAGAAATATATGAGAGGAGAGAAATCTACAGAACATCATTTGACTCTTCTTTCTCTTTCGTTCTTTTTTATTTCAATCAATCGCTTCCTCTTCTGCTTGCGACCTTTACAGCATATTCATCTCATTAACTTCTAAGTAAATACCACCGCAATACTATCGCAGCCGACAAACAATGGTGTGCAAACATTACTGTGTTCCGGTTTGAAGGGCGCTGTAGCTGGTGTTATTACTGGAGTATGGAGGCGTAACATTTCACGACTCGGGCGACGAGTGCAATCAGTTGCAGTATATCCATCCTAACTAGCGCCACGTTGTGATGGGCGGGCGTATTATTTACCATCAGGTGAACGTCCCGCTCGTCTCATCGCTTAATTGTATAGATCATCAACTTTATCAGTCTTTGTTTATCCATTGCTGGATATAGGCCTTCCTCAATGTCTTCCACCGAATGGGATTCTTAACCTATTGTATCCTTCTTTCGACCGCCTTGGTGATGTCGTCCATCTGGAAGGAGGGCGTCCTACACTTGTCCGACCTGTACGCGGCTTCCACTCCAAGAGTTTTATCCCCATCGGTCGTTAAAATAAAAAAAAAAATAATACCGCATAACTCACGGGATCCAAGCCAACCTCGCCTGCTCGTGGTACCCTCAGCTAATCAACAAACGAGGCTCTGGCTCTTACCAGCCAGTGGGCCAGCGTGGTGGGAAATGGCCCAAATCCACCCATATGGACCCCTACAAACGTGGAGATCTTTGGGGTAGACTTATGTCCAGCAGTGGACGTCTATCGGCAGACGGTTGTGACGGTGAACTAACACTATTTTTTTTTCTATCCCAGCTCAAACCACCAATTGCACCAATGACAGCCATGGAAGAGACGGAAACAAATCGTATATGCGTAACATATATCAACTGTACAAAAGTGTCATAACCTCGACGATAAAAAAAAAAAAAAATTGTTTTAGGCAAATTTTTTTTTTTTTTGGGATCTAGTCTCATTGAAACGTGGAACGTTTATTGTTAATAAATATTTAATATTTAAATAATTCCGTATAAAATACATAATGTACAAATATAAGAGTATAACCAAAGATATATGACATAGTATTAAATACGTAGACAATTTGTGTATGGGATACACTTGGTGGTGGTGGTAGATGAGAGCATGGCTACAATGGTCGAGTCACCGCCACCGCAACTGATCACGACCATAGAATGGGGCATGATGGACAAGAGCAAATTTTTTCCATTGTACGCGCTCAGCAGTTTCACTGGTAAGTCGCACTTAAATCTCCACACCATTATTGACGGCATCTTGAGGCATGGAACGATCTGATAATCCTGACTTAACCGCGCCCATGATTACGAGTTTATGCAACCAATTAAGCGATGAGACGAGCGGGACGCTCACCTGATGGTAAGTGATATGCGCATCATAATCAACGTGGCGGTAATCAGGATGGTACACAGTAAACCACTGAACCACATTGTGCTCATTGCCTTGTGATATGTTCAGTCTTTTTACCGCAGTATGTACGCTATCTACAGCGCCATTCAAACCGGAACACGGCGAATACTGTTTGTCGGCAGAAATTCACGTTGCGATTGTACCCATCTAGACAACGGATAATTACCACCAGTAAAATCCATCAGTCCAAAGTGCCTGTTGCTTTCAACTTTCCTAATTATATTAAGTTGGAGCTGATGATATCTGATGTGCCTCTTGGTATCCTCTTTAAGAGTCCAAGCTGAGCAAGCAAGCAGAAGTATAATATATGTGCAATATCAGTCATAGGTCTCTTGCTGAGACTCTATACCATCTCAGCGATCAAACAGTAGTGTGCAAACATTACTGTGTTCCGGTTTCGCGGACGTTGTAGCTAGTGTAATTACTGTGGTAACGAGACTCAACATGTATCTCGAGGCAAAATTCACAATGTGGCTTAGTGATGTGGCGTGTTATATCATCAATGACATCTTCGTTATCCATCAAATCCCACCTGAACGTTGTCAGGCGCTACACAGTCATATCTATATGTTAACATATGCCACCAATTTCAGTTCGCTGCGCCTTATACCCCCTGACCCTGGTCAAGACACAGATCCAGGTGCAACGAAAGAAGGAGGCGTATAAAGGAGTAACGGACGCGATCAGCAAGATATATCAAAATGAGGGAATCTCTGGGCTCTACAGAGGGTTTTGGTTGTCTAGTGTGAGTTATCTAGTTTGGTGGTAATTTTACTGGTGGTAAATCTCTGTTGCCTGGGACCGTCTAGATAGGTACCACCCTATTTCTGCCGCCAAACAGTAGTGCGCATACATTACTGTGGTCCGGTTTGAAGGGCGCTGTAGCTAGTGTTATTACTGGAGTAACGGGACTCGACATCTAATGAATTAGACTACGATCGCAATATGGTGCAGTGTAACCATCCTAACTAGCGCCACGTTGTTATGGGCGGGCGTATCACTTACCATCAGGTGAACGTCTCACTCGTCTCGTCCCTTTATTGTATAAAAAAAGCCTTCGATAAGCAGGGCTTACTAGTCCTTTTCTTTCTAGCCTGAGCCTACATGGCAGAGGAATGCAGACCTACCGTCTTTACCACCAGACATATTTTCTCTATCGCACTTTGTATTATAGTCTTCCTCTACGCCTTCTCGCTCTCATAATTTTTTTCTCCAGTTTCAGATAATCTCCGGTGTCTTCTACATTTCAACATACGAGGGTGTCCGACACGAGTTGGGGCAGTACGACATAAGTCCCAAAGTGAAGGTAAGGGAGTCACTATTTTTTTTATATATATACTAGCGCTTTACTTCGATTACACCTGATGGTAAGCGGCAATGTAGTCATTATATGGTAAAGTCACTAGTCCAAAAGTCATCTATTCACTCACTGATGACACTAGAATAGACTTCTATATAAATGGACTGGAGACACTGACGCTGGAAGACTGTTCCAATTCTTCGCCTTTCGTATTTGTCGAGTCGAAGCAAAATTTTGTACGCGGAATATCAGATGTTATATAGTCTGATGGTAAATGGGCGTGGTGGAATCAAATCATACAGTTCCAGCGCATGCCCTACGAAAGGCATCCGGTAGAACATCAAGAAGCTCGCTATCCTACGTTGGTGAATCAGGCTATCATGTTTAGTACTTGTTAACTCATGATCACCCGACGAACCTTACATCCAGTTGGTATCTGGCAGCAGTACTCCACATACGACCAGAGTTGCGTTTCGTACAACATTAGAAGCTGCCCCGGTGTGAAGCACTGTCACAGTCCAAGGACTCCCCAAGTTTTCTTGCAGCCATTTCTGCTTTATACTCTAGTACTAGTTCCTAACGTAAAACTAGTCTAGATAGCTACCACTGCAGATCCTATTTCCGCCGCCAAATAGTTGTATGCAAACATTACTGTGTTCCGGTTTGAAAGACTCTGTAGCTAGTGAAATTACTGCGGTAACGAGACCACATCTTATGTCTAGCGACCACAATGTTGTGCAGGGTACGTCATTCTAACCAGCGCCACGTTATGAATAGGCCTATCACCTATCATCAGGTGAACATATCGTTCGTCCCGTAGCTTCATCATCATCATCAGCCTTTGTTTATCCACTGCTGGATATAGGTCTTCCCTAATGTCTTCCGCCAAGTGCGATCCTCAGCTTCCCGCGTGTACACATTTCCGACCGCTCTGATGATGTCGGTCCATCTGGACCCGTCGCTTAATAGAAAAAAAAGCTACTTAATTGGCTTCACCTGCCGTCTGACTCATCATATGTGGACTACCAGATCGCAGCGATGCAGTTATGACGGTAGATTCACTGTGCTAGTGACTAACTTGGTGGTTTCGATAAAACCCACCATCTAAAGACCGTCTGGAATAATTCCTTTCTGAAGGTAATATTACTGATTCGCGCTATTACTGGTAATCTTAAATATAAATGTTTCCAGTCGTTCATAGGCGGCGGTTGCGCGTCGATGGTCGGCCAGACGGTCATCGTGCCGTTCGACGTGCTCAGTCAGCACCTGATGGTGCTCGGGCTGGCGAAAGGTCGACTAGACGCGAGCAAGAATCCGGTGAGTTCTTTGACCAATCGATTTAATCAGATGATGACTTTTATATGAAGTTTTTACTTCAGCATCATTATGGCCTTTGAATGCTGAACATGGGGTTCTTCAATGTTCAACCTGGTAGTTTTGGGTTGTCAAGAAAAGGATTAACTCCTGCCTGTCGTAGAAAGCAACTAAAAGAAGGATTGTTGGGTTCATAGGTTTTGAAATGGAAGACCCACGTCGTCCATGGCCTATACGAAGCTCGCTTCGCCCATGTGGAGCCCATATCACTGATATGAAGCCCAAGATAAGCGGGCGACAAATATGGCAGGGTTTTGTTCAGGCGAAGTACAGGAAAGCAGCTAGTGGGTTCCGTAGACAATTCTGGGGCTCCCTATCAATGCACTGTAGGATAACCATCGAATAGGGGTTTATGTGGGTAAAAACCCCATATAACTCCGGCGTTCTACTTCTGCCATAAGCAGAGCGTCATTTGAAGATTCCTGATCCTCAAAAAATGTATCACTTACCTGATAACTGTCCTATTCATCTTATCATTTGATCAGTTATATATTGGAATTGCTTGCAGAAATTAAACCCGCTCGGTCTGGATCTGGAGAAGCGGCTTTCCAAGGTAGCGCTGGCGCGCGAGGTGGCGCTCCGGGTGTACCGGCTGCACGGCCCACTCGGCTATTACCGGGGCTACTCTGCATCGCTGGCCGCGTATGTCCCCAACTCCGCTCTCTGGTGGGCGCTCTATACGACCTACCAAGGTATTCATACCGCCTTCTGAGGATATTAACATCTTTTTCACGAAGATTGTGAATTGTAAATACGAGAATATGAAAAGGAAATTGGACCTTCCAAGAACGAGTGTATACAGCCATCGACATCCGACTTCCGGTTGTTTTTTTTTTTATACGATAAACCATCACGTGATATTGGAATGTCAATAAATTATATATGTGTTATTTTGGTAAATAATTAAAAAATAACTTCATTCTAGACGAGCTCCTCAAGATCAGCCCCGCTTGGATTTCGCACCTGTTCATCCAGTGCGTGGCGGGCACCCTAGGCGGATTCACTACTACCATACTAACCAACCCATTGGATATTGTACGGGCCAGGCTGCAGGTAATACTTTTGTATCAGTGGTGGAAAAGAGAAGTATAGCTTCTAAAGATATATATGATCTGAAGAGAAGAAAGGGTTATCTAGGATTTCTAAAACATTCTTAATAATGTTCTAGAGGTCGCTCAGAATTTAAAGATGCTGAACCAGCTACACTCATGTAAGCTGGTCTAACAGCTTTTTAGGTGTCACACGAGTTACCCGGGGTGTAAGGAGTCCAGCATAACAACTCACGGGACCCAAGCCAACCTCATCTTTTGGTGCACCCTGCTTATCAATAAATGTTGGTAGTTCCTGTTACTGGTTAGCATGGTACGGGCATGTTGTGCGGAGGGATGAAGGACATATAACAGAGAAAGTAATGAGAATGAATGTGGATGGTTATAAGGGTAGAGGGAGACCGAAGAAAGTGTGGATGGATTGTGTAAGATGACATGAGTAAGAAGAGTGTGAATTCAGATGTAGCGGCCGATAGACGGATGTGGAAGAGAAGTATACACTGTGCCGACCCCACATAGCTGGGAAAAGGGTAGGAAGAAGAAGAGTCCCTGTTACTGAAGACCGTCTAGGTAGGTACCACCGTAGGCGCCTATTTCTGCCACCAAGCAGCAGTATGTCAACTATTAGTGTTGCTAATATGAAAATTGTTTCATCTAAGGTAACTTCATTTAATGTGAGCTCTTAACAGGTGGAAGGTGTCGGTTCTATGCGGGAGGTGTTCAAGGAGCTCTGGCGGGAGGAGGGCTTAGTTGGGTTGTACGCGAAGGGCCTTTCGGCGCGGCTCGCACAGTCGGCCTGCTTCTCATTCTCTATTATCTTGGGCTACGAGACAATCAAGAGGTTCAGCGTGAACGACGAGTTCAGGACCAGGGTGCGGTGGTGAATTATACGAGAAAACACGAACTGAAGTTTCATTTTAGACAACTCTAACATTATATCTAATATATAATGTATTCTGGTATTACTTTATCTATTAAGAGACTGAAGAAGTTCACCAGACGGCGTATGCTCGTCTGTCCACACCAAACGTAGCACTTGTTAGGATATTCACATTGCACCGGATCTTCTCAAGACTAAACGTCGAGATAATAAAGCAAATTAGGATTTAAAAAAAAATTAATTGTGGTCTAAGTTTTAATTTATATTAAAAGATTCCATGAGTGTCTTCTTACGTCCTCCGGTCCGGACACATTCCCGTGATATGTGATGGAGATCTTCTGTTTTGTTACACGCCTCGCAATAGGGTAATAGGGATAGGGAGTAAGACTTCAGTCAATATAAAAATATCAACAAGTATTTAACGTATTTGTTAGAATTTACACGTGAATTACTTCAGACTGAAATTTTTAAGTAGTGGACTAAACATCCTCTTCCCCCCAACGGGTTCCCGCCTTGCCGTGGCGGAGGGGCTTAGTAACCGTGGACCGACACGCGGTGAAGCGAAGTGGACCCACCTGGCCGGCCCGCGGCGAAGGGCTGGCCGAAGCGGCCGCTTCAGGTTCGAGCACCGGTTGGATAACTGGAGCGGCCGGGGGCTGCAGGGGCGGCTTCTTATTGCCCTTTGCGGCCAGGCTGTAGAGGCGGTTTCATATTGCCACTTGTAGCCGAGGTGGAGTCGCGGAGGGAGTATCCTATGCGACTAGTCGGTGTCGCACCGGCGATGCGGCGGCGATGGCGCCGCGGAGGAAGAGGAGTGTCGGTATTGCACTGTTCTCCCTATCCTCCGCGGCGGGCCCAACATCTCTCAGCCGCAGGGAGCCGGGAGAGGTTTTCTCCCGTGGCTCCCATAGCCTCTGGGCGACAAGTTCGGGAGAATCCGTCGCCCGCGCGACTGCAGGAGGCTGAGGAGGGGGCGCACTGCATGTTCTGGCGCGCCTGCGAAAGCGGCCAGCGCCGGCAGGGTCGCCGTTATGAGCGAAAGCGTTCCCGTGACCCTGCCATCAGGCGATGAGGGAGGGGGGGGGGTATTAAACATCCTTTTAATTGTCAATTAGGTGCAATATTGTCTTCATCAGGTTGCACTACATTGCGATTGTTATCTTGTTATCTAAGATGTCAAAGAGTAACCGGCGGTTAAATGTTATGCCTCCATCTTTATCAACCAGCTGAGCATTTAAAATTAGACCACAGTGAAAATTGTATATTGTACTTATTAGTATGTCTCTGTCTCTGTTATAAACTGTTATAAATAAATACATATATATATATATATATGCACACACATAACAGCTCCTATTCCCCGGCCTCTTTGCTGGCCGTAATATAAAATTACACTGCAAATAACTGTAGCAACCGTTACTACAGCGGTGATACCTATTTAGACGGTTTCCGGTAATAAAGACCTCCCGCCAGTACTAAGAGCTCCCGCGAGTAGTTAGACCTGCCGCAAGTAGTAACACCTGACACCAGTAGTAACACCTGCCGCCGGTAGTAACACCTGCCGCCGGTAGTAACACCTGCCGCCGGTAGTAACACCTGCCGCCGGTAGTAACACCTGCCGCCGGTAGTAACACCTGCCGCCGGTAGTAACACCTGCCGCCGGTAGTAACACCTGCCGCCGGTAGTAACACCTGCCGCCGGTAGTAACACCTGCCGCCGGTAGTAACACCTGCCGCCGGTAGTAACACCTGCCGCCGGTAGTAACACCTGCCGCCGGTAGTAACACCTGCCGCCGGTAGTAACACCTGCCGCCGGTAGTAACACCTGCCGCCGGTAGTAACACCTGCCGCCGGTAGTAACACCTGCCGCCTGTAGTAACACCTGCCGCCGGTAGTAACCCCTGGCACCAGTAGTAATCCCTGACACCAGTAGTTACACCTGACACCAGCAGTAACACCTGACACCAGTAGTAACACTACCGACCTACCAACCAGTTGGCGTCAGTGTTTTCGTTCAGATATGACGTGGGAATCTTTAAGAGAAGAACGAATAGACTACTTCTAGGCGTTTTACTACCAAAGAATCTTCCAGTTTGAATAACTACATATATGAAACAATATTGCTACACGGCTAATATTTAGGCAGCGCGATAAGAAATCGCAATAAAACGTGGGCACTCGTATTTTTATCTCTGTCTCTATTGTGTGGATCAGGTGATTGATCATGTCGCCTGTAATTTGCGAGTTTAATGACAGATAAGATGGCGGGAAAAGGCGGCTTATTGAGTGACATCCGCTGACGTGCAAGTGAAAAAAAAAAATCTTTTTCACTAGAACTCCGTCGGTGTATAGAAATTAATTATTTGCTTGATTGATTATAAATATTATATCTAATTTTTATTTTACTAACCGAGATAAATAATGTGAAAAAAGGATGTGAGAAGGAGTGTAAGGATTCTCGCATAACTCACAACACCCAAGACAACCTCACTTGCTCCCCTCCAATCGTTTCCCGCCTTGTCGTGGCGGAGGGGCTTAGTAGCCGTTGCTGGGTCGTCCACGGTGAAGCGAAAAGTAACCTACCCGGCCGGCCCGAGGCGGCCGTTCCAGGTTAGAGCTCCGGTACTCCACCCTAAGCTCACCTTGGATGCGCACTGGTGGGCTGCAGAAGCGACTCTATACTGCCAATTGCAGCGGAGGGAGAGTAGCGACTAAGCAATGCCGCACTGTTGATGCGGCGCGGGGGAAGAGGAGTGTCGGTATTGCGATGCACCGCTTTCCCTATCCTCCGCGGCCGTATAACGGGTGGCGGCGGACCCAACATCGGATCCACCGCAGAGAGTCAGAAGAGTTTTCTCTCTTGGCTCCCATGGCCTCGGTGTGACGGATTCGAGAGAATTAAATAGAATACAGCTTACGAACGGAAATTGTTATAGCTTGAATTTGTAATTTCCGTTGACGTCTTAATCGTTTCACCTCGAATATCACGCTATTAGTAATTGGTTCAATTTTGTCCATAAACTTTTTTTAGCTCATAGTTCTAGCGTCTTCAGATGGTAAGTGATACGACCGCCCAGCTTGGCGCTGGTTAAGAAAATAATTACAGGACCACACTGAACTCGTCGCCTTAAAACAAGACGTTAAGTCTCCTGCCTTAAAAGACCTACCACTAGATAAATTTTATAAAAAATCTCTGAAAAGGAAGCTTTCTGTCATCGCAAGGTCTGTTGCTAAGGCCGCCATTTTGTCTTTTTATCTGCCAGTAAACCCTGACATTACTACGGTTCAGTTCATGAACGTCAGATAGATTTTGAAGAAAACAAAAAATTAATTATCTAACAATTTTTTGATAAGTTATCTACTTAGATTTTAGCAAACAATTTTTATGTCTCGTAAAAGTACTTTGTAAAGCAAATATTTTTTTTTAATATTACGAAGCGACGAGACGAGACATTCACCTTATAGTAAGTAATACGCCCACCCATCCTAAAGGGCGACGACTGGTGGTAGTGTCTCTGTTGCCGGAGACCATCTAAGTGGGTACCACCGCAGCGCCTAATGCAACGGACAAAAATAGTACTGTGCATCACTGCATCATCACATTACCGTGTTCCAGTTTGTAGGACGCTGTAGCTAATATTATTATTGGGGTAATAAGATTCAACATCTTACATCTCAGGCGATGGGCGCAATGCGGTGCGATGTATAAAATATAGCTAATTAGGCGCGACGTTGTTAAGGCGGGAGTATCACTCTCCATCAGGTGAACGTTCCGCACATCTCGTCGCTTAATGGAATTAAAAAACAGTTTTCAGGTTTTCAAGTTATAAAATAGCACTTAGCAAGCCCAGGGCGGACGATATATACGTAGTGGGCTTGTATTTGTTGCAGCACAGTGAAGGTGCTGGTGAAAGCTAAGTCGCGCAGGATGCACTCGTTTTGTACGAGAACCCAGCCTCCGCGCAATTAGTGAAGAGTAAAATTAGTTCTTAGTTCCAGAGAACTAAGGTCGCCGACATAGCTCAAAAGATTGCTAGACTTAAGTGGCAGTGGGCAGGCCACATTGCTCGAAGGAACGACGGCCGATGAGGCAGTAAGGTTCTCAAGTGGCGTCCGCGTATTGGTAGACATAGTGTTGGGAGGCATCCCACAAGGTGGACCGTCGATCTGATAAGAAACGCGGGAACCCTCAGATGCGAGCAACGCGGGACCGATCGACGGGGAGATTTTTGGGGAGACATATGTCTAGCAGTCGACGTCTATCGGTTCAGGATGATGATAATGATGGAAATTAGTTCTGGTCTTGCGAAAATTTTACTCGAGCAAAACTGAGATCGAATAAAGAAGACAGACCTTTTTTCAAGACCAAGACCAAATGTGCAAGACTAAACGCAGAAATAAAAATTCCGTTTTAATGATGAGATGATTTATCACAACTTGAGCATGTGCTTTCCTTGTGGAAATAAATTATGTAATATATATATAAAATGAAAATAGGTTTTCTTGGTTCGCAAATCAGTTGAAAAGTATTGAAGGTATCCACACGGAAACATGACTATTCGGCACGGAATTATTCAATTAATGAATTTCATAGAAGCTTTGTCATTTTAAAAAAAAACTCTAAGTTATTCACTTCGTATTATTTATGCGGTTGCTATAGGTTGGAAAAAGAAAAAACTTAATTAAGCTTATGATGTTGATGATGAAGAAGAGCGGAAACGACCGTGAAGAAATAAATGAATTCAAGAAAAATTCCTACCTTTTTTTTTATTCTCTAAAACTCCAGAGCCCAACCTTTAGATTTAATATATATAAGAAAGCGATGGACAGCTGGTAGTATTATAAGACTGAATATGCAAGACTAAACTTAGAAGCATTTCAGCACGACCAAGACCAATACCAAGATTGTCCAAGGCCCCGTCCAGGTCTTGTACTTGCTTTGCTTATCATCATCATCACCAGCCGTTAGACGTCCACAACTGGACATAGGCCTCATCACTATTCGCAGTGTACTAGAGATGACCGCTAAGATGGTGTTAAAGAATTTCTCCTCTCCGCTAACAAAACCAAAATTTGTTTACGATGTTTCAAGCACTTTGCACCAGCTATGGTAACGGGACGATTGCGATGATGATAAGTGATATATCCTGCAACCTTAGTCATCACCTACCCGTAGGAGCACTTATTGTTTTTTTTATTTTCTACAGTCCAATGTACGTAGAATGAGCTCATCATCATCATCAGCCGAAAGTCGTCCACTGCTGGACATAGGCCTTCGTCAAAGATCACGAGCTCCGCGCATCTGATTCACCTGGAGCGCAACAGAAAGGGATTCGCGGAACTGGTTCCCAATTTTCACTAGTTGGATGGGCACAAGAATAAGCAGAAAGATCTCTACATCGATCGGTCCTTCGCTGACGGCATCCAGCGGCTTCTTGCGACCTTCACCAGGTCATCGGTTATGAGCTCACTGTGTCTTTAAGTCTTCTGGTGATATACATGAGATAGTAAGTTAAATTTATGAATTTATCAAATTTATGGTACGAGCATGTTGTGCGGAGGGATGAAGGAAATATAGCAAAGAAAGTAATGAGAATGAATGTGGATGGTTATAAGGGTAGAGGGAGACCGAAGAAAGGGTGGATGGATTGTGTGAAAGATGACATGAGTAAGAAGAGTGTGAATTCAGATATAGCGGCTGATAGACGGATGTGGAAGAGAAGTACATACTGTGCCGACCCCCACATAGAATGGGAAAAGGGCAGGAGGAAGAAGAGTAACTTAATTTTTTTTCACGAAAAAAAAAATCCATTTATAAATTCGTGTTATATAAAGCTAACAACTGCTAAGGTATTTTGCAGGCATTAAAGCAGTTCAAGGAAAATGGGTTATCATTTCAGTTCTCTAATTCTTATATTTGCAAAAATTATCATTTTTTTTTCTTTATTTATCTACAATTAACCAACACTTTACCTTGAAGGCAACTGAGAGGTTCACATGGTGTAAAGTGAAGAAGAACCCGTATGGTGAAGCGATTTCGCTGAGAATACTCTGGTTCTCATCATAATCGTCGTCAGCCGGTAGACGCTCACTGCTGGACATAGACCTTTCTTCATCATATCATCGGTCCACTTTACTTACTATCCTATAGAGCGTCATTTCTTCGAGCAATGTCTGCAGCATCCCTATCGCCGCGAAGTCTATGTCAGTGACATTAATCCTTTTATAGATCTTCTTTTATGGACCACGTCACAGTTCCGTACGTTATCACTAACATCACTGGCTCTCAAATGTGGTTATAGTTAAGACTTTTTATTGTACCTATCATCATCATAAGAATCAGCCGATAGATGTTCACTACTGGACGTAGGCTTCCCCCAAACATTTGTAGGGATTCATATGGGGGGACTCAGGTCATTTCCTACCACGCTAGCCTAATGCGGGTTGGTGGGAGCCAGTGTCGTTCGTTGATTAGTAGGATGCACCACGACCAGGTGAGATTGGCTCGAGTCCCGTGAGTTGATGTGCGGGACCCATTATACCCCTATTGTACCTCTAAACACAATAAATTAGTAATGGATGGGGTATACATATATATAAGTAATGTCCAGCAAAGCATGTTCCTTTATAAATTTTATTAATTTCTATACTATGCCAAAAATTGAGGCAACGAAAAAGTTATACCAGACTCTTACTGGCTGGGTTCCCCTACGGTTTCCTCGCTGCACCATTGGGCGAAACTGCTGGAACGCTTTCGTACACTGTCGCAGCTTCGGTAACGTTGATCTCTAAGGGCCTCAATAATATGGGGATTCTCATGGGAAATCCAAGACAAAGTGATACTGCGCGGACAATATTATATGCGCCTTCTTGAGACTTAGTTTACTGGGTGTACCCCGTATCCGCCATTTAAGCCTTTGTTAGGGGGGTTGGAGGATTGGCATGATCCTTTCTCCTCCGACGGCGGGGTCTCAGCTACGGAATGGATGGTTAGAAACACTTTCTCTCACTCTCTCCGTAGCCTCTTTCTGTTACCAAACACCTGCACCAACCTCTTGTATGGTCTATGACCAACCAGTCGAGCAACTATGATATTGCATAATTATGCCGGTCAAATGAACTAACACGATATTTGCAATCGTCATCTTTTTACATAAATCAAAAATATGTTTAATATTCTTATTTTTTACATAAAAAATTGTTTTTATTTATTTGTTTATTTCTAATTTTCCCTGATATTATTATTCAGGGCTTCAACTTATCCTATTATTTAGAACATTTACTTACAAAATAATCAGTACTAATTTATATAATTTTTTTATATTATCTATACTTATGCTCAACTCAGGACGCTACGGGAGCTATCCTACAATCATCCATCCACCCCTCCAACGGGTTCTCGCCTTGTCGTGGCAGAGGGGCTTAGTAACCGTGATGCGGAACACGGTGAAGCTAAGTGTAACCCACCCGGCCGGCCCGCGGCGGAGGGCTGGCCGAAGCGGCCGCTCCAGGTTCGAGCACCGGTTGGGATAAATGGAGCTCACCGGAGCGGCCGGGGGCCGCAGGGGCGGCTGTGTGCTGCCCTAGCGGCCGGCTGCAGGAGCGGTTTCATACCACCCCTCGCAGCCGAGGTGGGGTCGCGGAGGGAGTTCCCTCTGCGGCCAACCGGTGTCGCACCGGCCATGCGGCGGCGGTGGGGTCGCGGGGGAAGAGGAGTGTCGGTATTGAGATGCGCTGTTCTCCCTATCCTCCGCGGCCGTTAACAGGTAGCGGCGGGCGTATCATCTCTCCGCCGCGGGGAGCCGGGAGAGGTTTTCTCCAGTGGCTCCCATGGCCTCTGGGCGACAGGTTCGGGGGAACCGGACGCCCGCATACGCATGAGGTCGAGGAGGGGGCGCGCTGCATGTTCCAGCGCGCCCTGGAAAGGGAGGGTTCATCCCTCCTTCCCGAGGAGGGGCTGCGCAAGCGGCCAGCGCCGGCAGGGTCGCGGTTGAGTGCGTGCGTTCCCGTAACACTGCCATCATGGCGATGAGGCGGAACATCGTCGAGGTTTTAGTCGGTGCAAGTCCGACATAACTCGTCCTTGCCCCCGCGAGGACGAGTATGCGTAGGCATTTCCCCCACGTGAAACAAAAAAAAAAAAAAAAAACAATCATCCATCCAAATGGCGCAAGAAAGAAATGGTGGCCAGGGCAACGCACCACAGTTACCTCTCTCAGTCATGAGGTTACGACAAAGAAGAAGATATTTATGCTATCTAACCATCTAATATACACAGAAATACACAATATTATTGTGTAGATATGGATAAAGTAACATTTATTTGTCCTTACATCTCGAGTTCCCGCCGCGCCCGTGTGTTCATTGATCCGAGCATGAGCTGTTTTTGATTTTGTGTTTCACTGCTAGTTTTTTTTCAATAATGTATTTTTCATAAAATTTTGCTGTACTAACATGATGGAGCGTAAATAATGCTAATAAAACGTTTAAAAAAAAGAGGTTTTTTTTAATCAAGATCGATTTTTTTCCCATCCCATCATCAAAAATATCATTAGTACTAACGTCCTTCTTCGTTTTCGGAAGCGGTCTCCTAACACCCAGTATACATACCACCGCAGCGCCTGTTTCTACCTCCAAACAATAGTATGCAAACATTACTGTGTTCCTGTTTGAAAGGCGATATAACTAATGTAATTACTGGGGTAACGAGACATTATTTCACGTCTCAGACGGCGAACGCGTCGTTGTTCCATGTATATCATCGTAACTAGCGCCACGTTGTTATGGGCAGGTATATTACTTAGCATCAAGTGAACGTCTGACCCGTCTAATCACTTACTTGGATAAAAAAAATGTGTACATCATAACTAGCGACACAAATATAACAGGAGTATTTCTTAGCATTACCATACCATTTTTACTGGTAGTAGTTCTCTGCTACCGGAGACCGTCTAAGTACCACTGCAGCTTCTATTTCTGCAGCCAAACAGTAGTGTGCAAACATTACTATCTTCCGAATTGAAGGGAGTTGTATCTAGTGAAATTACTAGGGTAATAAAACTCAACATCTTATGTGTCAAGGCGACAAGAGCAACGTAGTGCAGTGTATAACATCCTTACTAACGCCACATTGTTACGGGCGGGCGTTTTACTTACCATCAGGTGAACGTCCCGCTCGTGTCGTCGCTTCATGAAATAAAAAAAAACCATCACTCAAAGTATTTGCACGTCCCGACGTATAAAAAACTACCAATGGCTAATCGAGTGTATTACTTATTCACTGACCTCGCAGATTTGTGTTGTGAAATTGGTTAAGATGTATACACAAGCGATTTCGAAACCAAGTTAGTTATAATTTATTTCTTTATGTTTTAATATTGTAAGCGATCATTTCTTTGCTGTAGGAAGCGGAAAAAATAAGGTCATGTAGAAGCAACACCTCAGCGAGTCAAGTTACTCACTAAAGTATTTCACTAGCTACAGTAAAATAGATCACAGTAAAGTTTGAACACTACTGCCCGTAATAAAATATCTGTTTTTGACTTCAAATATAACATTATTATTCTGGAACTGATATCAAATTTTAGGTTAGGTTGTAGCTGGAAAAGCTGGTAATAGCTGAACTTCTGTTAGTCGAAAATCCATGTGATAGCTAGAATTATAAGTAGTAGTTTACTGGTGGTAGTGATGATGGATTTTTTCTGTTGGTAGATAATAAGTTGGCTGATTATCATCAATATAGTGACGAGGCAGACGTATCACATACCTGATGGTATATTTATTCATAAAGAAGATTGGTACTAAAGATGTATATACTACATTAAATTAATTGTCTATGGATATCTTACTGGTGGTAGGTCTATATTTCCGTAGACCAAGGGGTCTGTGGTGGTATCTACCTAAAGAGGTTCTATCTCGACCGCAAACGTTACTGTGTTCCGGATTGAAGGAAGTTAGCTTGTGAAATTAATGGAGTAATGAGACTTAACATCTAGCGCCACGTTGTTATAGGCAGGCGTGTCACTAACTATCAGGTGATCGTCTAGCTCGTCTCGTCGCTCCGTTGAATAAAAAAAAATTTTGAAATCTAGGAGATAACTGAAAATTAATGATTATTTTTTCTCTGACTTTCTTTATTTCACAGAATTCTTAATTTCGGCTGTAGTGTTGATGGTAAATTGTTTTATGTGTAAAAATAAATTTGTATGTTTGTAGTATTATACTAGTAGTTCTCTCGCCCGCCCCGCTTCACCGGCCGTAATATAGAATTAGACTTGAATTTGTCTGAAATGTTACCATAGCAACCGCATAAATAAAACTAAATGAAAATGTTTATAAAAGTTTATTGTAAATAAAATGATGAAGGATCTGTCAAAAAATAAATATACCATCTATAGGGTGGCGCAAAAGTAATCCTCCTATCAGAAAATGCTATAAATTTTACATACAAGGTGGCGCAAAAATAACCTTCCGATGTTTTTTGGCTGTACTTTAAAAAAAATATGAAAAACTTTGATTCTTCTTGTGGATTATTTTTATTTGGTCTTTTAATTTTTTTACATCAAGGCAAAATTTATAGCATTTTCTGATAGGAGGATTACTTTTGCGCCACCCTATACAAGCCATTCCGCGTAGAATGCTGTTCCCATGTCGATACCTGCACTAGTTTTTACGTGATTGGCGAACAAACAAAATCCACTTTCATTATATACATACATTTGTTCTGCATAATCAAATAAACAAATTAATTTATCTACTGATTTATGTACATTATGTAAATACACGAGCAGATCTTTATTAACTTATTACGTTCAACTTCGGAGTATGCTGTGTGAGATAACATTTCAATGTTATTAACAACGTGGTGGAGTGTATATATCCTTATCAACGGTACATTATGTTAAGAGTTGCGAATATTAATTGAACGTCGGGGCATAAGGGGTCTCGCACAAGAACTCATGGTATCCAAGCTAACTTCACCTGTTCCTGGTGCACCCTGCTAATCAACAAACGGGTCTCTGCCTCCCACTACCTCGAATTGGGCCAGCGTGGTAGGAAATGGGTCAAATCCCTCCTTATGAACCTCTACTACCAAAGGTCGCAAGAAGCAGCTGGATGCGGACGGTGCAAGACCGATCGATGTGGAGATCTTTGGGGGAGGTTTATGTTCAGCAGTGGTGTCTTTCGCCTGATGATCATGATGATGATGAGATCGTCCTAGTAAACATAATCTCAAATTTAATACAAAACGAACCTATTTAGCAGCGACGAATCGACCTAGATGGTCATCTGATGATAACACCTGCTTATATAATGCTGTAAAATTATAACAATTCAAAATAAGTGAAAATTTTAAAAAAAGGGAAGTTTTTATGTAACAGTATTTATGGTCAGACTATTTACAATCCGAATATACCCAGTCAGCAAGGTTCGTTGTTCTCGGTTTAATATAATTTTATTTCACTTTTCGTAGATCCCTATCGCATGAGACCTAAGTAAACTACGGTGTTCCAGCTTGGCAACAATACAATCAAGACATAACCCAGTACGATCAGCCCATTATGATGGTCAGGACGCCCCATATCACCAAATGAACAACTTGATTGTCCCGCTCACATAGCTCTAGTACGTCATTCACAATATTATAAAAATCGATTGTGGAAGCCTTGTTTGGCATTCTTTAATAATACTCCTTGTCTGCTTAATGTTTTTCAGGTTCTCGTTCAGGAACGAACGGCGGCTGTCTTCACTTGCGAGAGGTATGAAAGAAGGAAATGGGATGCAGTATGACAGAAGAAAAGAAGTATGACAGAAAGGAATGAAAGATGAGTATGAGATAAATATTGTAAATAAATTAAATAACAGATGGTAAATGATTGTACAATAAAGGCTCTGACCCACCACATGCAAGAGGAATTATTAAAAAAAAAATACTCCTCGTCAATGGTAAAATGGTAGCTCTTGAAGTGCGCTTCTACGCCTCCGTTGCGCAGTGATTAGAGATTTGTTTACGAACGGAGGACCTTGGTTTACTTTCGAGACAACACATACTTCAGTTGGTGTTAAGGTTTTTCGAAACTGCCTCACTAGTTACCATCCTCATATTATAAATGTACCGCCATGTCAGCATCGCTGTAATCTGGCAGGCAACACTTGATAGTGAAAATATTTTAGACACATTGTCACACACGTAAATGAAATAGAGATTAAATGTTAACCATTGTAATTAAAGCATGAAATGTTTTAAATAAAAAAAATATTTATGTATTTAAATTGTATATTTCTGCTCACTATATGTAATACAATTGAATACTCTGGAAATTATTGAGCATACATACATATATATGACCCTTCGTTCCCAGTAGGGTAGGCAGAGTCCACCTCTCTCCACTTGCTACGATCCTGGCACACCTTTCTCGCTTCCTCCACTTTTATAAGCGTCTTCATGCATGCTCGTCGGTTGTGAGTACTACTGACCCGGCCTTTTTATTAGAACATCTTCGGTTTGATCGAAATATGTCCGCCTAGGTCGAGCTGCACCGATTTTTCCAATCATTCTTACCTTGTTCGTTAATCTTCTTTCATCCATTCTTTCTACACGGTTGAACCATCTAAGCATCCCTTTCTCTATCTTTGTCACTACATCTTCAACCACGCTGCACCGCTCCCTTATCACACTGTTCCTCACTTTGTCCATCAGCTTCACTCCAGTTACACTTCTTGAACACATACTTAAATATAACTATGACATGGCGACGGAAGGTATTATCAGTATAATAAAGCCAAAGGAATAAACACTATAATACTTTAAAACAAACACAATAGGCTGTATGGCTGAAGACTTTAGTCTTGCTTTGGCGATATAAAACCTACGCCATTTTGGTACATTTTGCGATACACACTATAGCGACAATATGTCTACATACGTAGGGCTTAGACTACACCTTGAATTTTAAGTGAAATGAAGATCTACTATAGGAAAAAAATATCTATTTATATAAAGAAAACTGGAAGAGTTCCAAAACTTTAATTAGAACCGGGAAATGCAGGAAGTAATTGCTTTATTCATTTTTGTATTTTCTTGACTTGTATCTACTAAATCGATATATTTCTATATAAAAGTATTAATCATCAATTACTTTGTCTGCGGCGGTCCTATGTTCGATTACAAGGCTAAACGTAGTGAAGTTAGGTTTATTGTAGAATCTTTTCGAAAGTACTATACTCATTGTAAACGTTATCAACATATTAGAACCAGAGTATTTTCTTCTTCCTAATCAATACGTGCTCATTACTATTTAATACTATGTGAAAATGTTAATCAGTGAAATAAAAATAATTATGTGCACATCTATAAATTTTCCAGTAACAACTATTAAAAACTGGAAACCTACCGTACCAACATAGTCTATCCTTCCGTCGCACAAAGCATGCAGCAAATATTTTTACATTTAAAAAAACACATTATATAACCTTTTTAAATAATATTTTGTACATACACTGATCACAAAATCTACGTCCAACACAGACTAGATTAAATAGAGAATTGCCAACTCAATAGAACATTCTGGAGACACTAAGAAATATCAAAACAAAATAGTTTTAAAAGTTTAACCTTAAAATACTACGCATCAAATACTGACGTCATTTCAACCGATGGACGCCCACTGCAGGACGTAGGTCTCTATTACTGTTTTTGATTACTCATCGGTTATTTAAAATTCCTTTATTATTACTAAATAGACGTAATCGAGATGTCGAAGTATTTCTAAATTGTTTATTTAAGATTTTCTTTAAGAAATAATAAATAGCCCAATTAATGTTCCCATTGCCGAGACTCTCGGCCCACAGGGGTTCAAAACAATTTATCCACTACACTGACCAAATACCCGTTAGCGGATATTACGTGTCCATGAAGGCTTATTCTAGGAACTTGTCGAGATTCCTTTGTATTTCTTAACCGGAACCTCAGCCTTTAAATAGTCAAAGTTGTGTCTGATATTCCATTTAAATTGGCAATATCTATTTCAAAGTTTCACTACTGCTAAAAGGCAAACACTGAACATTGTAACATGTAGATATTTGTTATGGAAGGCACATTGCAATTGGAGACAAAGACTTCATTTATCGATATAATTATAAATGAACCATCAGAAACTCTATAAACGGAAGCCAACAATTATTTGAAACACTATAACGCTTGGTATTTCCACAGCTGGGATTTAGGGTATTATTTCAGAGTCAAGGCTATTGAAAGGCTACTCACAAAGACCAGGTCAGTTTATGGCACATGTCCATGACATCTGTTCCTGGTACAAGTCTGGTACATCGGAAGCTCAAGCTGTGTAGGAATCGAACTTGCGCCTTTTTTTGTATTTATCGGAATTTTTAGTGCTGGTTCATGGTCGCACCCCATGTTGAAGGGTGAGACGCTCTTTTCAAACGCTAAAGAGCTCAACCTCTCTATTTGCAAACTTTGCTATCGGCTCGTAAGGAGATCAAAAGAGGAGGAAGAAATTGTATCTAAGCTTTTAATGTATAATTATAACCAGTTACAATACCATCCTTATTGTCATATGATGAAAATACAATCTAATTTAAAATGAAACACTATCGTTCTCAAGGACTATGTTGAAAAAAAATATTTATGCTTCTATTGTGAAAAGGCGTTTATGTTAAGGGTGGTTGCAGTGAATGAAATTATTACGGTACATGGTGCAGTGTATATCGCCTTAACTAGCACAATGTTATGGGTGGCAAAGTCACCATGGATGAATATGTCTCTCAAACAATAATTTTATCAATAAAAATTTCGAAATGTTATATTTTATGTTGTAACATAAATATATTAATTTGTCTTCAATATGGCAACAATTAGACAATATAAATTTAATATATATTATTTTTTATCTGCATAATTTTATACATAATGAGCAAATTGGTAATTTAGACCTAATAAATAATTTCTGAAACTATACCAATATACTCATTTTGATATATATATCACAAAAATGGATTGTTTGTTCGCCAATCACGTGAAAACTGGTGAACTTATCGACACGGGAGCATAACCATTCGCCGTGGAATAATTTTAGATGGTCATAGACTATTTATTTTTGGAATTTCATAGATCCTTTATCATTTAATTTCTAATTAACTTTTATATTTTCATTTGGTATTATGCCGTTGCTATAGAAAGTCAATAGAGGTCTAATTCTATGTCACGACCAGCAGTAAGGCAAGGAATAGCTAGTAATACAATATATAAATTAAAGGTTTATATATATATATACACTCATATACATATATGTACATAAATATATATATTAAGGTTTTGTAACCTACATAATAAATTAAATCATGTATTGGTGTTGCCAATAATTCATTTTAATTTTTGATTTTGATTCATATCAGACCAATTAACAGAACATAATTTTTTTTTTGAACTCATATAAGGCTTTTAATATATCTCTGGTTAATTTTAAAACATGTTCAATGACAATACAATTCTTAAATAATACAAATATTTGTCTTAATGGAAAAATTTCAGAAAACATGAGAAGGATTTTACTCATTTTTTTTAGATAAATTTAAAATAATGAATGCACAGAAAGCTTCGTTACATATTTGAAAGATTATGTGATTAACTTTTTCTTCTTTATGAAGTATACAAGTATTTTAATACAAAACATTGTATCATATCTTTAGATATCTGTCTAAAATACTGCTGACTATAACCCCACTTTAAGTAGTCAGATATATATTTTGTTTACACATATTTTTTTATGATTATTTTCCCAGAAATCATCTATAAACACACAATAAGTAAACAATGTTTATTATATTGTACTTACATCACATACTAATGCTTGCATTTTTTCTTTCCGCATCTCTACTATATTATTCCAATTCTAACCATCTACTATACACATAATTGGCTTAAAGTAAACTAATAAAGCTTTTTTCACAAATTAATATTGTAAAAATGGACATTAAAAAATATTTTATATTATATTCATAGGGGAAGAGTTACTTTAGAGTTGGCAACACTAAAAAGACTTGCTATACATAATTGTAATACAGTTTCCTTTTCAAATTAAGGTTTCAGAAATTGATGTCTTCTACTTACAATAAATATTATCTTTATTTATATACTGTGAAAGTGATAATAATTATCAAAGTAATGGAATCTCCATTTATATATTGTAAATATGCAGATATTCAACATATTAGTCTATTATGTAATTTCTCACCATGATAAATGTTCAAATTTATTGGATACAAAAATTATTTTCATGATCTCCACAACATTTTAATTTCTTTTCCCATACAATATTTATAATACTGTTCCATCAACACATTCAATTAAATGTCAAAATATTTATAAACTGCTCGAGTGACATATAATAATATTTTAGCATATTCTATACATATACATAACTAGATACATGAAAAAAAAATTGAAAAACTTTGTTTTAACATTAATAACACATAACAGAGGTATTTGAGATTTTTACCATAAATATTTATGAAATTTTTTTATATCTCATTTAACATACATTTTTACTACAAAAAATATTAGGAAGATTTATTAAGTTGCAACTTAAAGATACATAAAATGATCATTTCTCCACATTTATCTTCATAACATTCTTATTTCTTCTTTGAATACCCTCGACTCTTTTAAATTAGTCCATGACATTGGATACATGTTACAAAATGCAAAATATAGACACATTATTGTGTTTGAGTTTTGATTTAATTTTCTTTTCTTTTTCATTAGTCTTAAGTCCGATGAAACTGCTATGTTTGTCAAAGAAACCAGTGACACAAACTTCATCATATGAAAAAAAAAAGAATGAATTTCAATAAAGGAAAATATTCAAACATTGTTTGAGGTTTAGGTGTTAAATGTTTATGGCATATTCTCAAATTCCCACATTGTGCATTAATATTGTTTAAAAAAAGCAATCTAACCAGTTACTTATAGTAACAGAAATAGCATGTAAAAAACTAACCCAATTTGCACTATGTGCATGAGATCATTGTAATCAGGTCATCTAGCTTGTTGAGCTGCATTTGCAGTTAATGCTTGCCCGACTAGCACCCTGTCACCAGATTTGAACTGAAATTTAAAGTCTCTTGGAGCCTCAAAGAGAAGAATAATAGTACTGCCCATGTTGAACTGACCAAATAACTCTCCTTTCTCATAAGAGACCACTTGGTTAAGCTCATCAACTCTGTTCCTCTTGCCTTTTGTATTTGTACGAAGATCTGGATCACTATATATCTCAATTGAGCCTACATTTGTTGCTCCCACTGCTGTCATACTGAAAAATCCATGAATCCACTCGCCAATATACACTGCTCTCTCATTCATTGTAAACAGGCCAGGTATTAACCGTGCCATCCAAGGGTTTACCGACAGGAGTTTTCCAGAGAAATGTCTTCGGAACCTGGATGTCCAATCACAAGGTGAGTGGAATCTGTGGTAATCACCAGGCGCGAGGTAAATTATACATTGGTGTAATATGTTATCCTTGTCAACTAATAGCGATTTGTAATAACTATCCGTATTTTTTGACCATTTATTCTCACCCAAAAACTCTTCTAAGCTGTAAGTGACTCCTTTTACTTGTTCTATCTTATCCGTGTCAGCTGGCCCGCAATTCAGTACAACTCCGTCGCAAGGGGAGACGCAGGAGGACTGGGAAATGTACCGCGCTCCTTCGCGTAGTGGTCGCGTAAAAAATGCAGATAAACTTTTATAATATTTTAAATCGGTCACTGCCGCGTCGTTTAAATTAACATTAAAAACTCTCACATATGTTCCATAAACGAAATTCCTGATCGACATTGGAAGCTCGCAAGCAGCCAGCCGCCCCCACAGACGGCTGGTGATGCGAAATGGAAACATTTCATAAAATTTAATTTCCACTTTAGACACTTCATAGTTTACGCTAGCTCGTATATAACACCATCCGACGTACATAACACTGCCCAAAGGCACCCATCGGGTAAATATAGCTCGTAAGTTCATCCATTTTGTCTTCTGTATTTGTGAGTTAGAATTAGAAACCTTTGTTTGATTGTGATACGACGTTTGTCGGAAAGGCCTATGCGGGCGTAGTCGTTTAAACATCGGATTCATGACTGGAAGGCAGCTCTTAATACGCGTCGGAGGGAACATTTTCCCTACAGCCGCCTTCCGTCACGGATAAAAATATAATAGAATGTTTATCTGATCACTTTTATTAAACAGATTTGTATACTAAATTACGAACGTTCGATAACGAAACGAACTGAGGAGGACAGAGACGCAATATAAAAATTGCACGTGCGAGCGTTTAGAAATCTGCTTCGCTAAGCAAATTTGAACATAGATGAAAATCAATAAAAAATTAACCACAACAACAAATTGTTGTAGAAGGCCATGCAATGTTTTTTTTATTGTGACTATCATTAATAAAGCTAATAAACAACTTATAAAAACAAAGAACTGAATTGTTAGTACAAGTTTGTGTGAATTAATAGTATCCCCAGGATTAAAACCAGGCTTTAGAATACTTTAAAGTACTTTTAATACCTTCATTAAAATATTAAATCATTGTCTTCAATATTAGTCGATTGACGTCCATAGCTGGACATACAATGAATCCCTATTATATATTTTTCTATAAAATCTTATTCACATGAAAATATAACTGTTAACTTTTTAATTTTTTTTTCATGAATTTGTTTAAGGTATTATGTAAATTTATCTTTCTGTTTGTACATTACATGTTATGATAGCTGTTCCCCGCTTGCTTTAATTGTAGTGATATAAAATTAGCAGCCAGATAAATAAAACGAAATGTTTATAAAGGTTAATTAGAAATAAAATTGTGTAGGATCTATGAAATGGAAATATTAAATAGCCTATAACCATCTACAAATCATTCCGCGTCGAATTCTCATGTTATTTATAACAGTAAATAATGCATAACACAAATACAACAATTCCACATGGTATTATCAAGTAAAATAAAAAAAAAATTATGGCATGAAATATTTGAAAATAAATGCAAATATCTAGTTTTTAAACCTGGTCCTGTAAATACGACTCTAACCAAAATACATTTATTATTAGTAGTAAAAGTATTTACGTTTTTTATTAAACTTTCTTAAAAGTCTTTTTTATCTTTAATTTTTATTGTTTCTGTTACTTCAATGCGGTAAATTATTAATAAAGGTATTTTAATTGGGTATATATAAAAAATAATTGATATTAAATGAATGTCATTAAAGGCATGAAAATAGCGCGCTAGTGTTATGTTGTTTAGTATTCTAGTTTTCTGTGGTTTGACATTATTTTTTCGTTTGTAAGTTACAGGTATACGTTCAGTTTCATTGATGTAATTATATTACAAATAAAAAAGTGTCTTGTTTATTTTATTTGAATAAACGAAGTCTGAGTTTCTATGGCGTTAAAAAATGGATTTAAAAATCCAAGCAAATTCTACGAGAGAAAAAAAGGCTATGTCATTTGATAATGTTCTTTTGCTTGAAAATGGGTTTCGAGGCTTCAAAAAGCTACCGATAGTATTACTGGAACGTATGGATATAACGCCATTACTAAAAAGTAAGGGATTTGAAAACAGTCATAACAGAAACCGAGTAATAAATGGCGTACAGAAGTTACATTCACATAAACTGTCACTACAGGTCTCTGTTGTTTTAGTAAGAACAGATTTGGACAAGCTAAAAAGAGAATTGAATGAAACAGGTAATCTTAGCAATAACATAAGTCAAAAAAGTAACAAAACATTGGGTAGATTAAGAAGCAGTACTAAAAACTTATGGTCTTCATTATTGAAGGATGAAAGACAGCCACTAAAGAGGGTGAGTTTCTCCGATCTTGTAACAGCACACGAGATTTCATCCCATAAGCGATGTACCAAATGTGTAAAAATATTTAAAAATTACAAATCTCTAAAGTTGCATATGAAGCAATAACACCAGAGTTATAAATATATATGCTACCATTGCTCTAAAAACTTTAATAGTATGTCACTCTTTAAAAAACACTTAAAATTATATTGTAAAACTTGTGCCAAACAATTAGAAAATGAATATGAGTACTTAGATCAAAAAATTAAAAATTGTTCACTGAGAAAACTGTATATTTGTGAAAGGTGCAAAGAGACTGGTCGAAGGTCTCTGTTGCCAGAGATTGTCAAGGTCGGTACCACTGCAGCACTTATTTCTGCTGCCAAACAGTAGTTTGCAAATATTACTATGTTCTTGTTAAAAGGGTGCTGTAGCTAGTTTAATCACTGGGGTAACAAGATACAATATCTTATGTCTGGGCAATCGTCTTAACTAGCGCTGTTGTTATGAGTAGGCATATCACTTACCATCAGGTGAATATTCTACTGGTCATGTTGCTTAAAAAAAGGAAGGACCAGTTTTTATTCATACCAATATATGGTTTGTTTGTGACATGTAAGGACTACTTTAATACCAACTACAGCATTGCCCATGACATTATTTTCATACATCAAGTAGCAATTACAAAAATTTTATAATACACATATCCTTGAAAATATTTATACAAATTTTGCGATGTGAGTACTTCTAATAAGATTCTGATGGAATCTCATGTGTCTTTATTAACTTACTCTTTCAATAATTTTTATATGAAGACAATTGTAATACAGCAGAGAATAAATGAAAATAAAAGTGAAAATTATTTGTTACAGCAGGAAAAAATTAAAGATACTTTGGAGAGTACTCTGCATTTAAAAATAATAAAAGGAAATGGAAGTACAACCAAAATGAAAGCTAGCAGTAGTTTAAAAGAATGTGTTTCAAAAAAAAAGTATAGTTCTCCACTACTAATTGATCTAACTAATGAAGATGAATCAGACAATGCAGTTAACATATCAAATACATCTACAAAGTATATAAATGTGATAAAAGATAAAACTGCTAATGAAAATTCAACAAATAATTTATGTGTTAACAATTCATCAAATCAACTTTGTCAAAATTCAAATGATCGAAGTTATTTTATTGCTGATACTATTAATTTTAACAATCCCCCAAGAAAAGCAATAATTGATCCAAAGTCAAAGAAGACAATAATTTCAAGATACCATTGTGAGGTTAGTATTTTTATGTATTATATTTTTTGGTAGCACCTTTTCTTAATTACTGTATAACTAGTATAAGCAATGCGATATTGTGTAAACATCATAGCTAGACCAAAATAAAGGAACAGCTAATTAAACACAGTAATTTTCAATGAATGTTAAGTAATGTACGTTACATACTGTATCTTCTATCTCACAAGGAAATCAATAAGGCTGTTTTCAGATTGTTGAGTTTTCTGAAAACAAAGAAACAGGCTAATAATTTTGTAAGATTAGTTTTATGGTTTAAATTTTATGTACACATCTCAAAAAGTATTGCTGGTTCATCAATTTTTTTATAAGCCTGATAATATTTGTAGCTAAGTACTTATATATATATATATATATACGAGCAGGGATCAAAAAGTAGTGCAGATGAGATACAATATAATGATTATTGATAAATTAATAATTTATTTTTCAACGTAGTCTTTGAGTCTTTACACACCGAGTCCAGCACTTTTCCAAAGCTTCAATACCTTTCAAAAAAAGTTTTGTCCTGGCCCTGCAAAAAGCTCTCCATAGCATCCATCACCTCGTTATCATCTTCGAACCTGTTCCCCCTTAAGTATTATGTCAATTTGGGAAACGGATAAAAATCTCTAGGAGCCAGATCTGGTAAATAAGGGGGGTGGTCAACCAATTCGAAGCCATCTTGCTCAATGGCAGCTATCGCAACTACCGACTTGTGTGCGGGTGCGTTGTCGTGATGAAACAACATGTCTCTTTGAAGTTTCCCTCTTCTTTTCTCTTTGATGGCATTCCTCAACTTGGGAATTAAAGCTGCATAATATTTGACCTGTAATAGTGGTTCCACGCTCCAGGTAATCAATCAACAATATCCCTTCGGAGTCATAAAATATTGAGGCCATAACCTTGCCAGCCGATGCCACGGCACGATACTTCTCCGGGGTCGGTGATGATGGTCGTTTCCATTGCGAAGATTGCTGCTTTGTCTCGGGATTAAAATGATGGACCCATGTTTCGTCCATTGTTACGAAACGAGACAAAAAGTTTTCAGAATCTTCTTGAAACTTGTCCAACAATATCTTCGAAATGTCAAGTCGTCGTCATGTTTCGTTTCTGAGTGTCGGTTAACATTCTCGGCACCCATTTTGCGGAGTCTTTTCTCATATTCAAAGATTTTTTTGAATATGGACTGAATACTTCCATATGAAATGCCTATTTTTCTTGAATTAAGTATCGGATGGTAACTCTTCGATCGCTCAATACAATTTTCTCGACTTTCGCAATATTGTCTTGGGTGACTGACGTCGATGGACGTGTTGACGGCCGCAACGATGTTCGTTTTCCGTGCTCGTTCTCCCTACTTGAAATTGAGAAGCCCACCTTGCGACAGTGGAATACAGCGGAGCATGTTGCCTCCAGATCGCAATGAATCTCTTGCGTCGTTAACTTTTTTAAACCGAGGTATTTAATAACGGCTCGCACTTCGTTTTTCTCCATTTACGAGAACACGTTTCGACACGAAGCAAACAAATGACTACATTCAGAAAAAAGCAAAAGAGAATCGAAGATTTTTTTCTTTATTAATATTACAAATATGTATCAGAGCTATGCACGTATTCATTTTTTTTTTTTTACCAAGGAGTATATATCTCGATCTCACTACCTTTTGATCTCTCCTCGTATATGTAGTATATTTGTAAGGTTGTTGACAAGTTTATACTGCACCACATAAGTATGATGATACATCAGATGTTAAGTTAGTGTACTGTAGCAATTTTACAAGCTAAAGAATAATCATGCCAATGCCGCCATGCCGATATTGATCGAGATGTGAGAAGCCTAATAAATGCAGGTTGCATGAAATGGCGACAGGTCACTGGAATGAATGCCCCTCAAACTTAGGGGACAGATCTACAACAGGTCGGTCGTTAGACCTGTCGTATTGTATGGAGGTGAGTGTTGGGCCACCAAGGGTTCGGATGAAAGGAGATTACATGTGGCCGAGATGCGAATGTTAAGATGGAGGTGTGGTGTAACGAGAATGGATAAAATTAAGAATGAGTATATTAGAGGAAGCCTGAAAGTTGCGCCAGCGACAGAGAAGTTGAGGAGCAAGAGGTTAGTGTGGTACAGGCATGTAATGCGGAGGTATGAAGGACATATAACAAAGAAAGTAATGAGAATGAATGTGGATGGTTATAAGGGTAGGGGAGACAGAAGAAAGTGTGGATAGATTGTGTGAAAGATGACATGTGTAAGAAGAGTGTGAATTCAGATATGGCGGCTGATAGACGGATATGGAAGAGAAGTACATACTGTGCCAACCCCACATAGGATGGGAAAAGGGCAGGAGGAAGAAGACAGAATAATCATGCCAGTTCACAGTAATATGTGTACACTCTTTTATTTATAGCCGATTAAAATTAGACATTAATATATATGAGGTTAAAAATGATGAAGTCTGTTCTCTCAGCATACTCTGGCTTTAATATGTTTATCACTAAGATACCAATGCAATTTTGGTAATTAAAAACAAATAAAATATGATGATAGAGGGGCAAGTTCAAAAACCCCTACTACCATCTATTCTTCACCGTGTGACCTTATTAAGCAGTGAACTCCAGGTCTAAGAGCCCAATATCCAATGAGCTGTCTTTGTCAATCAAATGACTAGAAACACTATGCATGATCAGAAAATAGAGACTCTAGTGAACCATCATTTTCTTTCAGATCTGTGGGAAATACTTGTCATCAAATTTCACTCTAATGCGACACAAGATAACAATGCACACAGCTGATGCTGAATTTGGATGTAATTTTTGCGGAGAGAAGTTTGAGCGAACATCCTTACTCGAATCTCATAAATGTCCCTGTAAGAATGTATGGTGTGATCCTGCACCTGTGATCCCATTCAACAATATGGCAAACAGTTTGGATGTATTGAATATTGATGAGGAAGCCTGCATAGACGACGAAGACTTTGAGATTCCAGTGCCGATAGTTGAGTTAACTGAGAACAATGATAGTGAACCATTAGTCAATGGTATTAAAAATATGTTATGTGTTGTGCCGTTAGAGAATAAACTTTATAATCTAGTAGTGCAGGAGGTACCAATAGAGTTTTGAACTTACTGTTGGATTATAAATTGTAAAATATTTAAAATTTATCGTAACTTATACATGTAAAGGTAACCTTAATAATATAATTTTATTCTGTTACCACACAATTCATGATTGCACTCCAATATAAAATAGTAAATAAAAAAAGAAAACGATACTATATACTATAATAATACATATAGCCATGACATATGGAAAATAGATATAAAAATTCAATAATAATTAATAAATCGGATATATCCTGTGACAACAATGAAAAAAATAAACTTACACTTAACACAATAATCAGCATTTATGGTCTATGCACTATCCATTAGTGCCTATGACTAAATGCCTAATGCTGATCTGACTTCTCCTGACATTAATTTTAGATGTCAAATCGGACATTTTCTTTATACATCTATTATATTTAAAGGTTGTAGATCTATTGCAGGAGACTGTCCGACTGTATATCTGCCGCCAAACGATAAACATAACTGTGTTTCAATTTGAAGGGTGCTGTGGCAAGTGCAATTACTGGGGTAATGGGACTCAGCATCCTATGACCCAAGGAATGAGTGCAATATAGTGAAGTTTATATCATCCTAACTAACATCCCGTTAGTGGGCCACATGTATTATTCACCATCAGGTGAATATCCCACTCTCCTCATCTCTTAATTGACTAAAAACAACAGCATGGCTCCATGTCAGTTATGCAACCGGTGGTAGGACTCTTGCCAGAGACAGTTTAGTTAGGTGGTTGTAGTCTTTTTTTACTGCCAAATAATAGTATACAAACATCCATTTCTTGCTCTGGAGAGTGCGTAGCTAGTAAATGTACTGTAGTAGTGAAAGTTAACTTTTTAAACTGAGCATTATGCACTGCAGTGTATTTCATCCTAACTAGTGTCATATTCTTGTTTTGCTTGTATCTTCGTTTGAATAAAAATACCATAAGGATAACTAAACATTTACCCTACATATTTATAACCCTGTCGGGAGTCGTTATTTAGCAAAATCTGCGTATGCTGCACAAACACAAGATTCATATATACTTAGCTGATTTTTTTACTCTGGTTTACTAAGTACTAACATTTTGTCTTAAGGTAATAAGTACAAAGTAACAATTAGCATCCTAACTTCTACCATGTATTACATAATATGTAATATATGCTCTATATATATATGTTTACCATTGGGTGACTGTAATGTGAAATACAGTCGGAAAGTCAGAAATATTATTAATATCTGTATTCGTGCAGGGATTTATGCAATTTCAATTATCAATAACTTTATCGATATTGCAAGTGATTTCATTATTTATAAAATAAATTATAAGTTTATTTTGTAGGCACATAAATATTCATAATTTTTTATTATTATTTGCATACACTTTTTTTTTGTTATAGTGATTAAAGAATCGGAAACGTCAAATCAAGCACATATTTTAGATGTTATTGTAAAAATTATTATTAACTTTAACTACGTGTAATAAGCTCTGTTTTTCTTAATTGTATGTATTTATAAACCTGAATATTAACCATGGCGTTGGTTAAAGAAGACTAACACTATAGTTACTACATTACTTTTTACATACAACTTCAATTTGATATGCATTTATACTAATTCACTTCGCCGTCATCATAGACTTGCCACTTGCCATCAGATGAGATAGTCAACTGCAAATTAATATTCCAAAAAAATCTTTCCAATTACTAAAAAATAAATACACTTATAAGAAAATTAAAATTTTTCGAAGCTTCATAAGAATAGTAAATTATTTTTGATATAATTATTTATAATTGGTATAGTTATACCTTTACTTTTAAAACTAAAATGTTTCATGTCACAATAAAATGTAACAATATAAATTTTTTCTTTGTCACATACTGTTATAATTTTAAAATGTGTTACAACTGGTCATATATTTGTACCATAAATGACAATTGAATTTGTTTGCACCATTGATTAGATAACTGAATTGTTTATTGGTCTATTGGCGTAATGAATAAGGTCAATTTACATGGTACTTTATATATTGCTGCGTTCAATTTCAAAACATTTATTCCCTATTGTGGTGTACATCTAAATCTATTTTTACACTATAGATATGTATCCAAAATATTCATATAAAAAACTCGTACAACGAGAGAATTGGATGTAAATAATATTTAAAATTCTTGTTAGAATTTACTTTGTGTTAATACATTTTCAATCCATTAAATATTTTATAAAAAGATATGTAATTAAAATATTTAATTTTATTATCTAAAATGTTCACTGAAAATCGAGTTAAAACATTAATTTACTAACGATATGTCTATTATCGGAGATCTGTTTGTAGGTAGGCAAATATATAGCAAAGTCTGAATAACGGTAATATATAAAATGGTACAAGTATTTTCCTTATTAATTATTTAACTCGGAGCATTTAATAATGCAAAGTTGAGGTTATAATGACGATATAATAATAGAATTTTTCAATATGAAATCCACCATTCTCTTATTGTATAATAATATTCAAGAGTATTTTAATGACTAGCAAGGCATAAACGTAAATGTATTCTTGTAACAATCTTGATAATAGATATATATAGAGACTATAGAACTAATTAGGTTAGCGGTTTATAAATACACTACAATTGTGTTGTAAATATTCTCTTGATGCAGCGTTTGGTGGACACTAATTTAAAAAACCTTTGTTAATTTGTTAAGTGTTAAAAATTATGAGGATTCAGGGTATAAGAATCTAAGTTCGCTGGTATGAATCTGGATAATCTTGTCAACTGTCTTGTAATATTTTTATATTATTTTTGAAACATGATGCTGTTGCGAATTTGTAATTTTTTCGGAGTTTAGTGATTTGTGTTTAATGTGATAATGTTTCTTTGTTATTCTTAATTATATAATAATGTTTATGAAACTTAAACTCGTTAAAATTAAAGTTTATTTAGGTAAATACTAAATAGACATATAATTGTTTTCTTTTTTTTAACATTAAGAAATTGTGAGTAGAGCTCTGTAATATATAAAATATACGCTATTAGTTATTTTATTTCTTAAATATTTCCGTTATAAATAGCGTTCATTTCAAATAAAGCTTAAATTTTTGGTTAAATGACTTTAGTGAGAGAAAAAAGCAATGTGCATTTAGTTGCTATAGGCTAAAACCGCAATTGGCAGGAAATTTTATTCAAAACTGATTAAAATTAGTCACAGGGGTAAATTAATACGATTATATATTATTGCCATTACAAAATTACAATTCAACTATAATAGAATATAACGTTAAGAATAAATGGAGTAATTATGAATTTTTTTATAATATTAAAGAAAATTATATAAAACAATTAATTATAGATTCTTCTTTAACAGGCCGTATACACAAAGTGTAATCAAAAATCATTCACAAATCCAAAGAAAATGTGCCGAACTAAAAAAAATGAATTTAATTACTTAGAACTTTAAATAACATTGCAAAAGTAACAAATAATGATTTAATTTAAATTTTAATAAAAAAAATAGTGACGTTCTAATACAGTAATACCGATTCTGTAAAATTATTTTCCGATTCAGCAATAAATACATCACTAGAAGTATTGACTTTTGTTTATTGCCGTCATATTTTGTAGGGCTGGGTTTTTAAGTTTAAAAACTTGCGAACTAATGTATTTGTTTCATTAAAGTGTATAGGAGTATCCCGAGTTTATAATTATATTTTATTAATCCCATTATATTTTACTCTCAAGTTTTAATGTAAAAAAAGTTGTGATAATTATACGTAATAAAGTTTTCTTTTTACTTTATTCGGATACGTGATAAACTTTACAAACAATCATGTCTGTAAGTGAGAAAGTGTCTCTTTCGGATGCTTTAAGTAATGTGGATGTCCTGGATGAACTCACTTTGCCGGGCAAGTAGTTAAAAATTTTATTTTCTGCGGAATCTAACGATTACTAACATCCTGTGATTATGCTTTAGGTATTAAAAACTTGCAAAGGATTGATAGTAGTTAAAGTATTTATAATAGGAATCGTAGTTACTTATCCCACGAGCCTATTAGGGTCTCCTTTTCTTGCTTTTTATGTGACAATTGTTTATTGGAGCCCACTCTCTTTAATCTTGCTCAAACAAGATGTTGCAAATACGAAGGTTTTTTCATACATAGTCATTGCTGATTTCACGGAGCTTGATTAAGTCACACATCCTTAGCACCTTCATTAATGTGTTGAAAAGTCATGTTATTACAATGCTTCATTTTAACATTGTCATAATTTAGCTGCATGGGGAAAACGGAGATTGTGAATGTTGTCACACTTTGGGGAAGGCAAGACATGCAAAACACTGATGTGTTAGGTGAAGTCTCTATCTGGCTTTCATGTAACACAGTGGTTCCTAATGCAATTCCATGCTTATATAAATTGGCATTGGTTTAGAAGGTAAATATGTTTATGTATAAAATGTACAAGTATATTTATGAGAGACATAACTAGGTCTTATTTACCAATATCTATAAAATGGGTCAAATAATTTTTAAGTATTGTCATAATTCCTCTTGATGTTTTTTTATACAAACTGACTTCTCTGCAAACCCTCACAAATAGTTAATTGGGTAAAACTTAATGAGTGAGTGTTTACATTGTAATAATATTCTGTGAATTACAGATGAACAGCCATGTATTGAAGCTGCACCTTGTTCAATTTTATACCAGGCCAATTTTGACACCAACTTCGAAGACCGCAATGGTTTTGTTACAGGAATTGCTAAATATATTGAAGAAGCCACTGTACATGCTAATCTGGTTAGTAAGATGTCTTTACATATTGTAATTATTTACAAGGTAAATACAGATTTTAGTCTTTTAAGTGAGAGACAGTTTAAGATCTTCTATATAAATGCATTGCATGATCCAAAATTGTCAATCCTTAGTTAGCAGAAGGGACAATAGCTCAGTATGTAGTTCATGTCAACTACACTCGGTATGACTGTGGGTTGGTCATTTGCTAAACTTGCTGTAAGGTAAAATAGCAGGAGAAAATTACATATATCAAAAGTAAAAGCTGTTATGCAGTTAAAAAATCTATTAGGTAGATGGGTCTTGGCCCTCATAGTGGTTAAATGATCTTCACTCGCTGCTTGTGAGAGAAAGCCTTGAGTTTTAATAACTATGATGATGTATTAGGTTACTCTAGGTTTTCAGACTTTTGTAGACTGATAGTTTTTATTGACTGTGGTTATGTACTAACTGTATATAATATTTTATTTTTAGAATGAACTTCTTGAAGAAGGCAATGCTCATGCTGTGATGTTATATACATGGCGTTGTTGCAGCAGGGCGATACCGCAACCCCGTTCCAATGAACAACCAGATAGGGTGCACATCTATGAGAGAACTGTTCAGGTGTTAGGCCCTGAGGTGGAGAAGCTTCTTCAATTCATGTATTTTCAGGTGACATTACATATACTATCTTTGCTATTTTAACTTAGTCCACAACCACAAAGACTTGCAATAGCAACCGCACAAATAAAATAAAATGAAAATGTTTGTAAACGTTAATAATAAACAAAATTATGAAAGATTTATGAAATTATAAAAATAAATAGCCTATAACCATTTACAAATCATTCCGCGTCTAAGGGTTATGTTTCCATTTTGATATGTACATTAGTTTACATGTGATTAGCGAAGAAACAGGACCTTTTGTCATTATAATTTTAAATTTGAATAATGAACAGCGGAAAGCGATTGAAAGATTCTGCGGTGAAGTGAGACGCTTGTGCCATGCCGAGAAGCGGCGGGATTTTGTGTCAGAGGCGTACCTACTTACTCTGGGCAAGTTTGTGAACATGTTCGCCGTGCTTGACGAGCTGAAGAACATGAAGAGTTCGGTGAAGAATGACTACTCTACATACAGACGGTAAAAGTATTTTTAATACCATAAGCACTTTTATGTTGAACCCAGTAAAATAGTATTGACATCATCTATTCTAAAATGAAAACATTCATAATATTATCATGCAGTGCTGCTCAGTTCCTGAAGGTGATGGCGGACAGTAAGAGCCTCCAGGAATCGCAGAACCTGTCTATGTTTCTTGCTACTCAAAACAAAATTCGTGATACAGTCAAGGATGCTTTAGAGAAGATCAATGGTATAAACTATTTTTCATAAATTACAACTAAACACTACTGATGGTAGGTCTCCATCAGCGGTGACTATCTAGGTAGGTACAACCACAGCGTTTATTTCTACCGCCAAACAGAAGTGTGCAAACAATATTGTGTTTCGGTTTAAAGAGTGCTGTAGCTAGTGTAATTACTGGGGTAACAAGAACCAACATCTTACCTCTCAGGTGATGAGCACAATATTGTGTAATGTATATCATCCTAACTAGCGATATATTGTTATGGGCAAGTTGACCCACTCGTTATGTCACTTGTGTTAAAAAATTTGTAAACACTGACAAAAGTCTCTGGATCAGTGGCTAAATGTTTGGTTTGCAACATGAAAGCCCATGGTTCAATTCTGATATCATATATTGTAAAGTTGATGGTAGGGTTTTTTCCGAGTCGCCCGTCTAGCTATCATCTTCACATTATAAACCTGGCTCTATAACAGCATTGCTATATTCTGGCTTTTATCATGTATGGTCTCTCTAACACTTAATACTGTGTGATTTTAAATTTAAATGATACTGATTTTCATGACTATAATTTATATTTCATGTGAACTGTTATAGGCTATGAAGATCTATTGGCGGATGTAGTCAACATCTGCGTGCAGATGTACGAAACTAAGATGTACCTGACTCCTTCCGAGAAGCATATGCTTGTTAAGGTATCTAGTAAATTAACATCCTAACGGATTTTTTATGTATATTCTAGGATTTATCATATGTCAACACTGCTGTGTATATTGCCATTGTGGTAGTAATATTGAAATGGTTTCATTTGTAAGTCATTAACTAGGGAAAGTACTTATCTAATTTCATAATACCCTAGTTAGGTGAGCATTGTATTTTATATTATAAAAAATATCTGTACAAGCGTTATAATACGAAATATAAACAATACAGTTACTACACAGTGAAATTTAAATAAAAAAAAAAATTTTTTTAGGTGATGGGATTCGGTCTCTTCTTGATGGATTCGGAGGTGTGCAACATCAATCGTCTCGACCAGAAAAAGAAGATACGTTTGGACAGGATCGACAGAATCTTCAAGGTGAGCTTGTTAGCTTTATCTTCCTTTTATATCAAGAACTATGAACACATCCATTTCTGAGTATACAGGCTAATACATAGTTTACTTAAATTTAAGGGTTGTCACCTGTGAACTTATGTAATAATTGGAGATTAAAAAAAAACATCTAATATTATGTTCTTTAAAAATATGAATGAACTGTTTTCAATGTTACGGGGTTACCTTTTTTAAGAACTTCTAAGGCTTATGTATGTATAAAGAATATCTTTTTCAGAATCTTGAAGTAGTCCCCCTCTTTGGTGACATGCAAATAGCTCCATTTAACTACATCAAGAGATCGAAGCACTATGATCCAAGCAAGTAAGTTTTTTTTTCTCGGTAATACGCTTTTCGTCAACAATTAATTCCAATTATTTAATTTGAGGTTAAATGAGAAGATTTGAGGTTAAAACGCTGGTCACGTTATTTTGTTGAATTAAGAAAAAACTTAAAATAGATCACATGTTTATTTGTTTAAAAAAATATTTTTTTTCTTACAGGTGGCCTTTGTCTTCCAGCCCCAACCCACCATCTCCACAAGCAGACCTAATGGTCCATCTCCCTCAGATTAGAGAGGAGCATCAGAATTACATATCTGAGCTTGCAAGATACAGTAATGAGGTACGTGAATTTTTCGACTCTTATAGACTCACACCAGGCAGGTCATGGAGAAGGTTTTTCTTATGTAGAATGACCTCAGTGACAACTTTAACTTTACAAGGTTTTAAGTAATATTAAGTTTTAAGATGGTGGCAAACTATAGCAAAGAATACAAAGTTAAATATAATCAAAATGTTATTATTATCTAATTAAGAAATGTTCCATTCCAAAAATATTCCAATCTCAAAATGTTCCGTCAACGTTTCTTAGGTAACGACCACATTCAAAGAGGCCGGCTCCGACGCAGAGAATAAAGCGGTGACAGAGCTCTGTCTGCGCGGTCTGCAGCTATTGTCCTCCTGGTGTTCAGTGTTGACTGAGCTGTGCTCTTGGAAGCTCCTGCACCCGACTGATCATACCATCAACGCCCGATGCCCGGCTGATGCTGAGGAATATGAGAGGGTTAGTTTATCAGTTGTTTAAGGATTTACATCTCTTGAGTAGAATAAACATTCAGAAATCGAAGCTGTTTAGGTAGTCAGCATTGCAACGCACGTTCACAGTAGTGTGCGACCTCCAGCTGGTAATGATGATAACTAAACACATACAAATACTATATTTATTAAGACCTTAGACTTAAAAGAAAATAATATGATATAACATACGATAAATATTAAGTAAAAACATTTTTTTATGAATATAAACACGAGATTAGAAATTCCACTAGATCAGGTCTTCCCAAACTTTTTTTATCCACGACCCATTTATTATTGCGAGTTTTCTGGCGACCCCATATAAATATAAAACAAAGATAAGTAAATGTTCTTTGATGATTTATTTATTAGGTAACAATATACATATGAAAATATATAGTTTTAGAATTCGTTTAGAAACAAAAAAAAAACCTAAAATTAAAAATTGCTCAAAAGTAGTAAAATTGTATTTATTATAGTTAAAAAAAATTATATGCCTTATTTTCCATCAAAATTGCATTTTTTGCAATAAAAAATAAAAGCGAATTCTGATCGTCTCAATTCGCTCGAATATATTCGAACGCAGTCGTTGAGTCATTATCATTTCAACTGATGGACGCCCACAGCTGGAGATAGGTCACTTGTAATGTGTTCCACAAACCAAGGTCTTGCGCACAGTCGTTGAGTGTTAAGTATTAATTTAAAATTAATGAAAAAAATTTAATAAAACTGATGCGTCTGTTTTTTATTGCATAACGAATAAAATCTTAGTGGAATGCTTGACACTGCTGGACTTAAGAACTCTTCAACGGGAGTGCGAGTGTGATTCTGCACAAATACACATTTAGATGTTGTAAATCTCTCGCGACCCTATTGGGTGTCTAAGGTCTAAAACATAGTTTAAGAAGGCCTGCACTAGATGGTAAGCGGTTAAGCCTGGTGGTAAAACATCATTAGTCTACCAACACGTTTTAATAATAAATTGTAATCTTTTTTATTATATAATTGTGAGGAGATAAGCAGTATGTTTACCTGGTGGTAAGCAGCATTCTTGTGATAATGTAGCGCTAGCTAGGTTGGAATATACTACACCACTAGGTCCTCTTCGCTCGTCGCGAAACAGTTACTCCGGTAATTCGACTAGCTTACCCATTAGTATATTACACAGTAATGTTTGTACATCATTATTTGGCAGTAGTAAATAGTTCAAAATCCCCACTACTGGGATTCAGAGATTTATCTCACAAGGACATCAAGGGTAGTTATTCACTAAACTGACTGGTAACGGGTTTATGTTCTCAGGCAACTCGATATAATTACACCTCTGAAGAGAAGTTCGCTATGATAGAGGTGATCGCGATGATCAAAGGGCTGCAAGTGCTGATGGCGCGGATGGAGACCGTGTTTGCAGACGCGGCGCGGCGCTCGATTTACGCAGAGCTGCAGGACTTTGTGCAATTAATATTACGCGAGCCGCTGCGGAAGGCCATAAAGAATAAAAAGGACTTGATACGCAGGTACCAGGATTTAATTTACCGTTATACAATGTAAAGGAAACACTTGCACAATTTTAACGGTTTCCTGATAACGGAAGCCGCATAATGATCATCCATTAGCTAACCATTAGATAGAGAACAATATCCTGAAATGATGACTGCTGATCTATACCACGAATTGTCTATGCGTGCAGTATAATAGTGTCAGTGCGCGAGACGTGCGGTGACTGGGCGCGTGGCTGCGAGCCGCAGCAGGACCCCGCGCTTCGCGGGAAGAAGGACGCTGATGCAAGCTTCACCATCAAGGTGCCGCGGCGGAACGTCGGTGAGTGCGCAGTATCATCTGATGGTGTTCCATATTCGTATATGCCTAATATCTATTTTGCAGATTTTAGTATGATGTAAGGATATTATAATCGCGTAGCACTGTAGCTAGTGAAGTTATTGGAATAATCTTCAACAGTCATTAGACGTATAATGATGGACAAAGGTCTTTCTCAAAGATCTCTACACTAATCGGTCCTGCGTTATTCGTATCTGAGGGTTGCCTGCGATCTTCATCAGATTGTCAATCCTTATCTCATAACATTATAATATAACATTGTGGTTCTTACGGGTACTTCATGGTATCGGACGAGTGTATCACTTGCCACCTGGTGACAGTTCTTTTCGAAAGCAAAAGAAAGTTTTTTGACATAAGCTTTGCTTGTTGCAGGTCCATCTTCTACGCAGCTGTACATGGTGCGCACACAGCTCGAGGCTTTGATATCCGACAAGTCGGGCGGCAGGCGGACCCTCCGCAAAGACCTAGACGCTACCACATTGACGCAGATCGAGACTTTCCATCGCCTGAGCTTCTACTGGGGTTACCTCCTTAATCTTTCAGGTGAACTATTACTTGCTAAAGCGGACTTGCTGAACGTTTGAACTTTAAACTATCAGAATGTTCATTGAAACAACTAATTTCATACCAGTTTCGGGAATATCCAGCATACATACAAAAATATAAAAAAAAAATGTTTGTGCCTTTTTTTAATATTATTGTTAGATTTTTAACGATAATATATTTGTATTGCCGTCGGCGGCCCAATTACCCAGGTCGAAGGTGTCATCGTCAGTGTTATCACCATCTAAACCAACGGAAGTCCATCTGATATAATTGTGCAATATCTATGTTACAGATTCCCTTCAAAAATGCTGTGACCTCTCCCAACTGTGGTACAGGGAGTTCTATTTGGAAATGACCATGGGAAGGAAGGTCAATGTGAGTGTGAATAATATTATTCATCTAGTTGTAAAATTATTATTAATATTGTGCATGTAGAAAGAGTGATGGTTTAGTTTGTGCGACCTGGTGATGATGACGGTTGGTTGTAGCATAGGCGCTATACGTCGTGACGAGGCGCTGGTTCGATTCCGGTTCAGATTGAGCTTCTATTGAAGGAAAACATAATAAATATTATGTATCACTACATTATAAGTATTAAACAGTCTTCTAATTTTCCCACTATTTGGATACGGGGCTTTCTTTCACAAGGAGTCAAGGCTGTTTACTCGTATCGCTGATCAAGTGCGGCAATTGTGTTTTTGGTATATATCGGTTTCCCCACGATGTTTTCTACCATCGAAATCTCAAGCTTGACGAGGATCGAACCCGCGTCTCTCCGAGACTTAACCTACACGACTGGCTTACCAACAAAATTTTTTCAGTTTCAGCGTAGGCATGACGTGTACTAATATTCAGTTGCTGATTTCAGAAATGCACGGTCCGCCACCAGCACAACGAAGAGTGCAATGATTTGGTCACGATGGAGAAACGCATCCAGTTCCCCATAGAGATGTCCATGCCCTGGATATTGACCGACCATATACTACGCAGCAAGGAGCCGGCCATGATGGAGTAAGTTTATACTGCATTATGAGTAGTCGTAAGCTTGATAGTCAAATATTACTGTGATCCAATTGAGGCGCGGTTGGCAGTAAAATTACTAGAGTATCAAAATTTACCATCATGTGTATAAAGACGTGCGCATTGTGGTGAAGTATAAGCAATTTAACTTAGACCGACAAGGAAGCACTTGTTATAAAAATTACCTGTTCTTCCTCAGATATGTCCTGTACCCATTGGATCTGTACAATGATTCGGCTCAATACGCGCTGACGGTGTTCAGGAAGCAGTTCCTTTACGACGAAGTGGAGGCCGAGGTCAACCTGTGCTTCGATCAGTTCGTGTACAAGCTCTCCGAGCAAGTGTACGCTCATTACAAGCAGCTGGCTTCCAGGTAAGGTTAGGGAAGCGTGTGAAGACGGAGCGATTAAAAGTGTCTTTAGGACTACACGCGGTATTTAGTGCTTTTATTTACTAACACATCATTTTCACTTGATTTTAAGTGCCAACGTTGCCAGATATTTTAGCGCATTACTTGCCATCACTCACTACCTGTCATCAAGCATCTGCTTATCCCATCGCTTTGTTGACTAAAAGTAAGTTTTCACAGCATGTTGTTGGACAAGCGGTACCGTGCGGAGTGCGCGGCGCGGGGCGCGAGCACAGGCGGTGGTGCAGGGAGGTACGCGTCACTCTTGCGTCAGCGGCACGTCGCGTTACTCGGCCGGCACGTGGACCTCAACGCTCTAGTGAGTTAATGTGTCAATGTATTTACCTCGGTTCCCTCTAACGTCAATGTGTATAGGCGAAAAGGATATTTTTACTTTTGAGCATAGACAAAATTGTCAAAAGGATAATATTACTTTTAAGCATAGACAAAATTGCCTATGCTCAAAAGTAAACATCCTTATATCCCCATAAATATTTATTGTAGTTGAATGTAGTAATGTGAACTGAATTGATAAAATGTACAAGCGCAGTAATTTTTTTTTTATTTTTTATTTATTAAATGTTTTTTATTCAATAGGTAGCGCAGCGAATCAACGCCGACATGCACCGGGCCTTGGACGCTGCAGTAGCGAAGTTCGAAGCCGGAGATATCACAGGGGTGGTTGTAAGTGTATTCTTAATTTTTTTTTCACAATATATACATTATTTTTTATCACATTGTTCAACATCTCTAATGAATCAGATATGTCGTAGTTTATGAACAGACAACACATTTATTTATTTATATTAGTTATATAATATAATATTGACTTTGTTTTGATTATCCGATTTAAAAAATAAAACCATTTCTTAATATCGATAAATCTTGATATTGCTATAGCTATTTTAAATATCTCATTCTTTTAACCGATGAGACATCCTAGGGGTTCTTGATTTAAGGCACATTTGTTATATTTTCAAGATAAGCAAGCCTCAGTGGTGTAAGAGGTTTCGCTTAATATCTTATGTAGCTCAAGTCAACTTCACCTGCAGGAGGTGCACCCAGCTAAATAACAAATGTGGCTCTGACCACCCATCAACACATACTGGGTCAGCGTGGTGGGATGGGATGAACTCTAACAGTGGAGATCTTTGGGGAAGGCCTATGTCCAGCGGCTGATAATGATGAAGTCTCCTTATGGGATCTAATTTGTCCTCCAAGCTGGATGATATTTATTATGGAAAAATTTTAATACTCGTGTTCTTTTAGGAATTGGAGGGCCTGATTGCCGTGAACCGTCTCTGTCACAAACTTCTCAGTCGGTACCTCACCCTGGATGAATTCGAAGCGATTCTGAGGGAATCCGACCACGGTGTTCTTGCGCCGTACGGAAGAGTCACCTTGCATGTCTTCTGGGAGCTGAACTACGACTTTTTGCCAAACTACTGTTACAACGCTGCCACTGACAGGTACCGGGGATTTTTTTTTCGATGGTCACTCTCAATGGTTCGTAAGGATCCCCGCGATTATGTTTGACTTACATATATGCTCTCCTGCACTAGGTAGTAGTTTCAGGGAGAATCTCTCTCTAAAGTGCTTTAAGACCTAGCTTTTATATTAGGTTCTTACATATGAAATTGGCGTTTCGTACGGGAGGAATATAAAGTGTTTTTTTTTTTTTGTAAAATATATTTAATTAATCAAAGTATGCACCGTTGTTATCTATGCACTTTTGCCATCTCATAGGTAGTTCATTGATCCATTTACTAAAAAAACCATGGGGACGAGAATCAATAAACTCTTTGAAAGTAGTTTGGACTGCCGCATTGGGGTTGAATTTTTTTCCTTGTAAGAAATTGTCCAAATTCCGGATAAAATGATAATTTGTTGGGGCAAGGACCGGGGAGTACGGTGGATGTTGCCGACATTCCAATTGTAGCTCATCTAACTTAGGGGTTGTTGGTTGTACAGTGTGTGGTGGTGGTGGTGGTCTTGCGTTGTCGTGAAGCAGCAGTGGCCTAGAGCGATTGACCAATCCCGGTCATTTAGCAGTTAGTTCTTCCTTCATGGTTTGCAGTTGCTGATAATAGATATCTGTCGTAATCGTTTGACCAGATTTTAGAAAGCTGTAGAAAACGGCGCCGGCGCTCTAGTCCACCAAACACTCACAAGTAACTTTTTCCGAGTCAATTTTTGTTTAGTGCAGGGTTTAGATGGGTCTCCAGGGTTCAGCCATTGCGACGAGCGCTTCCGCTTATCGTACAGTATCCACTTTTCATCACAAGTAGTGATTCTATTTAAAATCCCTTCATCATTGTATCGACTGAGCAAAGTAACGCAGCAGTAGCAGTCGACGCGTGTTTGCAAGTTCGATTCACTCAGTTCATGAGGTACCTATCGTTCAAGTTTTTTACTTTCCCGATTTGTTTCAAGTGGATTAATACAGTTTTATCACTCACGCCGAAGCCTGCAGCTATCTCTGAAGTGCTTTGTGATGGATCCGCCTACACAATAGCCTTTAATTCTTCATTTTCCACGTTGGTCTCCGGCCGTCCACGGTGTTGGTTCTGAAGGTCGAAAGTTCCAGAACGAAAACGTACCATGCGTTATTTTGCGATATCAGCGCCGTACACATCATTAATCCTTCGAGCCGTTTCTGCAGCACTGGTGCCACGGTAGAACTCGTACTCATAAATATACCGATATTTCAAGTTTTCCATTATGCGGTAATAAGCGACGCCAAAGAAAAAAAAACGAGGAAAAAAGCAAATTAATGTCTGTTTTCAAAACTCAAATGTACCGGCTAAATTAATTTATAAATTTGAATTTGGAATTCTTAACCAAAGAGGAGATATTTCAGATCAAAGTGGTCAGTACGGCTAAACGCTAATTTCATATGTAAGGACCTAATAAATAGATAAATATCGAATTAATGATTGCCCTTGTTGTGTACGTACGTGCGTGCATATATGCGTATGTTACGTCATCGCCGCGCCTCACCGTCCGCAGGTTCGTCAAGTGCCGCGGCATACAGTTCGCTGCTGGCGTGCAGCGTGAGCGCCCGCAGCAGTACGGGCATGCGCTGCTCTGGGGCTCCAAGCAGCTGAGCCTCGCGTATTCTGCACAGTACGCACAATATGCCGGTTAGTGTTGCCACAACAACGTATTTACATCTGTTTGACGGACGCTTTCCTATATGTACAATACATTCAAAGCTGTTCATAATTTTTTTTTTTTTGAATGGGGCACTGTTATACTTATTAATCTATGTTATATATATATATAGACAACAGTTTCGATGATTAAATGAAACAAACATACAGATAAATAATATCTGTATTTTTTTATTTATTTTTCTTAGGTGTGAGTATTTTGGTATTATAAATAAACTTAAAAAATTTCATTTATTAGTCAACTGAAAATGATTTGTATGTTTTGAAAAACTTGTATTTTTTAAGTACTTCAATATAACTGTAAATATTTAATGAATTATTTAGCATTCTAATTCGTTGTTTTATATTAAGGATTCGTTGGAGCACAGCATCTGCACGCGCTGGTGCGGCTGCTTGGCTACCAGGGCGTAGCGGTGGTGGTGGGCGAGCTGCTGGGCGTGGCACGCGGGCTGCTTCACGGCACGCTCGCGCAGTTCACTCGCGCACTCGCCGCTGCTATGCCGCGACATTGCAAGCTACCCAGATACGACTACGGCTCGAACGGTAGATCCTATAGAATTATATTTAAAATATAGATTATGCTAACATTGTTAAACTGATCTCAAATAGTAGTAAACAATGCTGTGTCACATGCGGGTATTACCTAGCAGCTGCGGAGAAAGTCCTGCCGTTGTCCTTATTTAAGTCGCGAGAACAATGAGAGCTCGTATTTTCAGCATTCATATCCGCAAGGGCCCCGATAAAGTAAGCGAATATCATTCATCGAAGTAAGCGCCATGACGGCTATGTCTTCGAACTGAATTTTTCTTGATCAATAGATCCTTGTAAACTCTAAAAAAATTCTGCTAAACGGACACCGTATTTTCAGGTGTGCTTGGCTACTACCACGCCCAGCTGACTGACATCGTCCAGTACCCGGACGCGCGCACCGAGCTCTTCCACGCGTTCAGGGAGCTCGGGAACATAATACTGTTCTGCATGCTCATCGAGCAGGTGCGTGGTTAAATTTAGATACTCGAGTGTTAATTTTTTATCTAAAACCACTACTAACTAAAACTTTAAGAAACTGTACAACATCTTGTCTCAAAATACCGAATAAAATCTGTTACCGTATATATTATCCAAACTGTCGCTACAAATAGTTTTGTTGAAATTTCAAGAACCTCCTCCGTTGGTTTAATTAAATATTCTGTAAAAACACTAAATCTATATTTAATTATTCTTTCAGGCCCTTAGTCAAGAGGAAGTAACAGATTTGCTACACGCTGCCCCATTCCAGAACATTCTACCTCGGCCGTATACCGCGGGTAAGTAGGAAGACTAGGATGGAGTGAAAATTAGCTGAAAGTCAGCATACTAGGAGTAGTATCATGCCTCCTCTTCCTGATCTGTATGTGTACCAGTATGGTCCATTGGAATCGGCTTTCCTTTTAATGTATTGAGGGCGACCAGGTTATTAGGTATCATCGCCAGCCTACAGTTGGACAATGTGTCTAACTGGAAACGCAAATTCCAAATTAAAAACTATGCTGTGTCTAGGAATTGTCAACATTATGGTGTTCTGGTTAAAAAAAAAAACTACTATTGACGTACCACTTCAACAGCTAAAAGGCAATTACCATGATCAGCTTCAACATGTTTACGTGATACAGCACTAACGTCATGTAATAATGCTTTTCCTATCCAGAGTCCGAAAAGCCCGAGGTGAAGCAGAAGCGTTTAGAAGCAAAGTACTCTGCGCTGCAGATCGTTCAGAACGTGGACAAATATGGAACAGCTAAAGTAAGTAACAATTCCACATGCGTATGCGCTGATAGATACGTACATACACATCCGCTTTTTTTTTTTTATTAAATTGTGTAACAAAATGCTAACGGTCGCACACCCCGGAACCAAAAGGGCCGGTAAGGGGTAGTATAGGACTCCAACCGACTAAAAAGCTTCACATGGTATTCCAATCACTTCCGAAATAATGCACGGAGGTCACGGGGTAACATCGAGCAGTTCTTCCGCAATCCCCGATCGGCGCCCGGATCGAACAGGCCCGTCTCGGGGTGGGATGTCAAGCACTCCTCCCGACAGAAAATCCCTACGTGTCGACGCGTCGGAATACGAGACGTGCCGCCAGATACACCTCGGGAACCCTCTCCATGGGGGGCGCCGGCCCGACGGCCTGTGTCGGTTGCGACGTCAAGTTCCTCTGCCTAAGGAGGTAATCGGCGGTATATACAAATGCATACGCATACGCACCACACACGTAAAGCTTCTTTAATATATCTTTCATAGCAGAGACAATGCAACATGCAATAATTTTTTTAAAAAATTAACTCCTTGTCTAAATGATAATGATGAAAAAGATGATGAAGCACACCCGCTGTCGATACTCCGGCTCTCATGAGTTTGATCGGAACGCAGAGATTTTATTATGACGGAAGATTGACGAGCATTTGACGCATGCGCAGTAGATACCATTGATGATTCTGAAAGTCATCAACGATCTCAGATAATTTTAAGATCATAGTAATTAATTGGGAATAGTTTATTTTGAAACGATGCAAAACAAAACTGTATAGCACAGCTGGTTATGTCATCGTACGTCCTATAGACCGCGAAATCCCAGGTTCAATTCCCAGAGAGATTAGCTTTCGGTGAAGAGCTCAGTCACATTACAATCAACAGCTGTCCAGAAAGGTGAATAGGCTTTGACTTTCTCCTTGTGAGAGAAGAACCATGTCCCAGCAGTGAAACCATTATGTGTGCTGTTCATATTGAACAACAAATTAAATTTATAATAATTTTAATAAGTACCTTAGATGATATGGTAACCATTTGACGGTGACTTGGTTTACAGCAAAGTCAGCTCGCCCGCGAGGGTGACCTGCTGACGCGCGAGCGGCTGTGCTGCGGGCTGTCGCTGTTCTCGGTGGTGCTGCGTCGGCTGCGCGCGTGCCTCACCGCGCCGCAGTGGCCGAGCCCACCAGCGGCGCCGCAGCACGCGCCGCTCCACACCGACGACACCAGCGAGTTCCACAGGTGATCACCACCAATCCGCACACGATTTACAGAACACATATCTAGTGATAATTTTTTTATTGAGTAGCTCGCTGGCCTAATGGTTAGAGCGTGCGACCTACATTCCGAAGGTCGCGGGTTCCAATCTCGGCATGTACCGATGTCTTTAATACTTAAGTTATGTACATTTGTGAACTTAAGTAACAACAGTGAAATACAAACGGTGAAGGAAAACATCGCAAGGAAACCAGTACATGAATTAGAATGTATTCTAAGGTGTGTGTGAAGTCACCAATCCCCGCATTGGACCCGCTTGGTGACTATGACCCATCGCCGTCATATTGAGGGTAGGCCTGTGCCCCAACAGTGGGGACGTAAATTGGGTGTTAAAATTCTTTAAGTAAGTTACACATCTGTCCAATATATGACGCTAGTTAAGATGATATACACTGCACCACATTGTGCTAGTCGCCTTAACCATAAAACAAGTCATCAAGTCTCAATACTCCAGAAATTTCATATCTTACAAATCAGGAAGAACATTGACGTGGTGATAAATGTGTGCCATTAATGTTGCTAGTTAGGATTGTATACACTGCACCACCACAGCCTAATCATAGTTCAACTACATATTACAAAGTATATACCGCGATAAGCAAGTACATACTAGCTTATATAATATGATATTTTTTATACAAATTAGTTCTTTGTCCAGCTGTGGACGCCCAACAATGATGATGTGATTTTAAACTGCTATATAGAATCAATTGTCGCTATAGGTACTTTCACCTATCTCAATCGATACCCCAACTCCTCTGATGGTGATCATCTATCATCAAGTAAGATCGCCTTCTAGAAACGACGGTGATCAGTTATCATCCTTCTATATCTTCGCCAAACATTACTGTGTGAATGTTACTCTGAGCTAGTAAACTTACTAGGGTAACGACGCTTAACTTCTCACCTCTCAAAGCTACGAGGACAATGTTATGCAGTGTATATCATCCTTACCAGCGTCAAGTTATGGGTAGGCATATTTTTTTTAAATCGACAAGTTATTATTTTTGACATTAGCACGACCTCACTTGGTATTATGTTATGATGTGGTCTATGGTAGTAAGGAGTAATAATCTAGTAAAAGCCTATTCACTCTTTTGAAGACCCACGTCATATTTGGGCGGAAACACCGACGCCGTCAAGTAGTTCTACTCGATTGCTGTTATGAAGAACGAGAAGCTGGATCTCGGTCGCAAACCGGTGTTTGTCTACAACGTTAGGATGGTGACTCACCGTTCGTCTGGTCGTCCAGTGGTGAAAAGGGGATGGGGGAATTGTATCATGTGATTCTATAGCACACTTTCCAAAACGCATTCTTTAGAACACCTCGAGGTTAGCACACGGCGCTCATGTTCAAGACTGTCAAGCATAATTATGATAAGGACATTCACCTGATGGTGAACCACATAACTTACCATCCGGTAAACGTTTCGACAAACCTGTCGGAACAAATTTTTGTTACAGCGCCCTCTATGTTTGTACATTGTCCCATTTAATGGAGAAGAAACTTCTCTGGCGCTATTAAAGTATTCAAGGTATTGATTTGTCTCTTGCAGGCTGTGGTCAGCACTTCAATTCCTGTACTGCATACCCGTTGGTGACACCCAATTTACTGTGGAGTAAGTATGATACTATCACTTGGAGCGTAAATAGGTCGTTAATATAATTTATTTTCTTACCCTTTACTGGTGGTCGGTTTGAGTAGGTACCATCGCAGCGTCTATTGCAGCCGACAAACAACGGTGTACATTTTGGTATTCCGGTTTAAAGGGGGCTGCAGCTAGTAATTACTGAGGTAACGAGACTCAATATCTTATATCTCAAGGCGACGAGTAAATCGTGGTGCAGTATTTATCATCTCAACTAATACCTCATTGTTATGAGTAAGCGTATCGCTTACCATGCGATGAGATATACGACTTTCGTCTGATGATGAGTGACATACTTGCACATAACAATATGGAGCCATTTAAGATGACAAACATGCACATTGTGCTTGTTGTTTTGAGATATAAAATGTTAAATCTTGTTACCTGAGTAATTTCACTAGCTACAACGGCTTTCAAACAGGAAAACATTAATGTTGCCTAACTACTGTTTTGCGGCAGAAATAGGAGCTGATGTGGTACCGACGTAGACGGTTTCCAGCAACAGATACCTAGTAGTCACATACTACCAATAACGCTGGTAGTGGTGTTGGTGGTGTCGAGTAGTATTGACCCATTGACTTGCGCAGTATACTAGTGACGGTCATTCCCTGGAGTTGTGTCCTCTTTATCAGTCTAGCATCACGTCGTGGTTAGAGTGGCAGTAGCCAATAATGAAGATGGTCAAGTTTGTGCATTTTTCCACTGCAACTGTAATATCCTATAGTGCTACCTGGTTAGATGTTATCTACTGAAAGAGATGCACCACCAGTAAATGTACTTCTATGCAATGACATTACCATCAAATTTTAAAGAGAGCTGTTCGGCGAGGGTCTTCACTGGGCCGGATGCACCATCATAGCGCTGCTCGGTCAGCAGCGTCGTTTCGAAGCTCTCGACTTCTGTTACCACATCCTAAGGGTGCAGCGCGTCGACGGCAAGGACGAGCTGGTTAAGGGGATCGTGAGTATTTTTTTATCCGACTAGACCTTCACCTGATCAGTCAAGCAATTTCACTAGCTACAGCGCCTTTGAAACCGGAATTCGTTAATATTTGCACACTACTTTTACGACAGAATTAGGAGCTTCTGGTACTACCTACCTGGACTTTCCGGTAATTTACTACCAGTAAATTTTATGATACGGAAATTGTAATAAAGTATTATTTGCATATCGCAGCCGTTGAAGCGAATGGTGGATCGCATCAGGCGCTTCCAAGTCCTTAACTCGCAGATCTTCGGCGTGCTCGCCCGCCACCTGGTGGCTGACGAAGAGCGCGCCGGCGTTGAGCACATACGATGCTTCCCCCCACCTGCGGCGCCCCATCACCACGTTGATTAAACTAAATTGTAGTTCTATAAACATTTATTTTTTCTCTAACTGAAATTGGATGGATTGGTGATAACTTTACGTACTGTTCTATCAACTGGTGGTGATTTATGAAAATTAATAATTTGCACCATCTATACAAAACCAGTAGCCCACCGGGGTTTTGTGAGTGGTTGGAGGAGGTAATTATTTGACACGCTTGATGTCGTTACTGATGACGCAGTATGCTAGTAAGAGTTACAAGAAGAGCTACCTTTCTCCAATAATTCCATGTATAGCTATGGCGTCCCTGCAGGTAAGGTGGTGATGGGGACGCTTTTGCCCGTCTCTCGTTTAATAATATAAACATAATGATACGCATTTTTATAGGGACACTTCCGTACATATAAATTGATTTATTATCAGTAATATATAGAAAATTTTATTTTAATTATTAGTACTATACAAAATCTGAAAATTTCCATTCATCATATGTAAGATGTAGCAGCAGAAGATATTGCACCCGGGTTAGTATTATATATGTATCGCATTTAAGTCATTTATTATAATAAATATATAGTTTAGGTTTAGATTCACATTTTGTATTACACTCTTTTTATCAATAAATAATTATATAAAAAATGTTTATTTATTTTCCTTCAACTCAATGTCTAATTAGTACCAAATGTTAAACAGCAGGAATATTTAATTAATTTTAATTTAATTTCAGCGCCATCCGTTGACTGCTAGAGGCACTGCATAAAAGGTTATCTATTGATTTTCATTTGGATTAAATGTAAATGTTTATTCCGACGCCATCTTGTTGACAAAACATTAAACTGTTTGTTTCCGATATGTCGGTTTATTTAGAACGAGGAGATAGTTACGCGGGTTATAAACTTTACGACAATCCAAAATACACTTTATATTCCAACTCTTACAAAGATATTGTTGCCATCTGTACATACAAATAGGTTAAGTGCGAATTGGCGGCAACACGTCTCCAGAGAATGAAAAACTTATTATTTGTCGGTTTCTTCATAACGTTTTCTCTTATTGGAAAACTTAATTCTACATTCAATCGATTCCTGCTTACGACCGCACTTGTACACACTGTCGCTGTTTCTAGGTTAACTGATGTGAAACCGTGAATCTAACTCGTGATAACACGATTAAAAGAAATGGGTTTATTAGTGGTAGGTTTCTGTTGCCGGAGACCGTCTCCGTAGCTTCACCGTGGGTGACCAAGCCACGGCTACTGAGCCCCGCCGTCACGACAAGGAGGGAACCTGTTTGGGGGTCACATTGCAGCTCCTATTGCAACTGACAAACAGTACTATGCAAATATGAATGTATTCCGCTTTGAAGGGCGCTGTAGCTAGTGTAATAACTGGGTTAGAGACAACATATATCTCAGATGACGAGTGCAACATGCTGCTGCGTATACCATTCTAACGCCTTAATGGGTGGGCGTATCACTTAGCATGAAGTGAATTTATAAAAAAAATCAATGACAAATAGAGGAATTGTACATAAATAAACGTTAACACTCATCCGAGGCAAGTTTACGGAGAATAAATTCGTCAAATAGATACTAAGGTGAGTCATGTACTAGCGGTCGTTCCGTCGGATACACACCAAAGCGTACAAACAAATAAATAAAAACGAAGTAACTGTTGTGCGTGTTTTTTTTTCTAAGAAGTGATGAAACGAACAGTTCGTTAATCTAAAGCTAAGTGATACGCACGCCTATAATAGGATGATATACACTGCACTAATTTACACCCATCGGCTTGAGACAGAAGATGTTAATAGTGATGAGCAAACCAAGAACAAGACCAAGACTTGATAATATGTTTCCAAAATACAAGCACATGTTTAAGTTGTGATAAATGTTTTAACTTATCACTACAACGGAATTTTTATTTTTTTTGTTTAGTCTTTTTTTTTACGTGGGGGAAATGTCTACGCATACTCGTCCTCGCGGGGGCAAGGACAAGTTATGTTGGACTTGCAACGACTAAAACCCCTGTGATGTTCCGCCTCGTCGTCTGATGGCAAGGTCACGAGAACGCTTTCGCTCGCAACCGCGACCCTACCGGCGCTGGCTGCTTTCGCAACTCCACCTCAGGAGGGAGGGATGAACCGTCCCTTTCCAGGGTGCGCCGGAACATGCAGCGCTCCCCCTCCTAGGCCTCCTGCAGTCGTGCAGAGGCCATGGGAGCCATGGGAGAACACCTCTCCCGGCTCCCTGTGGTGGAGAGATGTTCGGCCCGCCACTACGCGTTAGCGGCTGCAGAGGATAGGGAAAACGGCGCATCGCAATACCGACAGTCCTGCGGCCCCACTGCTGCTGCATCGCCGGTATGACACCGGTTAGTCGCAGAGAGCACCTCGGCTGCAAGGGGCAGCATAAAGCCGCCCTTACAGCCTCCGGCCGCTCCGGTGAGCTCCAATTATCCAACCGGTGCTGGAACCTGGAGCGGCCGCTTCGGCCGGCCTTTCGCCGCGGGCTGGCCGGGTGGGTTCCACTTCGCTTCACCGTGTTTCGCTTCACGGTTACTAAGCTCCTCCGCCACGACAAGGCGGGAACCCGTTGGAGGGTTCATTTAGTCTTGTACATTTGGTCTTGGTCTTGTTTATTCGCACTTGCTCTTAGTCTGGCTGGTGTAAAATTGATCTTCGTCCTTTGTCTTGCGACAAACCAACATCATTTTTATTCAATAATAGACGTTAAGACACGGTGCCCCAGTAATTTCACTAGCTACAGCGCCCTTCAAACTGAAACACAGTAATGTATGCACACAGCCGTGTCGTTTCTTGGTTACAGTAACAGAAGCTGTATCGATTCCAATCTAGATGGTCTCCAGCAACAAAGGCTTACCAACAGTTGAATGATGTTCTTCTAAATCCTATCATAAAAGTGCGTTGAGTCCGGGGTTTAACATCCCTTTTTTTTGATCGTCGGTAAAAAGAGCATTCAATACTAGTTTGTGTTCACCTTATCAAAGACATGTTGGCACGACGCCAACACAAACAAGCTGTGAGGGTATGAACTAGGAATTGGGAAAGTAATCACTGTACAGTGAAATCATGGATGATGTATCATTTATCTTCTGTACGCTTCTGGTTCTATCTTTACTGATGGTAATGTCTGTTGCCGGAGGCCGACTTGGCACCATCGCTCCTACTGCAGCCAAAAAACTATACTGTATAAATATTACTGTGTTAGAGTTTGAAGGGCGCTGTGGCTAGTATAATTACTGGGGTAACGATACTCAACATCCATGTCTCAGACGACACGGCAATGTGGTGCAGTATATATCATACTAACCAGCGCCACGTTTATTATGGACAGGCGTATTACCATCAGGTGGTGGTCCCGCTCGACTCCTTGTTTAATTGAATAAATAAAACGCTTGTATTTTAATAATCATTACCCTTATAATAACGTTTATAAGAGGTGGTGAAAGGAAAGGTTATTCATCTCTTTATGTGTTAACCTTAACTGGTTACAGTGTTAATAGAAATTAGGACTTGTTAGTACTCAAATATGTAAATAAACAATTGAGTAATTTGAAGTAATGTAACCTAACATGATATGTTCAGGCGATCGCCGAATCGAGGAGGATGTTCACCTGATGGTAAGTGATACGCCTACCCAAAACAAAGTGCCGCTAGTTAAGATGATGTACACTGCACCATATTGCGCTCGTCGCCTTGGCGTATAAAATGTTTCGTTACCCCATTAATTTCACTTGCTTAAGCATCCTTCATTTCGAATCACGATAATGTGTGCACAGTACTGTTCGTCGGCTGCAATAGGCGCTGTGGTGGTACCTAGACGGTCTCCTGCAGCAGAGACATACCCCAAGTGAAGTAGTAGTATATATAATCTGATACATTCACACAGATTTAGTGCGAAGCCGTACAAGCTTAAACTGTATATATAAAAAAAACCAATCGTCCGTTTAACTTTAACTAGATTCAGTTAAATAGAACGATTGAAATGAATACCGATATTATTGGATTTATGAAGATAAATGTAGTCGCTGTTTTAACTGAAGGTATTAAACCTCTTTAGTTACTCCATCATCCTTCAAAGTCGCGAATTTCTGGCTAAGATACCACCGACCAAATATTCACATGTGACCCTGGAATTGAATCTGGGACCTTATAAGGTTTAGCTATAGCGCCACGGAAGTGTCAATGTCATCATCAGTGATTAGACGTTGTCGCTTAACCGTAACAATGTCGTAATGATATACACTACACTGGCAACAGAGAACTACCACCAGTGTAGTGGTAAGGCCACTGTAGCGATCAAACAGTAGTATCCGTACATTAGTGTATTCCAATTTAAAGGGCGCTGTAGCTAGTTTAATTACTGGGGTAACGAGACTGAACATCTTACGTTTCAGGCGACGAGCGCAATGTGGGGTGCAGTATGTACCATTCTAACTAGCGCTGAGTTGTTATAGACAAACATATCACTTACCATCAAGTGAATGTTCCGCACGTCGTTTAATTGAATGAAAAAAAGTTTCTTATTAGATACTAATAGGTTCTAAGAGTAACAGCTTTTGCAGAAAGGTAACACAGTAATAGGCACTAGTGTAGTTAAGACATATATCTATATAATATAAAAAAAAACAGAAATAATATTAGAAAAAATCTAAATAGCGTAAATTAGTAGTGAATATGTTGTAAATAATAGAATATGTTAGAGTTTTGAATAATAATATCAAGGAAATTTGAAAATAAATAAAAAAAATACGCATTTGACTAGCATTGAGGATAATGACAACAGCTAATTAATCTGTTAATTTTCATAAATAACTGTGATTATTTATGCAGCTAAATGCTATTTATAGCGCGTCACTACGTAAAGTTGTTATAACGGTGAGACAAGGCTTTGATCAGTCAGTCCGCTGTCGGCGTCCGTGTAGTTTGTCGCTTTGTTTATTACATCCGGTGAGTAAATAAATTTGTTATATTAACTATTTTTTTTTAATTATGTATATGTAAATAATTATTTGTGATACACATAGTGGTTTTTTATAAAAAATAAAAACATTGCTATATTAAAACTTCACATATTTAATAGTCTTACGATCTGGATTGCTTGCTACTATTTTATTAATACCATTGCATTTTTTTATTTTATAAACTAGCGCTGGACTACGATCCCATCTCATGGTAAACGGCGATGTAGTCTGGTGGTAAAGTGCACTAGTCTAGAAGTAGCCTATTCACTCTTCTCTTATTGTGACTATTGTAATTTTTTGGTTACTTTCTTTAAAAACTAACCGATGGCGTTCAACTCTGTAATAACGCCGGTCTTTAATATAGCTGCTATATAATTCTACGAAGCGACGAGACGAGCTGGATGTTCACCTGATGATAAGTGTTACGCCTGCCCATAGCGTGACGCTGGTTAGGATGGAAAACATAGCATCGCATAGCACTCGTCGACTTGACACATTAGATGTTATATCTCGTTACCACAGTAATATCACTAGCTGCAGCACCCTTTAAACCGGAACACAGTAATGTTTACACATGTATGTCCTATATGTACGTACCTAGACGGTGTCCGGCGACAGTGACACTACCACCAGTAAACGTCGCTCTGGCGCTAGGTGTTGAGTCCTATAGCCCCGGCAAACAACAGCAGTGACCCCTTCCAAAAAGGAAGTAACAGTAACGAGAGTAAAAACTTTAACAGACGGAACAGGAAGTTGTACTGCCAAGTTCCCTTTAACGGCGTTATATGAGATTCATAAATACATATAATAAAAATGGGTTTCATTTCTTCGGCAAGAATCACGTGAAAACTAGTGAGCTTAATCGACACGGGAACATGAGCATTTGACGCGAAAATTTCAGAGTCCTTCAAACCGGCACATAGTAATGTTCGAGTGCTGTTTATTTGTAGATAGTTATAGGCAATTTTTTTTTCAAATAAAAAAACGTGACGTTTTCCATCTGATGATGAATAATTATATTGGGATGAGGAAAACAAAACCCCTTTTTTTCCTTCCATTTAGAAAAGTTGGTTAAATCATTTTATGTCTTGGCAAAGAATTTGATGAGTGATAAATTAAAAAAAAAACTAGAGCGTCCGTATATAAAGCTCTCTCGTAATAGCCGGTTCCCCTCAAGGTCAGACTTCGAAGGCGCACCCTCGCAAGGTCAATCGACCGACTAGGTGGGGGGTCCAACTATATGAACACAATGAGGAGTCCATTTTGTCCTTATTTAACGAAGCGACGATACGGATGAGAGGTTCACCTGATGGTAAGTTATACGCTCACCTATGTGGTGGTACCTGGTACCTGGTGAGAGGTGCTAGTTAAGATGTTAAACACTGCACCACATTGTGTTCCTCATCATGAGACATAAGATGTTATAGCGCGTGACACTAGCTACAACGCCCTTCAAATCGGAACACAGTAATGTTTGCACACTACTGTATGTTGCTGTGGTGGTAACCAGACGGTCTCCGGCAACAGAGACAATACCATCAGTAGATTTTTCATCATGAAATACGAAATCTTGTATAAGTTCGTTTATATAAGATAAAGGTCGCGGTTACAGTCACCTGATAATCCGGTGTTGGTGGACCTGAAGGTACCAAAGCAGATCATATTTCTGCCTTACTCCTGTTTGAAGGGTGCTGCAGGTATATAACAGCGGTAAGGAGACTCAACATTTTATGTCTCAAGCTACGAGCGCAATGTGGTGTAGTGTATATGACCCAACTAGCGCCATGTTTTTATGGGCAGGCGTATCAATTGGGAGTATGGGGTCCAGCATAACAATTTACGGGACCCAAGCCAACTTAACCTGCTCGTGGTGCATTCTGCTAAATCCACAGAGGAGGTTCTGGCTCCCACCGACCAGCATTAGGCTAGTGTGGTGAGAAATGGACCAAATCCTCGCCATATTGAACCCCTACAAACAACGGTGTCCGACTCTGAAGGACACCGGAAGCTTCTAGAAGTCCAGCAGTGGACGTGTATCGACTGATGATGATGATGCTATCACGTATTATCATGCGAACGTTTCTCTCGTATCGTCGTTTAAATAATAAAAAAAAATTGATTTAGAACTGAAAAGGAAATACGCTAATGCCAGCCCATTTCCGCAACAATAGATACGGTTCGGTACGTTAACGGATTCCGTGTACCAACTGACTCAGTGGTTGATGTACCTACGACGTCATTCAGAGGTTCGATCATCGCGGGAACTATTATTTATCTGTTTAAGAAAATATGACAAAAATTTGTTTACGGGATAAGCCGGACCGTCACCTGATGGTAACTGATTCGCCAATAACACCGCGGTAATAGTTACGACGATATACACTGAACCGCGTATTCCCCGTCGCCTGAGACATAAGATGTCGAGTCTCGTTACCTCGGTAATTTCACTTGTTACAGCGCCCATGTTTGCACATTACTGTTAAGCGATAAAAATAGGCGTTACTGTGGTAATTATCTAAACAGTCTCCAGCATCAGCGACAACCACTAACGCGATTTGAGTATCTTTAGTGTTGTATTTTTAATAAAAGTGATAGTATAAAGATGGCCGCCGAACGCAGCGGAGACCTGTTCCGCGTACCTAGTATCCGATGAGTTGTATCAATCCGATTGAGACTTACTTTTTGTACTACATGCTTACGAGAGCTGCAAGGGAAGCTTTCCATTTAGTGTACTAACTATTGATCTTCCGTCCCGCTCTAACACACTGCCGTCTCATGACGCAATATGAAGGAAGGTCGCTCCCATACAACTGTATGACAATTATGTTTGAACAATGATGGGAACAGGCGATAAGCGCAGAAGCCTATGTAAAACAAGATCGCGGCCATCTTGTTTATGTTTTGATAGATTATATTATCTATGAATAGAATTTTTTGATAATATTATTTACTTATTAAATATTTGGTAACAAAATCAGTAAGATTTTTTTTTTACAATTAAGCAATGAGACGAGCGTGACGTTCATCTGATGGTAAGTGATACGCTCCCCATAACATGGCGCTAATTAGAATGGTATACAATGCACCGCATTGCGCTCGTCGCCTGAGAGGTGAGATGTTGAGCCTCATTACCTCAGTAATTACACTAGCTACAGCGCCTTTCAAACCGGAACAAAGTAACGTTTGCACACTACTGTTTGGAGAGGTAAGTATGATCTGCAGTGACACTTACCTAGACAGTCTCCGGCAACAGAGACTTACCACCAGTAGATATATTTTTTTTTATACATTTATAATTTTTTTTCCATTTTATTTATTTATAAAAGTTGTAGCAAAATAAATTGTTTAAATCATCATCATCATTATCAGCCTTTGTTTATCCACTGCAGGATATAATCTTGATCAATATCTTCCACCAATTGTGATCCTCAGCTTCTTGTATTTATTGTAATATTTAAAAAAAAATTACGTTCATTTATTTGTAATAATATAACATAGAAAGATCATTTAATATTCCCACTGCTGGGACTCGAATATCTCTCATGAGGATGGAGTCAAGGCTGTTTATATACCACATTGGCTAAGTGCGAGTCAGTGGATATTATATTTCTACGGAAGTTGCGATATTTCTGTTCCCTTATGATGTTCTCCTTCACCGGAAGTTCAACCTTAGTGAGGATCGAACCTGTACCTCATTGAGTCTGATAGTGTATACGTTATAGTTGGATCAATAGCTACAAAAATATTCAGCTCTAGTCTCGGCCTAGTAAGAAGAGGAGTAAGGTGAGCCACGTCTGTCATAGAAGGCGACTAGGGTCTAGGAGTTTCGTGGGCCTTGAGGGTGGGGGCCTTTAACGCCCAACAAGCGAATCTGCGTGGAACAGGGTATGGCTCAGGGATAGTAGAGAGTTAGGCTCCTCAGAGACGTGTAACAGAGAATGTAGAGAGGCACCGTATAAGAGATCCTGAAGCCTCTCCGAATGCACTGACGCAGACCACCGACGGGTTTTAGTAAGAATCTCACATAACCCAGACATCCCACCAGAAGTAGGGTATCTTTCCAAGCTTTCCTTCTGGAAACCAAAAAAAAAAAAAAAAAGCTATAAAAATATTACGCTTTCAAGAGGAAGTCGAGTTGGTAAGAAAATTAGAATAAAAAAAAATCTCATTTCTCAACCATTAAGCAGTAAGCAGCAGTAATGTACACTTCAAATATGTGGGTAAAGTGTATACACTATATTTCAAGTGCTCATACGTCATCTGATAACCTTATAATGGATCACATTAATCTATGAGCAGTCATTATAGTTATCGATCCCCATTTATCTACCACAGTCTGTTCGCAATCGATCCCCATTAACCCGGGATTTCTGGTGATGACGAAAGTCGTGATGAAATCTACATGCTCCTAGAATAACTCTCGAATACATTCCAATTATATGAACTTTCTGCCGGTCGGAGTGGTGGTCGGTAGATGATGGTAAAACTTCCAATTGCTGTAAGTTGAACAGTGATGGTGGCCAGTGGTCATCATCACATCACGCAATTGTTGCGAAGGTACACTTTCGATGACTACTCCCTGTTGGTGGATCATCAATGTAGTGACGAGGCAGACGTATCACGTACCTGATGGTATTTCTATCCATGACAAAGAAGAATGCTGCTAAAGATGTTTATGTTATATTACATTGGTCCATCGTAACAGCCAATTTACCTCCCCCTGTTGGGGCACAGGCCTACCCTCAATATGACGGCGATGGGGCCATAGTCACCATGCGGGCCGAATGCGGATTGCAATGTGGTGCAATGTACACCATCCTAACTAGCGCCACGTTGTTATAGGCAGGAGTACTCACCATCAGGTGAAAGTCCTGCTCATCTTGTCACTTTATTGTATAATAAAAATATCAGGTATTTCTGGAACAAATACGCGCCGTCCCGACTATCAGTGAAGAATATGAATGAAGCTGTTCTCTAGTTTCAGAAAATGCCTGAAGTGCATCCAGCTTTCGCGAGCGCGGGCAAGAAGCAGGGTCTCGAGATATGGCGGGTGGAGGTATGTTATAATTCATTAACTTCAGTTATAATGAGAATGAGGATGAGAATGGTGACTGGTGATGGCCATTAACCGAGCTAGACAAACGCCGGAACTCCGCGCAAAAACGTAGCCTGGTAACATTACTGAGGGCACTGCAGCTACTGAATTTACTGGAGTAACGAGGCTTCACATTATATGTCTTAAACTGACGAGGGCAATGTGGTGCTGTACCAACTTAACTAGCGCCATGTTACCACAAACGGAAAATCAAGATGTTGTCAACGAATAAAATCATTCTCCACCGTAAGACCACGAGAACTGTGACCCGCGAAAGTGGTCTCAATATTTTTTTTAATTATGAATGTGGGCAAACGTGGGAACAGTTCACCTGGTGGTAAGTGATCGTTGACGCCCACGGGTCGATCGCAACACCAGCGGGGTCATCAGGCGATGAGGCGGAACACCGTGGGGATTTTAGTCGGTGCAAGTCCGACATAACCCGCCCTTGCCTCCGCGAGGACGAGTATGCGTAGGCATTTAACTGGAGGAAAAAAAAACACCAGCGGGGGCGCAGCTGCGTTACCATAACCAATAAAATGACTTTACGATCGACATGGGGATTTGTTCATGTGGAGAGTGTAAGTGTCCCAAAATAATCTCACTCCAATCAGAAATAACACGAGAAATTCGTGTCGATGAGCGAGATAAATTATTTTTACAATCTTCAATTTATTATCTGTGTTAAATCCCGTTTTGTATCTGTGGCGTCTAATGGCGGGAACGAGGTGACATTTCATCCAATTAAAAATGTAAATCATAATATTTTCTCTCATCAACAATATTCGAATTCATCGTCATCGGCCGATAGACGTCCACTGCTGGACGTAGGCCTCTCCTACAGATTCCCACATCGATCGGGTAGGGATTCTTATGGGGGATACGGACCATTTCCCACTACGCTAGACTAATGCGAGTTGGTGGGAGCCAGAGCCTTGTTTTTTGATTGGCAAGAAGCATCACGCGTTGGTGAGGTTGGCTTGGATCCCGTGAGTTGCTATGCGGGAACCATTGTCTCCCCCTCCCCAAACTCATAATATTCGATTTTTTTTTTAATTATTACAGATTATAAAGTTCTATTTATGTTTGTGTCTATACTGGAATTTATATTGTTACGAATACCCTCGTATGAATTCCTACTAGATCGATGTGGGAATCTTATTAGCCTGATAACGCTCACTGCTGGACATGGGCCTCCTTCAAGGATCCTCGTTGAGGGGCATTGAGCTTTAGCCTCACCACGCTGACCCAGTGCCGGTTGGTGGGTGGTTAGGGCCTCGTCTATTGTTCGGCACGGTGCACCGCGTGCAGTTGAGGGTGATTCCGTAAGATGTTGGGCGGAACTCATGTCCTGAACCTTTGGGGAAATCCTGTCCAGCAGTGGACGTTTATCGGCTGATGATTATGAAGATCCTTACGAAATGAAATTGTTTATGCATTTGTCTCCATCAGTTAGTTATTTAGTTTACAATCTTATGTAGAATAACGATTCACACCCTGCCCACTGAAGGGGGGGGTAGCAAATAGAGGAGGTAATGCACTCTGCTACCTCACTACCAATTTGATATGCTGGAGGCGACAACCACGAGTATCAGTCAGTAGCTCTTCCACACACTATAAAAATACACGATTTCCTGTCCGTAGTTACAGGAAGCTAATAATTCTAGATTTTTCTAGAATCTGGTGGTAGTGCCTCCGTTGCTGGAAACCGTTTGGGTACCACCGCAGCGTTTACTGCAACCGTCAAATAGTAGTGTGCAAACATTATCATGCTCCAGTTTGAAGGGCGCTGTAGCTAGTGTAATTACTGGTGTTAAGAGATCTAAAATTTTATACCTCAGGGGAAGAGTACCGTGTGATGCTGTGCATACCATCCTAACTAGCGTCACGTTGTTATGGGCTATCACTTACTATCAGGTGAATGTCAAAACACGTCTCAAAAATTTAAAGAGTTTTGACGTTTATAGTGAAACATATTTTTATCGCTTGCAATACATCTGCGTGTTTCATTTTTTATCTGTATTTTTAGAACTGATATAATTTTTGGCGGGAACGCAAGATTTTTTTCTATCTTGCATCCATTAAAACTATTTTCTTGCTTTTGAATATTGTACTTGATTATATCGCGTACATCATCATCATCACCGTCATCAGTCGATACACGTCCATTGCTGAATATAGGCCTCTCTCATAGATTCCCACATATGGGGGGATTTGGACGATTTCGCACCACGCTGGTTCCATGCGGGTCGTGGGAGCCAGAGCCATTTGGTGGTTAGCAGGGTTCACCACCAGCAGGTGAGATTATTTTGGATATCATCAGTTCTGCGGGAACCCTTACAAAAATATAATACAATTTAATAGTAAAAAAAAAATAGTATCACGTATCGTTCCCAATGGGGTAGGCACAGACCACCTCGCTCCACTTGCTACGATCCTGGCACACCTCTCTCGCTTCCTCCACTTTCATGAGCGTCTTCATGCATGCTCGTCGGTTGCGAGTACTCTTGACCCTGCGTTTTTATTTTTTTATGGTATACACTGCACCACATTGCGTTCATCATCTGAGACAAGATGTTGAGTCTCGTTACTCCAGTAATTACACCAGCTGCAGTGCCCTTTAAACCGGAACGCAGTAATGTTTGCACAGTGCTGTTTGGTGTCAGGAATAAGCGCTGCGGTGGTATCTACCTTTTCTTTTTTGTTTAGATGAGAAATCTTCGAAAGATACCCTCCTGGGAGGAAGTCAAGATTATGTGGGATTCTTACTGTTTAAAAATCCCTCAGTGATTTGCATCAGTGTGTTCGGAGAGGCCACTGGATCCATCAGAAAGCACCGGTGCCCTTCTATACTTTGTGTTAGCACGTCTGTGAGGAAGGGCCACACCCGGCACACGCGATTCGCTTGTTGTACTATCAGGGCCCCACCTTCTTCAAGGCCCGCGAAGCCCCTAGACCTTAGTCGCTTACTACGACAGACAGGGCTTACCTTAGTCCAATTCTTACTAGCCCGAGACTTCAGGGCTCGCGGTGATACCTACTTAGACGGTCTTCGGCAGCGAAGACTTACCATTTAATATTATAGGTCCTTACATAAGACATTATCGTTTTGTCGTACTGACCACTTTGATCTGAAATATCTGCTCTTTGGCTAGGAATTCCAAATTCAAATTTATAAATTCATTTAGCTGATACATTTGAGTTTTGAAAACAGACATTAATTTGTTTGTTCCTCATTATTCTTTTCTTTGGCGTCGCTTATTACAGCGCAATGGAAAACATGAAATATCGGTATATTTACGAGTACCAGTTCTACCGTAGCACCAGCACCAGTGCTGCAGAAACAGCTCGAAGGATTAATGACGTGTACGGCGCTGGTGTCGCAAAAGGAAGCACGGTACGTTTTCGGTTTCAACGTTTTCGTTCTGGATATTTCGAACTTCAGAACTAACCCCCGTGGACGGCCGGAGACCAAAGTGGAAAATGAAGAATTAAAGGCTATTGTGGAAGCGGATCCATCACAAAGCACTTCAGAGATAGCTGCAGGCTTCGGCGTGAGTGATAAAACTGTATTAATCCACTTGAAACAAATCGGGAAAGTAAAAAACTTGAACGATGGGTACCTCATGAACTGAGTGAATCGAACTTGCAAACACGCGTCGACTGCTACTGCTGCGTTACTTTGCTCAGTCGATACAATGATGAAGGGATTTTAAATAGAATCACTACTTGTGATGAAAAGTGGATACTGTACGATAAGCGGAAGCGCTCGTCGCAATGGCTGAACCCTGGAGACCCATCGAAATCCTGCACTAAACAAAAATTGACACGGAAGAAATTACTTGTGAGTGTTTGGTGGACTACCGCCGGTGTCGTTCACTACAGCTTCCTAAAATCTGGCGAAACGATTACGACAGATATCTATTATCAGCAACTGCAAACCATGAAGGAAGAACTAACTGCTAAATGACCGGGATTGGTCAATCGCTCTAGGCCACTGCTTCACGTCAACGCAACACCACCACCACCACCACACACTGCGCAACAAACAACCCCTAATGATGAGCTACAATTGGAATGTCGGCAACATCCACCGTACTCCCCGGACCTTGCCCCAACAGATTACCATTTCTTCCGGAATTTGGACAACTTCTTACAAGAAAAAAATTCAACCCCAATGCGGCAGTCCAAACCGCTTCCAAAGACTTTATTGATTTTTACCCCCATGGTTTTTTTTTACTAAAGGGGTCAATGAACTACCTATGAGATGACAAAAGTGCATAGATAACAACGGTGCATACTTTGATTAATTAAATATATTTTACAAAAAAAAACAAAATACTGTATATTCCTATTTCCAAAACGCCAATTTCCTATGTAAGGACCTAATATATAGAAATGATTTTAATTAGCCTCCTGCATGTCCTCGATGAACTACCACTCCACTTTGCTGCTTGACTTCCAAGTATGTCATTTCCGCTCCTCCATCTTTCCCATCCTCTCTTTCATCTTCATCTCTTCATTTATCTGTGTATATACTTTTAATCCTCAATCGCCGACATTCCAACGGCATCAGCTTTAAACGATACTGCACGGCGGTGGGGAGTGGGATCTAACCTAAATAACCATTTTGAAACAATACCTTACCGATCGTAAAGTCCTGGATTCCGGATCCGGTAGCGCAGTGCTCCATGTGTATATATCGTTTATACTAACGGAGACTTCATCCCTAAAAGTTATAACATATTAAAGTTAATATAACATGCCGTCCCTTCATCATCCCCCACATTGCTGGACGTTCACCGCTGGGCATAGCTCCTTATCGCGCTGCACAGCTATCGTTAACACAATATTTCAACTTGATAAAACCGAAAGTTAATTATTAATTAACCTAATTAACTTATGTTAACTGATAAAGTTATCAAATTATTTATTGTATTGTAAACTTAATGTATTCTAAATTTAAATTGTAACCTATCGTTATTTACATGACCTATGCCCAGCGGTGGGTGATGATGATCACTGACGGTGGAGTGGTACCACATCAGCTATTTCCCACGTTTTTTTTGACACGTCTGCCCATAGCCACGTGGCCTGAGGATATGTGCTGGACCACCTTGCGTGAGCCACAAGATACCCTGTCTCATTACCCCAGTATTTACATCAGCTACAGCGCCCTTCAAACCAGAATACAGTAAGTTTACACCTATCACCGTCATCGGACTGTAATGTGTTCCGGTTCGAAGGACCTGTAGGTAGTGAAATTATTAAGGTAACGAGATTTAACATCCCAGGTCTGAAAGCGAGCACTGTCCTGTGCTTTGTATCCTATACATCATAGCGCAGTACACGCCACTACCAAGTTCCATCCTCACCACCTGGATGACTGGTGATCCTCCACTGTGCGCTTCAACTTTTAACCACGCACTACCCTTTTGTGGGATCAGTTGCCGCCAGCGGTATTTCCAAACCATTACGACATGGAGACCTTGAAGACAAGGGCGTATTATTCCCTTAAAGGTCGACAACGCAGCAGCGACCCCTCTGGTATTTCGACTGTCCTTGGGCGTCAATGATAACCTTCCACCAGGAGAACTGTTTGCTCCTTTGCCCACCCTCTCCTTATAAATCAAAATATCTTTTACCATCAGGTGTATGTCTTGCTCGATGTATCACTATGTCATATTTATAGGATATTTATCATCATCTGTTCAACCGATGGACGTCCACTGCTGGACATAGGTCTCTTGTTCCACAATCCACGCCCTTGCGCTGTTTCCATCCAGTGGCCCCCAGTGATTTTTCGTGCCCAACATCCATCGGTTCTACGAGCTATGTGCCACGTCCATCGCCACTCCAGCCTCGGGACTCGTAGGGCTATGTAGACCCTGGTTCTGCGGACCTCCACATTTCTCAATTGATATATATATGTCATCATCATCAGCCCACAGACGACCACTGCTAGACCACTGGACTGGAAACAGCGCAAGACCGTGCTTTGTGGAATACATTACAAGATTTATGTCCAGCTGTGGATATCCATCAGTTGATAAATGTCATATATATATATATATATATATATATATATGTATATATGTATATATATATATGTGTATATATATATTTACGGATGTTTAATGTTCGCTAAACGTCTTTCCATCAGTTATATATATTTATAACGGACGCAGTTTTTTTTTTTTTTTTTTTTTTTTTTTTTTTTTTTTTTTTTTTTTTTATGGTCTGTCTGCGTATCGTGTGGCCTTTATTTGTCTTAACATTTCCCAACACATATTTCTTATTTCTAATTCCTCGCATACGTTCACAGTTACATCTGTTCACATCCGAGACGTTTGTAATTCTCGACTTCACATTGCGACGAGGTTGGAGATGAGGATGATGAAGCGCTTAGGATACTCCATCTCTCATCTTGACCGAACGAACACAGCTATACCTGATAACGAACCCTTATCAACAATGGGAAGGTGGTGGTTATTATATACTTTGAATAAGTCAAACTTATGTATTGCTTAGAAATCGAACTCTAGAAATTTCGGTGGTGTGTTAAGAAAGCGGTTAGCTACTGCGCCATTGGGATGTGAAAAAATTGTTATATTAGTCATTAAGCTCTAGTACTATAAGTCTAGATTTTTTTTTATTCAATTAAGCGACCATCTGGTCTAGACACGGTTGCCCATAACAACGCGGACCTAGTTAGAATAATATACACTGTAAAACATTGTACTCATCTGATACATAAGATGTTGAGTCTCGTTACCCCAGTAATTACACTAGCTACAGCGCCCTTCAAACCGGAACATAGTAATGTATGCACGGTACTGTTTGTCGGTAGAAATATGCGCTGCGGTGGTACCTACCTAGACGGTCTCGGTCATGAGAGGGTGAAAGGCGAAGGTCAAAATCAAATGTGGTGGTGGTAATGATGATGAAACAATGGAAACCAATTATCGTACTGTAAATAATTTCATTAGCTACAGCGCTTTTCAAACCGGAACATAGCAATGTTTGCTACTTTAGACAGACTAGATATTCAATAGATTGTCAGTATAGTTTGAAGTACAACAGCCGACTCACACTTGGCCAATTTGGTGTAGACCATCAATAATTTCATTTTATGTCATTATGGATTCCCAGCACTGCTTAGTCCCAGCAGTGGGTTTATGAATTTTTTACAACTCGATGCTTTTACTTTTGCAGGACTTCGAACCGGTGGCAGTTCCTGTTAATCAATATGGCAACTTCTATTCTGGTGACTCATATATTGTTCTTAAGGTAAGATCTTGTTGAGGAAGAATGGTGCCTGTGGTGGTGGTGCGGTGGTCAACAGTGTACTCACACGAAGGTCTCCGGTTCGATTCAGTATTTATAATAAAAGTCTTCCGTCAATCAGACATCAGGCACCAGCACGTTGTTTTGGGACATCCACTTCTGGTTAGGCTCCAAGACGAGCCAGGACGAGGCCGGATCGGCGGCAATCCTCTCCGTCAACCTGGACGACCAGCAGTTCAACGGCGACGCGGTGCAGCACAGGGAGACCGAAGGGCACGAGTCGAAACAGTTCCTCAGTTATTTCGAGCCCGGTGAGTGAACGGATCCCAGGTTACCCAGGGAGTTACGTCCGGCCAAGATGTGTTGGTGAAGAGTTTCACCTATGACTGAACTAATTTACAGGTCCCAAGTCCAGAGTCAGAAGGAATCCGTTAGAGAAACGCAAGTACCCTTGCATGAGGGCTAACAACAGTATTATATATACAAGGGTTTTATTATAATATATATGAAAGCATCTGCTCATATTTGCAACCGGAAGTAACGTCATTTGAAAAAAAAAAGGTTGTTGTTTGGTATACATTTTAAATAGACACAGGAGGCTAAGAGAATTTATAAAAAGGGGGTAGGGGAGAAATTTATGTGGGAATTCTAACACCCCTGTTGGTCTGCAAAAGTGCAGATCCGTCGAGGCGTGCATGAATGCATGATCCAGAAATGCATGAGGATATTGCCTCGGTGATAAGTAGCTACAGCGCCCTTGAAACCGGAACACAGTAATGTTTGCATCAGTTTAACCCTATTTCCGTCCCCAAGGTCATTTTATCGGGGCACGCATTGGTGGTGTATAAATCTGAAGTACATACACGATTACCGGTTGCACTGTTTGTAGCTATAAGGTACATGGACGGTGGCCACGCTTCCGGCTTCAATCATGTGACCATCAATCCTGGCGCTGAGAAGCGCTTGTTCCAAATCAAGGGCAAGAGGAACGTTCGCGTGAGACAGGTTGGTTTTTTTTTTTAATAAACATTGTCATCATCATCAGCCGATAGACGTTCACTGGACATGAGCCTCCCCCAAAGATTCCCGCATCGATCGGGTATTCATATGGGGGGGGGGGGGGTTTGGACCATTTTCCGGAATCAGATGGCCAGGGTCTTGTTTGTTGATTAGCAAGGTGCACCACGAGCAGGTGAGGTAGACTTAGGTCCTGTGAGTTGTTCCGCGGGAACCCTTGCACCCCAATAATAATAAATATTATACTATACTATAATAAGAACGAAAATGTTTTTTTTTATTTTCGTTTGATTGACGAACATCTGATGGTGGAACACTACTGTTGGCGAAAATGATGATAATTGAAAACCATCGTGTCCAGGTGGAAGCCGCTGTCACCTCCATGAACAAGGGCGACTGCTTCATACTGGACGTGAACCACGATATCTTTGTGTACGTCGGGGACGGTTCGAAGACTGTGGAACGGCTGAAGGCGATAACAGTGGCCAATCAGATCAGGGACCAGGACCACGCTGGCAGAGGGAACATTGAAATTATCGGTGAGTTTATTTCCCTCTCTTATTTTGTCCACGTCGGACATCGATGATACGTGATGTTAAGTGACGATGAAGCTGAAGATCAGAAAGTGTGAGTGACAAAAATAATCTCTGGTCTGTTGAGAGAACACAGTGCTTAGCAACCAGGTAAGTTATAAAAACTCTACCTCCATCCTCCACAACGCAAGGTTTATCGAAATAGATACCTTCTGGATATCTTCAGGTTGATGATGATGATGGTGATGAAATAGATAATTTCTACGGATTTTTCTTTTTGTGGTACATCATCAGCTGGTAGACGTCCACAGCTGTATATAAGCCTCCTCCAAAGGTCCCCACATCGATCGGCCCTTGCCCTCGTCGTCGGACACCAGGTGCCGTCGGTAGGGGGATTTGGGCTATTACACTTCATACTAACATTGCAGATCCGTTCTCGCATGAAGGCGATTTGGATAAATATTTCGAGGCTCTCGGCTCTGGTGATCAGGACTCGGTGTCGGATGCTGAGGAGGGCGGTGACGATGAAGTGAGTCTATTGGTTGCCGTACTTGTACGTGACTTTCACAAGAAAAACTATTGACCTTTCCATTACCTGTTTAGTGGACTTTTATGACCCAAATCATAGAGGAAACTATATATCGTATTTCCATAATATCCTTCGATATGAATTTATATTTGTTTAATTTTTTTTTTAAAAACCAATATTAATCTATTTATATATTTGAATATTAAAATATAACAAAATGACGTCAGCGCTTTTTTCTGCGTCTGTAAAAAAAGACTTTCGTCCAATAACCTTATCTAAATATAAAATTGATAAACATAAAATTTGTGTGGTGAGTCATTTGAGGTGGTGGTGGAGGGGGTGGTGCTAAGTTTTTTTTATCTAACTGGTCGTTAACTTCTGTACGTCTGAATCTCATCAGGAGTTCGAGCGCGGAACACCTAAAGAGGTCAGCCTCAGCGAGATATCCGACAGGACGGGAGAGATGCTGATCAAGAAACTGCCGGGGCCGTTGAACAAGGATCTTTTGGATTCTCAGGTATTAAGAATTATACACAACATCGCTATGTAACATTTAAAGAGCTGATCTGCTTAAGGAGCTATTTGATGAAGCAATGATAAGGAAAACGTTCACCAGGTGATACGTCTGTTGCACTCATGCAGCATCAGTTAGGATGATATACACTGCATCATATTGTTCTCATCGCCTTGAGACATTAAACGTTAAATCTCGTTACCCTAGTAATGTCACTAGCGACAGCGCCCTTCAAACCAGAACATTAATCACTGCACATTTCTGTTCGGCGGCAGAAATGGCAGCTGCGGATGTTTCTAATTATTCTCCGTTAACAGATGAGATACATTTTAAGTCTCCTTATCGCAGTAATTTCACTAACAACAACCTCATTCAAACCGGAAAACAGTGTTACCTACGAAGACAGGCTTCGACGACCAACATTTGATACCACCACAAATTTTAAGTAGACTACTGTTTGACTGCGTTCCTGTGATCATAAGCGGTGATGTAGATTTAATCCGATCCCTTATTGCTGCTTTAGGAATGCTACATTCTGGATACGGGAAGCAGCATCTACGTGTGGGTCGGGAGGAAGTCCAACGGGAAGGTAGGAGATGGAGATATATATTGAACAATCTTTATTATTTTTTATATACGATACGTTCATCTGATGGTTTAACGTTGCGCTTGCGCATGTCCGCGAGAAACATAGAATATTACCGCAGTAATATAGTGATATTACTGCGGTAATTTGATACTGAAGGTTGTAACTAGTAAGTTACATTTTTCAAACTGGAACATAGTAAAGTCTGCTCACTGTATGACGGCGCTAATAGGAACCGCTGTGGAACCTATTTGTCTCCAGTCCTACCCTCCTAAGGTCTCCAGCGATAGAGACTCACCATCAACTATATTAATCCATAAAGAGTAGTGCTATGTTAACAGCTTCTATACACCTTTAATCTACGAGGCGAGGAGACAAGCTGGACGTTCACCTGATGTTAAGTGTTATCCAACGTGACGCTAGTTAGGTATACACTACAGCACATTGTGCTCTTCGTCTTCAGACCTAAGATCTCGTCTCGATGTCCCTAGTAATTACGCTTGCTACAACGTCTTTCAAACCGGAACATTTGTACACTACTGTCTGTCGGCTGCAGTAGGCGCTGCAGTGGTCATCTAGGCAGGCTTGAAGCAATAGAAACCTGCCACACTGTTAAAGAAGATAATAACCATAGACAATGAGACCATAGGTGAAGAAGCGTACTCTCCCAGGATACAGCTTCCATATTATAATAGCCGGAACATCGGGAGTGGATTTACATTATGAAGGTGGTTATCCGGCTAGATCAGAAAAACCTCACCAGCATTCTAACTTCACAGTATTCGAACCAGGGATTTTTACCAGACCAAAGAACCAGGACATCGTTTTTATAGGAAAGTATCCAGCCAGTGCATAAGTTAAAAAAAAATCGGTTCAGCCGTTTTCTAATTTACATTGTGGACATATCCTAAATTCCGATGCTAATTTCATTCCGCCTGCTGCAGGAGAAGTCGGCGGCGATGGTGAGAGCTGAACAGTATCTGAAGGCAAACAACTATCCAGCTTGGGTAAGATATTAATCATATCAACATCATCAGGTTCTTTTACAAGGTCCACCTGAAGGAAGTATGATAAACACTGGGTTGAACCAAGATTCTTTTTTATCCTACAAAGCGACACGACGAAGAGACCTTCACCTGATGGTAAGTCATACGTCTGCTTATAACGACGTGGCGCTAGTTTGGATAATATATATTGCACCACATTCCGCCTGATGCATAAGGTGCTGAATCTCGTTACCCCAGTAATTAAACTAAGTACAGCGTCCTTCAAACCGGAACACAGTAGTGTTGGCACAGGAGAGTTTGGCGGGAGTTTCTTGCTGGTAATTGTCTAGGTACTAATGCATACTAACTAGGGGGTACTGCACAACAACTCACGGGGCCCAAGCCAACTTCATCTGCTCGTGGTGCACCCTGCTAATAAACATACAAGGCTCTGGCTCTCACCAGTCCGCATTGGGCCATCGTGGTGGAAAATGGCCAAACTCCCCCATATGAATCCCTACACACGTCGGTCTCTAGTGCGCGGCGGTACCTGAAGGCATGCTGACTGTAAGATCGCAGGATGAGCAGGGCCGATCGATGTGGGGATTTTTGGGGTAGGCGTATGTCCAGCTGTGGGCGTCTATCGGCTGATGATGCGATTTGGTACATCCTAATAATCCATATCATTATGGTAGAAGGTACAACTCGTATTTGTCTATCTTAATAATATAACAAGTTAGTGACATTAAAAAAAAAATTACAAATTGATTGAATTGACATTTGATGTTGGTCGTCTATTTTTTTTCAGCTTACCCTCGTTTCCGGTTTAAAAATTCCATTCCACCGCTAGCTATCGTTCATGCAACACGCGTTTGTCCGCAGGTGCACATATCCAAAGTAACGGAGAACACCGAGCCGACCGCCTTCAAACAGTACTTCGATGATTGGAATTAATAAATGTACTCTACATTAAAAGGACAAAAAAAAAATCTCTAACAAAATGCACAATTACACGAAGAAATAAATAAATGTATATACATACATAATACATACATATACAGGATGTTAGGAGATCGCATCCGAAAACGAAGACAGACGATAGTACTAATGTCCCCTTTGATGATGGGATGGAAAAAAAAAATCGGTTTGTTTAAAAAAAAAAAAAAATTTTTTTAAATGTTTTATTAACATTATGTACGCTCCATCATATTATATTACTTAAAATTATATTTATTAAGTTTATGACACATCATACCGATCTAAATGTTCCATGGCCTTAATAAGGTTCAAATTGAAGCGCAAATAATGCTAATAAAACGTTTTAAAAATTTTTTTTTTTAATCAATATAATTTTTTTTTCCGTGCCCTCATCAAAGGTGTCAGTACAATCGTCTGTCTTCGTTTCCGGATGCGGTCTCCTAACGTATAGTATATACATAGCTTTGTCTGGATGACCTAATGGAGGCAAAGGTATCAGTAGCTTATACTTTTTTTGATCAGCTAACAGTTTCTCGGAGTACCCACCACCGCCCACCATCCGGTTATTTGGGTCAAATCATTAAGGTTCAAGACCCCCACAAAGTAGTCTTTTTGCTCTCTTTGCAGGTTATTCCTTGCGTCCTCTCCTTTTTCGAAGTACCAACTCCATGGTTACGTGGGTTTGCGACTGGTCTGGTCTCGTTCAAAGCTACTCCGGGTCTCGTACGATCACTGCACGAAATCTCTCCGCCGTCTGCAGTTCACCTACGAACTCTCAAAATTCGGGAACCGGCCCTTTATTCGATCGCTGTATCCCATCCATCATCTCACACCTCGGCTCTTCATACAACGGGCACTCCCGCAGTACGTGGTGGACGTCCTCCTCCTCCGCCGGGGTGGAATAGCACGCGCTGTCCTCGCAGTGTCATCGGACACAGAAGTTTGCGGTTGCAAGTTCCTGTTGCTATGAGCCGCCCCCTCCACTCATGGAAAATATCGATACAGCTCCTTACCCCTGTCCGACTTCTCCCACCAGTCCTGCCAATTGTCGAGCACGTCTTCCGTCACCCTGGCCTTTGCTGTACGCCTCTCCTCTCTGGTCGCGGTCACAGTCTTTCCAACTCATCATCAGCTGACAGATGCCCATTGCTGGACATGGACCACTCCCATACATTTCCATGCCGATTAGTCCTTCAGAGACAAACAGTCAGTAACGTTAGTAACGAACGTCATACGTTGCTGTATAAACATCCTAACTGACGTTTTAATTATAAAAGAAGTATTTTCTTTAATAAATAATTATGGAACTTTTATGAGTAAAAACGGCTATAATCTATTGTACAGATGTATAGTAAACCAGGGGTCGGCAACCTTTATCTCGTGGGTGAAAGCGGGACCTATTTAATAACTCCAAGACGTCTCTTATACTATATTTTCAGAGAGTGGCTACTTCCGTTTCGAAAATAATGATTACGTCCAACAGTGGACATCCATCGGGTGGGATTCAAAATAAATCGGTCTACATTAATCTAGGTCTAGGTGGGGTCAGACAGTGTAATATTACCTTGTTCCAGTTTGAAGGGCGTTGTAGCTAGTGAAATTATTCGCCTAACGATACTGCATTAATGTGTAAAGCGGCGAGCGCAATGTGGTGTAGTGTATAACATCTTACCAGGATACAAAATTTTATTTGATATTGTTCCTGATAAAAAAAAGGTTGCAGACCCCTGTACTACATAATGCATTTACAACGATTATCACGCAATACTACTAACTATACTAACTGGTATATATAAGTATTATCGCTTTAAACGTTTGCCTTTTTAACCGACGATAGAAAAGAGGTTAATCGGTATCATTGGCGCGTTAGTTAACCGGTTGGCCTGTTACACCGGCTCCGAAATCGTTGTCCGGTTACGACCCGGTTATAATTTTTCCAAGATTTTTTTATGACAGGTTCTTGTCATTGTCGGTTTAAGTTATTTGTGAAATGGTTTTATTTAATAATAAAATATTTTTACATTCATTCTATGTTTATTTTAATGGGACCTCCTCATTCGTTTATTTTATATATCTAAAACGTGCCCACTTAATGTTCCCACTGCTGGGCAGCGCATTTTTCTTCCAAGGTGAAACTCGAAGCCATAATCTAAAACTGGTCAAATGGTGGTAACGTGGTCTGTGGTGGTAAGGCGCATTACCCAGTAACAGCCTATTCACTCTTTTCTTAAAGACACCCACATCATATTCGTAAGGGTAGTGTTGTCGGCAAGTTCTACTCTTGCTTTTCTCATGAAGGAGGAGATGAACCTCTTTGTTTGCAAACTGGAAGATGTCCACAGCGAATAACAATTACTTCTTCAACACTAGGAACTTAAAATTTAACTTTGGATACTTTTTGTTTTCTTGGTAAGGGAGGGGGAGAAATGTTTGTAAAGATACTTTATCATCTGGAGGGATGTCAGGGTTATATGGCGATTGTTACCCACTGAAACCCCCTCGGTGGTCATCTTCACCGCCTGGAGAGGTCACGGGTTCTCTTTTATGCAGTTCCTATCATTCTCGCGTGTACTATCTTAATGAGGGTGGGAGGGGAGGGGGGCACGTCCAGTCAATGTCTTCCTCACATTCTGTCCTCCCTAGGTCCCGCTCGGCAGCTCTATTCTGTGAACATTTGAACCTGACAGACGCTGCTGTTATAAATTTATGGAGTAAGTGATAATCGCAGGAGAACACATAAAGGTGGCAAAGGATTAAATACAAGACGAATGGAGAAGCCCATGTCCAGTTGTGGACAACAGGATAAATTGTTGGTGATGATAAAAAGATATTTACGGGAATTACACGACAAACAACAATTATCTATATAAAATTTATCAATTCGAAGTATTCTATGTGCATAAAGAAATAAGTTATTATGTCTGGGTGTTAAACCATTATTAGTTATAGTGAGTAACCCACTTTACCTTGTCTTCCCTCAAGAAGCAGGGTAACTTTTTAGAAGATTCCGCACCCTGCTTTTAAAAAAAAACGCACAATCACAACGCGTATTTCTGCTGCTGTATACCGGTTTGAAGTTAGCCGTAGCAAGTGTAATAACGAGACTTAATATCGTGTCTCAAGGCGACGAGCACAATGTGGTGCAGTGTTGTTAAGGGCAAACTTATCACTCACCATCAAGTGAACGTCTTGCTCATCTCGTCGCTCTGTAGAATTTATTAAAACTTGTTCATTTTAACAAATTAGTGGACACAATAATCGGTTAACGAGTCTAGCTAGATCCGTGTGATGTACGGCGGCCATGTTGTTTTCTTGACATTTGACCGGTCAAAAAAGAATAACAAGATATGATTTACGAATGAGTTGTACTCGCATAACACGAGGGCGCCCTGGTATTAATTTAAATATCCGTACGAAAAAACAAGTTTTGAAATACTTCAAAGTAATTTAAACATTTGCGACATGAAGTTAGAAAATTAGCCCTTAATCTAATGAAATAAAGAGCAAAAAGTACTGCACGCAGAATACTACCAGTATTTTGTTATAAATTTATCTCGTGTAAATTTTATAAAGTGGTGTGGTAGTATTTATTGGTGGTAGAACTCTATAACGTAATCTACGAGGTGTAAGGGGTCCCGCACAATAACTCACTAGATGCAAGTCATCCTCGTCTGCTCGTGGTGCACCCTGCTAAACAACAAATGAGGCTATCTGACTCCCACCAACCCACATTGAACCAGCGTGGTGGGAAATGGCCCAAATAAGCCAAAAAAAGGAGCACAATGCAGTGCAGTGCACATCATCCTAATTAACCCCACAATATGGGCACGCTTACTACTTACCATCAGGTGTACGTCCGTTTCGACTCTTCACCTAATTGAATAAAAAAATCATAAGAAACCGTTTTCAAACATTCTTTGTAAAATGGTATAAAACTTGAAGTATTAAATACTTGAAAGTTTAGCTCTGTGCAACAGGTGCGCGTACTTGCGAGTAAATACTAGGTTTTAAAATTGTGTCGTGTGTATACGTAGTACCTTATTAACTAAGAACAGTTCCGTCCGCGACACGACGCGGAGCGCACGTCATCGATTTACTGGACATAGATTATTTGCATATCAACCGATTTAACAAAGTGAGTATTTATTTATTTATATATAAAACGTATAAACTTTTGTAAATCTATGTAAAAAGCAAAAAATTTAATGTTTTAATGAGATGTTAAGTTTTGATGTTAATTAATAGGGTATTACGAATTATTATTTTTTTACAACTTTTGTGTTTGTTATTCTATGGCTTTCGAAAGTATTTATTAATTATTATATTTACTTTATAAACATTTATGGGGTGTAAAGGGTTCCGCATAACAACTCGGGGGAGACAAGCTAACATCACCTGCTCGTGGTGTACCATGCTAATCAACAGATGAGCCTCTGGCTTTCACCAATCCGTAATGGCCAGTGTGGTAGAAAATGGTCCAAATCTCAGATAAATCCTTATCTGATCGAGATGGAAGTTTTTGGGTGAGGGGTATGTCCAGCAGTGGACGTGGCAGTCTTTTGTAGGTAAAATATATTAAAATATGGATTTCGTATAATTATCTTTATATTTTGCGTAATTATAGTGTATAATATATATTTGGAGTAGTGTATATCATCTTATTTAACGTTACATGGTTATGAACGGGTATAGCACTTACCTCTTCTGGTAATAGGCTCCTGTTGCTGGAGACCGCCAAGGTAGCTGCCGCCATAGCACCTATTACAGCTGACAAACAGAACCGTGCTAACGCTACTGTACTCCGGTTTCAAGGGTGCTGCAGCTAGTATAATTACTGGGGTAACGAGACTCGACATGTTACGTCTGAGGCGATGAGCGCAATGTGGTGCTGTGTTTATCATCCTAACTAGGACCACGTCGTCATTGACATGCGCATCACTTATCATCAGGTGAACGTTCCGCTCGTCGCGTCGCTCAATCGAAAAAAAAAAAACCATCAGTTGGAAGTCTCACTATCAGGGTTTTACTACTATCCTTTTGGGGTACTTACGTAATTTTTATGTAGAAATCAATTTAAAAGCTCTAGTAATTGGAATGTTTGTGATTCTTTTTTATTTCAATTAGGCGACGAGCAGAGCGGGTAATTCACCTGATGGTGATACCCATAAAAACGTGGCGCTAGTTAGGATGTTACACATCGCACTAAATTGCACCTATCGCCCGACATGAGATGTTGAGTCTCCTTACCCAAGTAATTACACTAGCTACAGCGTCGTTCAGACCGGAACACGGTAATGTTTGCTCAGTAGTATTTGTCGGCTGCAATAGGCGTCGCGATAGTGCTAACCTAGACCGACTCCTACAATAGTGTCAACTTCCGTGCACATAAATATAAATTTATTTATTTATATTTATGCGCACGGAACCCTAATTTTTATTTAATAAATACTAGGTGATATGTATACTCTGTTATATACCGGTGAAAGTTTCATTTAAAACCGGTCCAACCGTTTCGAGAAATTCTAGAATATACAAAAGTATTTTTTTATGATGATAAATTTGAATAACACTTAAAAATATGTGCATCTGTATAATTCACTGGTGATAGTGTCTTGTTGCCGGAGATCATCTGGGTACCACCGCAGGGACATACATTAGTGTGCTAACATTGTGTACCGGTTTGAAGGACGCTGGGACTAATGTATTTAATATAATTAGATTTAACATCTTATTTCTGACGCGACGAGCAGTATGTCTATATCATATTAACTAGCGCCACGTTGTTATGTGCAGACGTGTCACTTATTATCAGGTGAACGTCTGTATCGTCTTGGCGCTTTGTGGAATAAAAAAAACAGATCGTGAATATGATCAAAAGTGATCAGAACTGATTCATTGCTCATCACGAGATTTTTTTTCATTAAAATGAGACGAGCGGGATGTTCACCCGATTTTGAGTGATACACCTACCCATAACGTGGCGCTAGTTAGGGTGGTACGCACCGTACCACATTGCGCTCGTCGCCTTGAGACATACGATGTTGTTCAGTTACCGTAGTAATTTCACTAGCTATAGCGCCCTTCAAACCGGAACACAGTGCTATGTGTCGATTGCAATAGACGCCGCTGTGGTGGTCATACCTAGACGGTCTCCGGCAAGAGACGCTACCACCAGACCTCCGACACTATTGGACATAAACACTCAAAATATTGTAGAGATATCGCTTCTGACGTTTAGAGGTCAGCTAAGAATGGATTATTCGTTCCCCAAGGGGGTTGCGGGGGTGTAAATTAAGGGAAGGGGCCATGGGGGTGGCGAGAATATTTATTACTAAATTGAAGCATAATTCTATGTTACAGTCGGCAAAGCGGGCGGGGGAAAGTTAGAACACACACACACATATGTGCGTGTGTCATTTATATGACCTTTGATAAACCGGATCAAGGGTTATCATAGTAAGCGATATATTACCATATATCAACTAATTAATATACTCCACCGTTATATATTTTAAGTTGATCAAATTCCACTACAAGTCTGATGATGCTCTCCGAAGATATCAGATGTCTTTCGTTCGATTAAGCAACGAAATATCACCACCATGATGATCAGTTGATGGACATTGTCATGATCCTGAGACGACGGTATTGTATACGGAGTGTGCTAACATTATAGCAGCTAGTGAAATTACTAGGGTAACGATAACATCTCATGTCTCAAGGCGACGATAAAGTGGTGCTGTGTATATCATCCTAACTAGTATATATATATATATATATACAACTGGTGGTAGTGCTTTTGTTGCTGGAGACCGTCTAGGTAGGTGCAACCGCAGCTCCTATTGCACCCGACAAATAGCACTGTACTAACATTACCGTGATCCGGTTTGAAGGGCGCTGTAGGTAGTGTAATGACTGGGGTAACGAGACAATATCGAATGCATGAAGGCGACGAACACAATGTGGGATGGTGCATACCACCTTAACTAGCGCCACGTTATGGGCAGATGTATCACTCACAATCAGGTGAACGTTGGGATGTTCCTGTTCACCGTTCCTGTCTACCTCGTCTTGTCGCTTTATTGAATAAAGAAAAATCTTTAAAGAAGAAAAAGATTTTTTAAGAGGCTCAATGTCGCTGTGCCGTTTACAGCAGGCTATGTCCTCTAAAACTGACAATAATTTAAAGTCCAAAGAGTTGAGGTCTGGGCTAGATGAGGGCCAGTCTTCAGCTCTTATAAAGTCCGGAACGTTGTTTTCAAGCCAGGCTTGGGCAGTTCGTGCCTTGTGACCGGGTGCAGAGTCCTGCTGGAAAGTCAACGGTATATTTTTAAAAAGTGTATTGCTGAGGGGTTTCACAACATGATCCAAGACTGTGTACACTTTGGCTGAAGTTTTCACTACTTTTTCTCAAAAATGTAGTTTTGTGAGTCCTTGATAAGACACGCCCCACCAAACCATCACTGACGCAGGATGATGACCACGTTGTACCATTCCGACCACTTGAGCAGCTTCTTAAGAACTGTGTGTAAAGAGGATATTTCTGTGCCTCTCACCTGCGTATCGCGACAGAAGGTTTGTTCGTTATGATCGATCCACTCCATCCATCTTTGATTGTAAAGATAATTAAGCGCATATCCTGGGGTTGTATGTCGACGATAAGCACCGAGCTTCAGGTGTTGTTTTATGATACCCGACAGAGTCCTAACGGGAATCTTCATTTCTCGCGATAAGATTTTTTGCTTCCTAATGGGATTTCGTTGAATTCTGTCTTCAACAGCATTAACAGCCTTCGTAGCTCTAACAGCACGCGGCCGCGCCGGTCTGTTCCGGTCGTCGACAGAGGAAGTGTTGTTGTGTCTGTTGATGGTACGATACACGAACACACGGCTGATAGCGAGCTTCAGAAGTGTCTGGAGTACGAGCGACCGGAGCGGCTCCACACCCACTTGGTGCAAGCCGATCGCTGCAATCCTATTCTCTTCAACACCCCATTCCATATTGTAATGTGATAATGAACACGAAAAAATATGTAAAATGGCGCAAAATCGAAAGTTTTAAAATAATAAACATGTTCCAAATTCAAAATAATTGAATAGTTGAAAAAAGAAAAGTTTATGTAACAGTATTTATGGCTACACTAGTTATATATATATACAGGATCAGCAATTGACCACGATACCACCAGATATTAATATTATGGTGATGTGGTGGGCTAAGGCGTACTTATATATATATACGAGTATGTGTGTATTTATATATATATATATATATATATAGGGTGGCGCAAAAGTAATCCTCCTATCAGAAAATGCTATAAATTTTGCCTTGATGTAAAAAAATTAAGACAATAAAAATAATCCACAAGAAGAATCAAAGTTTTTCATATTTTTTTTTAAATTACAGCCAAAAAACATCGGAAGGCTATTTTTGCGCCACCTTGTATACCTTGTATTATTTTATTATTATACCTTGTATACAAGGGCGCCACCCTATATATATACATATATATATATATATATATGTTCAATGAATGCAGATAAGTCATTGTTTAGATCAAACACATAGTCATCGTATGACTAAAGCACAGGAAGTTGCGCCATATAATTTTTACTAGTTTCCTTAAAGGAAAACCTGCAAGGTATTATACTTTATGAAATACATTTTTTTTGTTCCATAAACGACTAGACGAGTGGGACGTTCAATTGATGGTAAGTGATACGCACGCCCACAAGTTAACGCTAGTTAAGATGATGTACACTGCACCATATTACGCTCGTCGCTTTAGGCATAAGATGTTGAGTCGCGTTACCCCAATAATTACATTGGGTAATAAATTAGGGTTCTGCGAGAAAAATTAAACTTATTACTAACAAATTCAGGTGGCAGTTGTTAGTTATTTACCAGTAGTAAATACTTTAAGACTCTTTGGGATCGATAAATAAACAACCCACAAATTCTGCCCCACTGCTGGGATTCAGGGTTACTTGGCAAAAGGTGGATATCCAAGATGTCTTATGTTCTCGAATGTATACGGATGGAACAGAATCGAACCCGAACACTTAAACGCTGAGTTACAGTTACCAATAATAATAGTAGTTGACATATTTACACTACTACTAATTTATTTTATTGATGCAGTATTTTGGTACAATAATCATGTATCTGTATCTTTCACAATGTGGCTACAAAATTTGTTGAATCGAAAACCGTGACTTCTTTGTTCTTCGAATGCAGTTGTTTGACTACTCGAAAAGGAAAAAAAATATAACAGGAAATATACACAACCTTGTTTATAATGAGACGAAGTCAAGGTTACGATAGTCATACGATCTAGTGGCTCTGTTCAGTGGTTTGGGTACTTCACACATTTCTAAGGTCCAAATCTGACCGCGAATTGTTTAGTTCTAGAATAAACAATTGTTTTGTGGGATAAATTACAGACCCATGCCCACCTGTGGATATCCGTCGGTTGATTGATGACGACGATGAACTCGAATGAACACGACTGTTGTAGTGTAGACATCTTATTATTATCATTGCGAAAAGAAATTAAATAGGATTTGGAATTAGAATTTTTAGGTATTAACAAAAAAAATTGTATTTTTTTTTCGCATGGAACCCTAAAAATTTAATAAAAATGCTTTATATCTTTTCATAAACGGTTCAGCCAGCTTGGAGTTTACCAACATGATAGCCACGTGTTTCTGTTGCAGCATGAAGTCACTGTTGCTGTGGGCCCTGTTGGCCTTTTTCGTCAGTGCGCATGCGCGGACCGCACATAACCAGCCGCCAATCACCGCGCAGATCATCTCGCTCACCGATAAGGTAGGCCAGATCATTGCTTAACATCAGTTGTGGTTAAGTGATCGCCGGAACGGGAAGAGAGGTGTAAACTTCGAAACTTCCACTGAAGAGAAACCTACAAGCTCAGATTGATACAGTGTGATTAATCCTAACTACCGTCACAGTATAAAGGAAAGTCGTACTTGTCATGAGGTGAACGTTACCGATTATTTCTTCGTCTAAAGAAAGACCGACCGACTTCTTTAAGTAATATACTTTACCGGTTGAACCGATCTTGAACTTATCACCAATTTTCGGCTATATATTTCAGGATGCTAGGAGGAAGGCTACCGTACATCCAGCTTTCGCGAACGCCGGAAGGCAAGCAGGCGTAGAAGTATGGAGGATCGTGGTAAGATATCGAGCTGTTTTTAGGAATGACACCATCTTGTCATATCACTTTTATTTTGTTATCGATGGGGAAATCTAAAGACTTACCCAGCTTTGGGGGGAAAGACATGGCGTGGGAATTTTACCTACAAAAACCTCTTCGATGGTTATCTTCAGTGCGTTGCGAGAGGTCCCGGGATCACGGAACGCACCGGTGCTTCCTCGTACTACGCCTAAAGCATGTCCCAGGAGGGGCTTTAGATTTCTCGGCACCCTCGCTTTGGTACGACAAGCACCAGACCACCTCGACCTTGTCGTTCATCCCGGGCTCGCTTAGTGGACGAGGACCGCCCCTTTCAAAGGCCAAGAACTCGAAAAACCCTTTTAGTCGCTTTCTATCGTAGAAGGCTACTAAAAGCTAGGCTAACCTTAGTCCTATTTTTAATAGCCCGAGACTGCAGCGCAGTCCATGTCATCTCCTTGTAATGTTCACACTACACAGCTTCTTCTTTCATCTCTTTCTAGCAACAATCAATAACAATTGTTCAAACTTTTTATATATATATATATATATATGGATATCCAGAGACTCATTGAGTTATTACAAGATCTCTGAAACTATTAGACGTAAACACTCAAAATTTAGTAGAGCTTTACTTCTCCTGTTTAGAGATCAGCTAACAATGGATTCTACAAAATCCCTTCTCGTAAGAGTAGCAGGGTGTGTTACGGCCAGCGAAGGGGACGGAGAACAGCTAGTTATATAACGTGAGATAAATACTGTACAAATGAAATGGAAGAGCAAAAAGTACTACCTTCATATGGGTCCAATCTCATTGGGATCTCATTGCTGCTAATGAGACAGTAGATAAAGGAGCCAGAGAAGTGTGATGGGAAACACTTTTTTTCCATACAATTAAGCGACGAGACGAGCGTAACGTTCATCTGGTGGTCAGTGATACGCCCGCATAACAACGTGGTGAACCACATTGCGCTCATCGCCCGAGACATAAGATTAACATCATCAGTCTCGTTACCCCAGTAATTACACTAGGTACAATGCCCCTCAAACCGGAACACGATAAAATTTGCACATCACTGTTTAACGGCAGAAGTAAGCGCTGCAGTGGTACCAACCTAGACGGTCACCGACAACAGAGACCTACCAGCAGTAAATAGACTTGGAACATAGTTCTATGAAATATCAAAATTATAATTTTCTTATAACTATATATTTAAATTCGTTGTAAACACAAAAGGAATGAGTAACATAAAATAGCGTTTACGTATAGGTATGATAAAGGACGTTTCTAAGAATATTAAACATTGAACAAATAAACTTTAGTAAATTATCCTTAAACTGATTTATGTAAAAACAAATGCTAACAAATAATAAACGTGTAATCATTGCTTAAATATATTTTTAAATCGAAATCATGTACTTTACCGCCTAACCTTTGTGAAAACTAATATTTCAACAATTATAATCTAAACAATTATCTATTTGTGAGGTTGAAATAACGAGCAATATTATTAAAAACACTATTGAAGAATAAATATTTGTTATATTGTATAATAAGCCGCCATTACGCGCTGGGTAATCTGTAGCCAACGACCAATCAGAGAAGAGTATTAAAAAAGTAAAACGATGAAATAACTCATTTGGATTCTAAGATTTTCGCCACTCACATTTGTATTAGGCTCCATGAAAAGTTTTATTATATGATTTAAAATAAATGATTAATTATTCAAGTGGAGAATGAAGATTAAATTTTCTGTGTAAAATGATTGGAAGATGTAGAGATAACAATTAATGCTCCATTTTCACAATAGATCTCATGTTAAACAGAGATGGATATATTATGTATAGTATACATCTCAATTGACTGTATAACGTTAATTTAAATAGGGCTTCTCATTACGATGACATACCAACTAGTTTTTTTTTTATTTTAAGCATATCACGTAAGATGTAGTGAACATTCTGCTCATATTTGTTTTTTTTTAATTTTTTTTTTCAGGATTTCAATCCAGTCGTTGTGCCTCAAAGTGATGTCGGCAAATTCAACAAAGGAGACTCTTACATTGTTCTAAAGGTAGGTTTTGAGTGTAAAGAGTGAGTTTATATTTTTAACTTAACCTCTTAACCTTAACCTCTCTTTCTCCCTCCCCATGGCGTGCTGGCTTAATGCTTTTTTTTTTTTCGTGGGGGAAATGCCTACGCATACTCGTCCTCGCGGGGGCAAGGACGAGTTATGTCGGACTTGCACCGACTAAAACCCCCACGATGTTCCGCCTCATCGCCATGATGGCAGGGTCACGGGAACGCATGCACTCAACCGCGACCCTGCCGGCGCTGGCCGCTTGCGCAGCCCCACCTCGGGAGGGAGGGATGAATCCTCCCTTTCCAGGGCGCGCCGGAACATGCAGCGCTCCCCCTCCTAGGCCTCCTGCAGTCGTGCAGAGGCCATGGGAGCCATGGGAGAAAACCTCTCCCGGCTCCCCGCGGCGGAGAGATGTTAGGCCCGCGGTTACCTGTCAACGGCCGCGGAGGATAGGGAGAGCGGCGCATCTCAATACCGGCACTCCTCTTCCCCCGCGGCCCCACCGCCGCCGCATCGCCGGTGCGACACCGGTTGGCCGCAGAGGGTACTCCCTCCGCGACCCCACCTCGGCTGCGAGGGGCGGTATGAAACCGCCCCTGCAGCCGGCCGCTAGGGCAGCACACAGCCACCCCTGCGGCCCCCGGCCGTTCCGGTGAGCTCCAGTTACCCCAACCGGTGCTCGAACCTGGAGCGGCCGCTTCGGCCAGCCCTTCGCCGCAGGCCGGCCGGGTGGGTTCCACTTGGCTTCACCGTGTACCGGACCACGGTTACTAAGCCCCTCCGCCACGACAAGGCGAGAACCCGTTGGAGGGGTGCTGGCTTAATGCTTGCCTATGATCACGCAGGTCCCAGATTCGATTACAAAACTTAATATCTGCTTTAAAGACATTGTGTTCGTCTCCTTGAGATATAAAATTTTATCTGTAATATGGAAGCTGTTTCTTCTTAGGTTTAAGATTTTTTTACAATTTATAATAATAATTAAATAAATATTTTTCTCGTTGTTCGCCGATCGTTCGGGGAGACAGTAATGTATACGCAGTACAATCCACAGGGGCAACAGAAATTAAAAATCTTCATCCTATCATCCCAGTTGGAGGATTTGGCATTGTAATATCTGGTGGTGACATAAATATTTTTCGTGGTGGTGGTCTTCGTGAATAAGAGTGCAACCAAGCAGTAGTGTGCAAACATTACTGCGTTCAGGTCTAATACCAATGTGCGATTACTGCTATTTACAGCTGTGTAAACATCTTTGCTTAGTATTTCCATATGCAGGTGTAATGTTCACCACCAGGTGTATTTTTATCATTTCGTTACAAAAAACTTTTTATTTGTAGACGACAGTTGATAAGAAAAACAATCTGTCGTGGGACATCTACTACTGGATCGGTAGCCAATCTACACAGGATGAGTCGGGTGCAGCCGCCATCCTGACAGTGGGACTCGACGACAAGTTGGGAGGAGCAGCCGTCCAGCACAGGGAGACCCTTGGCCACGAGAGCCAGCTGTTCCTGTCTTTGTTCCGCCCAGGTCATATATACAATTTTTTGTACTCGCAACGTAAAATTTGATGGTGATATATTTATTTATAATTTTTTTGCAAAATTAAAAAGATAGAATGATCGAAAATGCGGATATAATGCGATTCGATTATAGTAAATGTTAAATATCTTCTCTTCACCAGCGATCAGATACGTGGATGGCGGCGCTGCGTCAGGTTTCAACCACGTCGTCACCAACCCCGGCGCTGAGAAGCGGATGTTCAACGTTAAAGGGAAGAAGAACATTCGTATCAGGCAGGTTGGTATAGCCATTGAAACCAGACAGTGTTGGTGATGGTGTAAGGTGATCACTATTCTTCTGTCATAACACAAAAGTGGTCGAGTGGGGAAGCTTGAGAAACTAAAACCCATGCGGAGACATAGCCATTGTGTTTCTGACGTTTCCTCTGTCAGACCTTTGATGAATTGTACTCTATACCTTCCTAGGTCCTAACCGCTTTGGGACAGATGATGGCTGGACATGGTCTTTAACCATCGTGGTAGTATCAACTAGTATGAATCTGGTGGTCTATAAACGATTAACGTTTGAGAACTTCACGTAACCCTGACTTTCCTCCAGATGGAGAGGTACCTTATGTCTACTCAACAACGCGATCCACTTATCTCATTCCTATTATCCAGGTCGAGCCGCAAATAGCGTCGATGAATAAGGGCGACTGCTTCATCCTGGACGTGAACAACGACATCTTCGTGTACGTCGGCGACAGCGCGAACCACAAAGAGCGCTTGAAGGCGATCTCTTTCGCGAACCAGATCAGAGACCAGGATCACAACGGTAGAGGACGAGTGGAAATTGTCGGTAAGACCAATCTTATCTAGATTTTGTAAATTTTGTGAAATTTTCAAAATGGATTCCGGATGCTCCAGACTCCTATATCCCCTAGGCAACCATCTATCGAAGATAGTTGACTAGGTCATACATCCCTGAATTGGAATCTGGGATCACAGTGACATACAAAATATATATCTATCACTACCCTTAAGGGATTTTTCACGTGTATGCATGTATATATGTCTATGTGTGCGTGAACGATCGATGTGGAAAAAATTGGGGGAGCCCTATGTCCAGCAGTGGACGTCTATCGGCTGATGATGGTGTATGTATATGTATTAGCTTCTTTTTATTCAATTAAGCGATGAGGCGAGCGGGACATTCATCTGATGGTATGGGATACCATCAGCCAATTTACGTCCCCACAGTTGAGGCACAGGCTTACTCTCAATATGTGGGCGATTGGGCCATAGTCACCATGCGGGTCCAATGCGGATTGGTGACTTCACACACACCTTAGAATACATTCTAATTCATGTGCTGGTTTCCTCATGATGTTTTCCTTCACCGTTTGTATTTCGCTGTTGTAAATAAGGTTCGCAAATGTACATAACTTAAGTATTAAAGTTATCGGTACATGCCGAGGTTCGAATCCGCGACCTTCGGAATGAAGGCTGCATCCTCTAAACATTAGGCCAGCGAGTTACTTACGGTAAGGGATACGCTTTCCCGTAACAGCCTGACGCTAATTACTATGATATACACTGCACCACATTGCGCTCGTCGTCTGAGACAAGATCTTGAGTCTATATACCCCAGTAATTCACTAGCTACAGCACTTTTGAAACCGGAACATGGTAACGTTTGCACACTACTGTTTGGAGGCAGGAATAGGCGCTGTGGTTATACCTACCTAGACCGTTTCCGGCAACAGAGACCTACCATTAGTAAAAGCCACCAGCTTGAAGATTGTTAATACATTTCATTATTATTAATCATTATCATACAGAGATCGTTCGTTTGATGATGATGATGATGATGGAAATGAATCTATGTAGTTATTATTTAATCTCGCAGATCAATTCTCCAGTGACACAGATCTTCAAAGGTTCTTCACGTCATTAGGATCTGGCACCAGGGACATTGTTCCAGATGCGAGCGCCGGTGGTGACGACCAGGTAATCACGGGCACCATTTTTTTACTAACAGCCAGTTGGAAATATAAATCTAATGTAATTTCTTTCTACCAGGCTTTCGAGAGGAACGAAGAGAATGCGGTGAGCCTCACTGAGATCTCGGACAGCACCGGTTCATTGGTTGCCACACCCCTGAGGAAACCCTTAAGGCAGGAGCAATTGAAGCCCCAAGTAAGACATCCTCCATTCATGATCTAGTCGAATCTGATGTTAGTTATATATATGCGAAATTTTACAATGTCGTCAGAAATTATTTTTACTGGCGGTAGGTCTCTATTACCATGAACCGTCTAGGTAGTGTGCAAACATTACTGTGTTTCAGTTTGAAGGGCGTTATAGCTAGTGTAACTACTGGAGTAACGAGACTCAGCATCTTATATCTCGGGCGACGAGCGCTACATAGTTCAGTATACGAGTATTAATAGCACTACGTTATGGACGGGCGTATCACTTACTATCAGGTGAACTTCTTGTTTGTTTCATTGCTTACTTTAATCTTTGAATTTTTCAGACACGAGAATAATAATTGATAAATAAATAGACCAATTTATTGTTCCTGGATTTCTTAAATCTGGGCCCATTTGGCATTGAATTAATAATTTTTCAGGATACGTACATTCTGGATACGGTCAGTGGTGGTATTTACGTGTGGATCGGAAAGCAATCGTCGAAAAGGGTGAGTATTGATACCTTATTCGCTGATGGCACCACCCCACCGCAGCTCCTGCTTCTGCTGCCAAATAATGATCTGCAAATATTGCTGTTTCAGTTTGAATGGGTCCGTAGCTAGTGAAATAACTGAAGTGACGATGCTTAACATCTTAGGTCTCAAGTCGACGAGCAGAAATTGGTGCCGTAAATATCATCCTTACCATCTGGTTAACATCCTGCTGGTCTTGTCGCTTCGTCACATGAAAAAAATTTATCTTATCAAAAGTTGACGAGCAGTGTGATGCAGTGGGAATTATCATAAATCTGTCCCCCACTTCTCTCCTTTAACCACCAGCATTTAAAAAATACTTTATACGAGGTAGGTGTCTGTTGCCGGAAACCGTTTACGTTGGTACCAGCACAGTGTCTATTTTTGCCGCCAAACGGTATTGTGCTAACATTACTGTGTTCCGGTTTGAAGGCCGCTGTAGCTAGTGTAATTACTGGAGTAACGAGAATCGATACCTTGTCTCGGGCGACAAGCAAAAAGTGATGTAGTATATATAATCCTAAGTGGTGCCACGTAGTTACGGGAAGGCGTGTATCACTTACCATCAGGTGAACGTTCCGCTGATCCCGTCGTTTAATTGTAGAATTTTTTTTTTTAAGGAAAAGTCCGAAGCTATGTCAAAGGCACAACAACTGTTGAGCTCCAAAAATTATCCATCGTGGGTAAGTGTATTATTATGTATTTTTCTTATTACCCCTTTTTTTTTGGGATAATTTTACACGGAAAAAATTAACAAATTAACAATTTTTTTTTAATTTAGTAATGAAACAAGTCCGGTCCGGTCTATGTAAAGTTGCATTGTCAGATATAAAAAAAAATTATTTCTTTATAGTATAATAGACATCTTTACTTTCTTATATATTTATTTATTTGCACACACAGATGTACAAAATGGCGTACTTAATGCCTAATGGCATTCTCTGTCAGTCTACTGTAGGATTGATCAAAGCAAAAGTATGGGTGCAGTTTCGTCATATTAAGTATTATAAATGTATTACATATAAAAAAAAGAGTTTCATAGAGACATATAGTGATCCTACAACATTCGCTTAAAGGAAGCATTACTGCAAGCTGCCCGCATTTTAGGTGGGAACTCATTCCAAAGCCTCATAGATCTAGAAGTGAAGGAATTGTAAAGAAATTTAGTTTGGCAGAGAGGAGGAAGAGAGGAGGAGTTTGGTGAAGAGCGATGCTAAAAGTAGACTGAAGACAGCGTTCACGGGAATTTCCCCGGAATTCGAATTTGCGTTTTAAATATTCAGGGGTGTATGGATAGAAAGATCTAGGAAAAGAGAGAGGCAACCAATTAAGTTGAGAATGGAAGAAAGAAATATGGTCATACTTGCGTAGCCCGAAAATAAAAAATAAAGACAAGCCAGTCTACTTTGAAGTACCAGAGAAGCATCAGTGAAGCAAACGTCGGCACAATTGAACAGCGGGGTAATCAATTTGTATTAGTATTCTCTTATAGGCAGAAAATTTTTAAAGCGCTAAAGGCAACGTAGTAGCTCGCTGGTCTAATAGTTAGATGCCTACGTTCGAATCTATGCATGTACCGATGACTTTTTAATACTTAAGTTATTTACATTTGTGAACTTTAGTTACAACAGCGAAATACAAACGGTGAAGGAAAACACGTGAGCAAATTTGCACATGAATTAGAATTTATTCTGTGTGTGTGAAGTCATCAATCCGCATTGGATCCGCGTTGTGACTATTACCTATCGCCCTCATATTGAGGGTAAGCCTGTGCTCCAACAGTGGGGACGTAAATTGGCTGTTGGAAAAAAAAAGGCAACGTAAACCGTTGGACACTTTTTGGGATAGGTCCCCAAAATGAGAGCACCAGCAATGTTAGCAATCGGTTAAACATTCCCAGGGTTTTTACAGTAGTGGAAAATGGAATTGCTGTAAGATTAAATGTGATGACTGGTAGTAAGTCGAGTTCTAAATTAGCCACTCCTCGAGAGCTAACAATAATGATCGCCTGACACTGATAGATTCACAGTGATACCGAATTAGTTATTCCAGTCAGAGATTTGAGCAAAATCATTAAGCTGGTGAATAGCGTCCTGAATGTTTATGTATAATAACAATAAATATAATAACAATACAATATTTGGACATAAATTTGCAACTCAACGGCGGATAGATGGTGTGAACTGAGAATGTGGGTTGTAATAAAATTAATGAACAAAGAGAATAGAAGAGAAGAGACTATTCCACCTTGAGGGACGCCTACAACCACTGTACATCGGTCAAAAATCGAATGACCCACACTAACAGCTTAAGACGGGAGACGTTTTCTAAGGTAAGTTGAGAACCAATCCCGTGCTGAAGAGGAAACTTTACAGTACTCTAATAGGGCAAGGACAATGTCATAGTCTACAGCATTGAACGCGTTAGAAAAATCTAATACTAACACTAATCTAATCTAATCTAACACTAGTATTGTTGCGCATGAATCCTCCATGCTTGTACGAATATTTTCGATTACTTAAGGAGGGTAGTAGTAGTATTATTTCCTGGTTTGAATCCGGGTTGATATGGACTAAGGAGGTTATTTTTCAAAACATGACGGGATAATTTTTTTGGAACAGTAGCCTCCAAATTCTTGGAGAAGAAAGGGAGAATTGATATGGGACGATAATCGGAGACAGAAGTAGAATTGGTATTTTTAGGGAGAGGGAGAACAAGTGTTTTACGCCAAAGGGAAGGTAAAACATTACGAAGACGTATGTGCGGTTAATAATTCGTAACGTTTTTTTTAAAAAATACTTCAACGCGTAACAGTAGACTGAATGATATCTAAATAGTTGTTACTAAGTGCAGTGAGGCTAAAAACCTGAAAAGTATTGATAACTGACGTGATAAAAAAGTAAAACGCATTTTGTGTCGTCAAATGTGAATGAGAATCTACCCTCTAGTAATAAAATTTTTCTTTTAAAAATCTTTAACTGTCTTATTTTGGATAATTTTTGAGTTTATAATTAATACTAAACATCTGAGATATACTTTCAAATAAAGTGCAACCTCTCAAATTGTAGAAATTTGGAAGTGAGTGTTCTCTTAAGTTTCAATATGCCGGCAGATAGATGTGGAGGTTGACAAGTTCTCGGCTCAAGTAGAAGCGGTCACTTGAGGGAGATGTAACTCTCATTATCACCGAGCAAGTGTGTCCTTACCACCAAAAGGATGGCGCTGTCCGGAGTATAAAAGAAATTTCAAAAGAGATAACATCGTTGATACACCGCTGAGAGGAAGAGATGTTTTCCAAAATAAGGGCCCTAGTTCGGGTGAGTTGTTGGATACAAGTCCGGGGAATATCACAGCACAAAATGATCCCCAGGAAGTCCCTTTAAATGTCGCCGTGGAACTACGGCTATTTAAAGACAAGCCACGTACCGAGATGAGATCTTTAGTTGGTGAATTTCAATACCTTTGCGCAGATGTTATGCAGTTGAGAGAAACTCTAAAATCATGCTATGCCCATATGGACGTTCAGGAAAGGAGAATAGGCTATATAGAAACATAGAATAAAGAAGAACCGAAGTACAACTCTGAGTTAGAATAGGAGATTAAAAACTTGAAACAGGAGTTAAATGATCGAGACCAGGATGTATTCTTAAATGATATTGAAGTATCAATTTTCCCGAACATAGTGCAGAAAATCTATTATATACGGTTCAACTCATCGCCACTAAGTTAAACGTAAAGATTGAGGAGCGAGATCTAGTGAATGTGTACCACACTGGTGAACGGCTCACCAATGCTTCGGACTCTTTGGTACCCACAGACGGGCGTCTTCGGCGCGTCATGGTGCGGCTGGCGCGCCTCAATCTGCGCGATCAACTACTGTACAGCGCGCGAGTTCGATTTTGGATTGACGGGTCCTCCCAAGCGATTTTATATCAGTGAACGCCTAAATAAAACAAACCGTCAGTTTTTTCGGCAAGCAAGGGACTGCGAAGAAACACGGTTTGAAGTTTGTGTGGACGAAACGCGGACGTATTTTCGATCAACAAAAATCTGATGCAGCTATCCGGCCGGGTGCAAACAGAACAAGATACCAAAAGAATCTTTAATGAAGACTCTGTTAACACGCAATAGGCTGGCGCAATGGGCTGAACAAAATTCTCTGGTCCTTAACCCCCAAAAATCTGACGCGGAAGGTGCGACGAAAGCTTTCCGTAACCCCGCCATCAGGCGACGAGGAGAAACATCGTGGGGGTTTTAGTCGGTGCAAGTCCGACATAATCTGTCCTTGTCTCCGCGAGGACGGGTATGGGCAGGCATTTCCCCCCTCCCTTGATAATAAAAAACACACAAAAATCTAAATTTATGGTTTTGGTACTAAAACCCAAACTAACAATATCTTATTGATAAATCGATGTTTGAAAATTATGAATGATCCTAATGAAAGAGGGCAAGGAGCCTCTAATTTAGGTCTGACTGTAGATCCAGAACTTCGCTTCGAATGCCGCATAAATAAAGTAATAAGAAAATGGTTTTATAATCTATAAAATTAAAGTTCTATACAGAATCTGGAAATTCCTCAACACCGAAATGAGCCACGATTGGTCGAGAGCTTAGTACTATCAAATCATAATTACTGTGACATTGTGTATGGCCCGTGCCTGTTATCAAGAACTGCACGAGCAGTTCAGCGTGTACAGAATGCGGTGCGCTCGTTTAATATTTAATATTTCTCCGAGGAGTCACGTGACCTTGTATTTGAACACGGGCAACACACTTAAAATAGACGCGATGCGAAAACTTCACTTGGCCTGTTTGCTATTTGATTTCATAAAAACGCAAACGTCGGATCATTTACACAAAAAGTTAAGATGGAGACCAGGACCGTTTAAAGTATCAGTATCGTGCTGCAACAAACCCACTGGCAATGCCACCATTTAGAAGCACAGGGGTTGTTCCGCTACCAGTTGCTGGAACAACATACCGCCTCCCATAAAATCCTGCCATTTAAAGGCAGCTTTTAAAAAACCCTTAAAGTTACATCTTACAAATTAACAAAAAATATAAATTTAGAATATATACAAAATGGGAACGGCACCTTAGATATTTATCTATATATATTTTTCCTTCTTCCTGCCCTTTTCCCATTCTATGTGGGGTCGGCACAATATCTACCTCTCTTCCCCATTTATCAGCCGCCATATCTAAATTCACACTTCTTACACATCTCATCTTTCACACAATCTATCCACACTTTCTTCGGTCTTCCTCTACCCTTATAACATCATCAACCACCATATATATTTAGTTAGTCCATTTATAATTATATAAATTTAATAATTAATTATTATTTAATTTTATATTTTTTTTGTTTTCATCTCAAATCACTTGTTATTAATTTTACATGTTGTTGTATGTGTATAGCAAACAGGTACAATAATAACTTATTCTATATTATAATACGTATGTTGTTTATTGCTTATGCATATATATATATATATATATATATATATATATATATATATATATATATACATAACATATATGTATGTGTGTAAATAGCATCGGCATAACATCCGCGCCCACTCCTATCCAATATACGGTGGTCGTTGCGGCGCGGGGCGGTGCACCCTATCCCCTTTCGCCAGTCGCAACACCCCACTGAGCGGCCTCCGCGTTGACACGACCCACGTTGCAATTATTTGATATTTCATGATAACTTTTGTAGGTTTTTTTTCATTTTTGTTTTGTTAAACTGCTCATGTATACTAAATTGGGTCAAGTGTTAGTAAAATATTTTCTTTCTTTCTTTCTAAAACTCCTGAAGTTGGCGAATAATTTATGATGCGAGTTATAACAGGTACAACAAAATCGGAGAGTAGGGTAATCATATATCTACTAACACCATCAGCTCTAGTCGACGTTGATTTAAAGGAGTTAATAGTAGTTTTAATATCCTCTTCAGTAACGGGAGAAAAGTTAAAGATGCTGATATGAGACCGATTCTAGAAAGTATAAAAGAAATTGTATCAAGCTTAGTAGAAGTTTCCAATTGACGAAGAAAGGAAAAGAGATTATTAACTTGATTGATAGAAATTGTGGTACAATCAGAGTTTCAATTAGACCTGCCGAAGCTTATAGATTATAGAATTTTCTAGCTGTATTTTATGGGGTTGTTTAACAAATGACTGTGAAAGAAACGGCGTTTGGCTGCTCGCACCAACTGTTTGCACTGGTTTCTAGCTGACTTAAACTGGTCCCGTGTATTGTCGCAACGGTTTCCTTTATATTTTCGGGAAGCGCGATCTCGCAGAGACATAGCTAAACGAATCTCCTGGGTGATCCAGGATGCAGGAGAACGCTTAAATTTTACTCCGCGAAGAGGCGCATGTTTACCAAACAAATTATGCATCTTTGTGTTCAACGAGGTTACTTGATTGTCTATTGGTTCAAGTTGAAAAATGTCAGCTCATTCTATAAGCTCTGCGTCACGTCGAAGTGCTTCCACATTAAGACTTGCAAGATTACGCACCTAGAACGGCTTTGTTGCTGTTACCAGTTATTTATAAAAATAGCTATTCAACTGTACCTACGGAATCTGATGAGGATGTTAATAATATTTTGTGTGGAATGTTACTACGCAAGTATATTGTTACACCCCCGCCTCTTTTGCCTAATCGATCATTCCGTATTAAAATGAAACCAGGAATTGCAAAGGTAGTTGAATAGAGAGTAGGTTTAAGCCAAGTTTCAGTAATTCTCACCTAATTCATTATAGTGCTGCGGGGGATGCTTCGGGCGTTAATATAGCATACGTTAATTTTGTTACGAAATAAGTTAAATTTGTCTTTTAAAGAAGTGCGAAGAGTATCTAAATCAGCATCAGATTGTGAAGTGATAGAAAAGTCGGTGTTAGTAAAGAGTGAAGTATTAAAATCGTCCGTCATTATAAATCATTTACAATATATATCTTACAAAATAAATATGAACAAAAGCAATGTAGTTATTATAAGTTTTTTTTAAAGAACTTAAAATATTGCTCTGCTACCAATCTGCCAGCAGATTACATAAAAAAAAACAAAAAGTTAATAACGTATAGGTATAAAATAAATTTCAGTTTGCCTTGCAAAGCCACAGTCGTAAAGTAAAGCTTTATGAGAATAGCCATGGAGTGCAAAGTAAACTAAAAGAATATCGGACATTAGTCGACTTGATATTTGTTTACTACAAAAAAACATGCAATTTTCAAAGACAGTGGACGGGAGAACATTGTGTTATAAATACGTAATGACTATTTGTATCTGATCACTCAACGTGTTCTTGGATGTTTCTCATCCTGCGGTACAAGGGCCGTTACTTCTCTCACTGTCCCATTGTTATCGTTATGGATTTGCAGTAAATGCTAATTAACATTTCGAGTTCGTCAACTTAACATAGATATTACCATCCATTGACAAAACCTTTTACGTATCAAAATGCTTACGAACATGCAAGAACAAGTTTTGCCTGTATTTAGTAAGAAACTCGTGAAGTGAAATCGAAGACCCTTTTAATAATTTCTTTTTTTACAATACTTCCGCCCGGAGAGACATATTTTCAAAGCGAATGAGTATGGGTCTATTGCGATTTGGCTTAGCTGTCCCAAGTCTGTAAACCGTTTAAAGAGACGGAGATGGACGTTCCCGTGAGTCCGAGATGATCATTCAAAACATCGACCACCACCTTCGGGTGCATCTCGGCCAAGTGGCCAGTGGAAGTGGAACTGGTACACCGTACAGTAGTAGATACTTTCGTCGGTGCCTCGATTCCATGATGTCTAATGATATCCATTATAATCATTCCATAAATAATTATATCTCTTATCTGCTGCCGCAAAAGGTTAAACATGTTCAGAAAGTACCCACAAAGAGATGTGAAGTCTTGACTGATTTTATCCACGGGAATGTTTTTGTTAGTGGTGAACTTAAGTTGTGCTTCAAAATCGGCTAATTTTCGAGAAATTAGTGCCTCCAAGGACTTCTGACTTTCGGTGATATCCTCAATGTGGAAAAAGTTTTGTGTGGAAAAAATAGACTCGGCGGGAGAAGCAGTGTTAACTGCTTAGTGCATAACAAGTAATAACTTTAGGAGTAAGACTAAAGTATTCTTTAGTTCACACAAAATGTACAGTAATAGCACGACACTACTAAAGTTTACTATATGACGATAATAAAATTTGTAACTTAACAAAACCGCGTCTTAACTTATTCACACCCACTCGACGATTGATATATATTATTATATATAGATAATAATAATAATATAAAAAATATCTATTATTATATTATTTATATATATAAACCCAATATATAACCCTACAAAAAGCTGTAATTTATAAATATATAATAATAAATACTTGTAGAATCGTAAGAAAGTTCATGCAAGTAGATCAGTAGACATACAGTTCACACTGCATTTACATGGCTTGGGCCCGTAAATGCAGTTATTACCAGCCTAAAAGCTGAGAGAAAAAAACCTTTCACAATAATAATAAAAATAATAAAAACTACAGAAAATATATAATTAAAGATCCTACAGTCAGTAACGATAAATGCCTTAAATGTCGCACACAATCGGAAACCATTCAGCACATCACAGGAGCTTGCACCACACTTACACAAACCGATTACATTCACAGACATAACCAGGTTGCAAACAACATTCACCAAAAATTAGCAATACAACATAAACTCGTTCAGAATACAAACGTTCCTTACTGCAACTACACACCGGATGCCGTTCTGGATAATGCAACGCACAAGCTCTTCTACGACCGCGCTGCACTCACCGACAGGACAATTCATTACAACAGACCGGATATAACCCTACAAGATAAAATAAATAAGATCACATACTTGATTGACCCTGCAGTCCCCAACACACACAACATATAGAAGACATTTGCTGAAAAGATGAGTAAATATGTAGAACTGAAGGACGGAGTAGCTGGAATCCGGAGACAAGATAAAGTATACGTCGTTCCCATAGTTTTGTCCACAACAGGTGTCATACCGCATCATCACCTTCGCAGCTTCAAGTTAATAGACCTACAAGAATCCCAGTACGTAGTCCTACAAAAAGCTGTAATTTTAAATACATGTAGAATCGTAAGAAAGTTCATGCAAGTAGAAGATCAATAAACAAACAGTTAACACTGCATTTACTTACTTTTCACAAAAATAATAATATATATAGAATACGATTATAAAAGTGATTAATGAAAATGGACTTCCTTTGTTCGTTGATCACGTGAAAACAAGTGAACGTATCCACATGGGAACATGAAAATTCCGCGCGGAATGATTTGCAGATGGTTATAGTATATTTATTTTTTGAATTTCATAGATCCTTCATTATTTTATTTCTAATTAACTTTCATCAACATTGTCATTTGGTATTTATGCGGTTGCTAAGGTAACGGTTTGTATAGAAAACCATTTGCTGTCCGTTTCTATATTATGGCCAGCCAAGCGGGCGGGTAACAACTAGTTTTATTATATAGCAATTTAATTGTATCGTTAGCGAAGCGGATAACCGGTTGCTATGTCTCGTTTCTGGGATTAAACGAAAATTTATTTATAGGTGCAAGTGACCCGTATACCGCAAGGAACAGAGCCAGCCGCATTCAAGCAATATTTCGCAACGTGGCGGGATGTTGGAATGTCGCACACTCGCTTAGTCAGGTCACTGAAGAGTAAGTGAATTGCCATTTTATTTTTTACTTGAAGCCACGAGACGAACAAGACTTACATCTGATTGTGATACTCTTGCCTATAACAACGTAGCGCTAGTTAGGATGGTATAAGTAGCACTATGTTGCGCTCGTCGCCTTGAGACATAACATATTAAGTATCACTACCCCAGTAATCGCATCAACTACAGCGTCCTCAAAACTGGACCACAGTAATGTATGCACAGTACCGTTTTGCAGTAGAAATAAGCGCTGCGGTGGTACATACTTAGACGGTTTCTGGCAACAGGTAACCTACAATCAGTAAATTATGGCGATACATTTAATCTTCCTCTGTTGGGTTATACAGGGTGAAAGGTAAGAGGTGTAAAAGATCTGGAGGGGCTAAAGTATAGCTCGTATCCTATCTATCTGTGTGTGGAATTCACCATACAAAAACAATGATTCTGAAGTTATTAATTTTTTAAATATTTTTTAAAAAATTCCCGATTTTCTAGGAAAAAATTCAATGATTTTATTTCTGCACAAATTTTAATGTCATAATTATTGTTTAATCATTGTTTTATTAAATCAAATTAATAATCATCACTTAGAGGCTAAAACGTTTGAATTAGGTTCTTTGAATGTCGTGACAGTAAACAATAGGGCGTCATATTTACGTTTTTATTTAATCTTAAAATAAAATTTTATTTATAAAAAATACGTATAAAGCATGTAAATAAGGACCTGACCTCAATACTTATCCGACAATGTATAAGAAAGTACATAAAGTTTCTAAAACTTAGAAAAAAAAAACACTTGTAATGAAACCAATGAAATATCAAACTGTAGAGACTTATAAAAGTAGACGCCGCGCCGGCCCTCTTCACCAAAATATTCTGGATTGATGAATCGAAGTTTGGCAGAGACGCATACCAAATTTTCATAATAGTCATTATTCGGCTCAGCGAGGTGAAAATCCCCACGTGATTAGAGAAGGAGCTCATCAGCGAAGATTCTCCGTGAACGTATGGATGGGCATAATTCATAATTACTTGATAGGCTTAGTCTTCTTGCCCAACAATTTAAATGGAGAGACGTATGAAGATTTTCTTCGAAATAATTTTTTTAATTATATGCAGGATATACCATTGGAAACCAGAAGAGAAATGGTGTTCCAGCATGACGGTTGTTCCGTCCATTTTCGTCTCGGTGTAAGACTGGATCGGCTAATGTGACTAAGTAATGTCTAAACACTACTTCCCCTTGGCGATGGATTAGCCGAGGCGGACCAACACTGTGACTCGCGAGGGGTCCTGTTTTTAACGCCTTGCGATTATTACTTATGGGATCACGTAAATCTTTACTGTATACAACACCAATTAACTCGATAGAAGATTTAAAGTCACGCATCTACGTCGCTGCTGACAAAATAAGAGAATAGCTCACAGGGCGAGTCACTCGATCTGCCTTAACAAAAAGGCTTCGTGCTTGTATCAGGCCGTGGTCGTCAGTTTGAGCACAATTTAAAGGAATTGTTACTTTAAACTTTTACTTTAAACTCAATAAATAAGACGACAACAGTAAGCTCGCACGTGTTAGTACAACAAAGACAAAAGTGTCAAATTAAGGGCCGGCGCGGCGTCTACTTTTATGAGTCTCTCCAGTTTTTTTTGTTTTATGTGGGGGAAATGCTTACGCATACTCGTTATCTCGGGGGTAAGGACGGGTTATGTCGGACTTGCACCCGTTAAAACCCCCACAATGTCCCGCCTCATCGCCTGATAGCAGGAATACGGGAACGCTTTCCCTCACAACCGCGACCCTGCCGGCATTGGCCGTTTTCGCAGTCCCACCTCGGGAGGGAAATATGAATCCTCCCTTTCTAGGGCGCGCCGGAATATGCAGCGCGCCCCTTCCACGGCCTCCTGCAGTTGCCCAGATGCCATGGGAGCCACGGGAGAAAACCTCTCCTTGCTCCCTGCGGCGGAGGGATTTTGGGCCCGCCGCTACCCGTTAACGGCCGCGGAGGATAGGAAGAAAGGCGCATCGCAATACCAACACTCCTCTTCTCCCGTGGCCCCACCGCTGCCGCATCCACGGTGCGACACCGTTTGGTCGCAGAGGGTACTCCCTCCCGCGATTCCACCTCGGCTGCAGAGAGCAGTATCAAACTGCCCCTGCAGCCGGCCGCTCCGGTGAGCTCCAGTTATCCAACCAGCGCTCGAACCTGGAGGGGCCGCTTCAACTGGCGTATCGCCGCGGGTCGGCCGGATGGGTTCCACTTCGCTTCACCGTGTGTCGGTCCACGGTTCCCTCCACCACAACAAGGCGGGTACCCGTTGGCAAGAGACTCTACAGTTTGATATTTCATAGTATTTGGTTTTATTACAAGTGTTTTTTTTTCTAAATTTTAGAAACTTTATGTACTTTTTTATATCTTGTCGGATAGGTATTGAAATCAGGTCCTTATTTACATGCTTTATACGTATTTTTTATAAATAAAATTTTATTTTAAGATTAAATAAAAACGTAAATATGACGCCCTATTGTTTACTGTCACGACATTCAAAGAACCTAATTCAAACGTTTTAGCCTCTAAGTGAAGATTATTAATTTGATTTAATAAAACAATGATTAAACAATAATTATCACATTAAAATTTGTGCAGAAATAAAATTATCGAATTTTTTCCTAGAAAATCGGGAATTATTTAAAAAATTAATGACTCCAGAATCATACTTTTTGTATGGGGTATTCCATACATAGATAGATAGGATACGAGTTATACTTTAGCCCCTCCAGATCTTTCACACTTATTACTTTTCACCCTGTGTATTGTGAAAACTGTCAGTTTTTATAAATGAAAAAAAATTCGCAATCATTAGACTTCAAATTGAAGAGTTGAAAATACTAACATATATATCGAAAATGAATTATGTTATACTGGTTACCACCAGTATAACATAATTCATCTCTCAGACCTACCGGTCTTCGTTGCCGGAGACCGTCTCGGTAGATACCACCGCAGAGTCTATTGCAGTCGACAAACGGTACTGTTCAAACATTATCGTGTTCCTTAACAGGCCGTGGATCCGGGTCCACGTGCCTAGTGTTAGATAAGCTGTAACAGTCGCATGGCTTGCAGCGCTGACATCATCATGAATCTAGCGTGTTCCGATTTGAAAGGCGCTGTAACTAGTGAAATAAGTTAGTTAATGAGACTCGACATCATCGAATATTAAAAGAAAAATATTACGTCTTTTATATTATTATTATTATTATCAACATTTTATAATAGAATTAATAATACGAGTGCTATTATTATAACCAAAGTTTTTTTATTTAATTCACGTTATAAAAGCTTTCATAAACAAAAATAAAGTTGATTTTCAAATAGTATCCTCTTTTGCATGATATTAATTTTTGCATGGAATTATCGCGTCTGGTAAATGTTATGTTCTTGAAAGCTGATGTTCACGGAAATGACGTTTTCTTTACGTTTCCTTCAACTGAAACTGGAAACGGAATTGATCGTGCATGACTCTTTTTGTGGGGGACCAAAATCCCAATAGTGGGACAATAAAGCTGCTTATTAATTTACTGGTTTTAACTTTAAGCACGACAAAGAGGCAATATGAAGGGAAGTTGTTTTCTTTTCATTCATCATATTTAATATAAATTAATAAATACCATTTCTGGAGAATATAACGATGAATGTATAAGCGTACTTCACAGCCGGTTCTAAAATTGAAATATGAGCATCTAATTTTTCTTTCAAAAGAGAACAATGTTAAAAATTGTAGGAATTTTTTATTATCTAGTGCTAAATTCTATTTATTTCAGAAACATCTAAAACAGCTTGAAGAAGCAAAAATTGGACTTGGAGAACCATAAGCTAACAAATAAATTTATTTATATAATTATTTGAATAAGGACTTTTAGTATAAACATTGAATATTAACAGCATGTGAAATACTCATTTTATTAATCAAAAGATAATAAATTAGTTACATCAAATCTTGTTTTATTTATTGTATACATTAAGTAATCAAACCTTAAATAGTTTTAGTTAAGCTATATTATATCTATATTATATATATTGCTATATTATATCCATATTTAGATCATAATTTGGATAGTTAGAAAATAATTTAACTGGGTTGCATGTAATGGAATTAAAAAAATATTATAATGCATAAGTGTATTTCTGCTTGTTTATTTTAAAACATATTAGTGAATTAATCATTTTTAATACGAATCTATCCAGGAAGTTTATTTATTGATTGATACACCAACAGCCATAACATATTATATACTATCTTACGTTCTAGGTATAGTGTACAATATTAAATATGTATGCCTATTATAGGCGCACACAGCTTTGGCCATAGTTTGGACTTAAAAACATTAAAGTGAAGAAGAAAATTATAGTCTACAATGAATTAAAATATACAATTGAATTTTGAACAAATATCAGTTTCCAAACAATCAGCAGTTAGGTATAGCATGGTGTCTACATTCAGCACAGTGACATCTCGCAGAAACTACATTCAACAAATAAGCATTAAATATCAGAGAGGTGATGTAGCAACTTATCTTAAAAACATTTCTAGAATCGCTGAAAATGTCTAATTCGGGTATCTTGGCATTAAATGTATTATAAGCATTGCACATTCTGGCTATCGAGTGGTGTATTTCAAGATTTGTTCTGTACTGTGGAAGACTAAAAATGTTGGTTATTGGACGACGAGAGTAATAACGGGGTACTCTAATATTGATACTCCCAAGTATAGAAGTTTAAAACCTTGTGGAGGAACTTAGGTCAAAAATTATCCGACGATTGTGTAGAGTAGTCATTTTAAAGAGCTGTAAACGACTGTCGTAAGTGCCTTTGTATGAAAATCCGGTTGTCTTGTAGGCTAAGTATCTGGTGTATGCACGTTGAATACCGTCCAATCGTTGTGAAGATGTACTATACACTGGATTCCACACTATAGAAGCGTGTTCTAAGTAACTTCGGACTAGAATGCTGGATAAAATCATTCGGGTTTGGAGCGATTTGAAATCTGTAGTTACGTTTCAGGAACCCCAACATTTTAGATGCTCTCTCTACTACTGTGTTAATATGGCTGTGAAATTTAAGTTCCCTATGTATTATAACTCCCAAGTCTCGAATTTCATCAACCTTTGATAAGGCTATTCCGTTCAAAGATAACACCATCACCATTGCATTCTTTTTTCTAGTAAAAAAAATCGATAAACATTTAGCTACGTTAAGTGACATTTTGTTGTAGCGGCACCACAATTCTATATTGTCTAAATATGCCTCTAAGAGCTGCACGTCTGATGAGTGATTCATGGTTTTAAAAAGTTTTAGGTCATCGGCAAATAAAGAGAACTTACTATATTTTGTTATGGCACTGATGTCGTTAATGAATATTAAAAATAGTATGGGTCCCAGGTGAGAACCTAGAGGTTAGATTCAAAACCATTTATAGCAATTTTTTGTGGCTTATTGAATAAATATGATCCAAACCATTTTAATAAAGGTCCATGTATCCCTATTTTTTCTAGTTTCACTAACAGTAAATCGTGACTAACTTTATCAAAAGCGCTGCTGAAGTTGGTGTATATAGCGTCGACTTGACGACCTCTGTCGACCTCGCAGCTCACGCTAGAAAGAAACAAATGACACTAGATTTGTAAGGAGTGGTTAAATATTAATGTTAGTAGCAATGCAATAGTAGACGTGCACCTTCTAACGAACAAAGGCGGTATATTATCCGGTCCAGCGCGTTTGTATACATTAATACGTTTAATAGCCTTCAAGATCATATTTTCTGTAAGCATTAGTTGTGAACGATCATTAAATTTCTTAAGGTTAACTATATGTACTATTCATGACAACATTACAAGTGTAAACGGAAGAAAAGCGATCAGCAAAAACATTGGCTATTTCAACTGCCGTCGTGGCAGCAGCGTCATTCATACTCATCGTCGCCGGAAATGTAGAGAGATTGCTCCGTTTTACCTTTATATATCGCCAGAATAATTTTGGGTTTTTACATATGTCTGATTCAATTTGACGTTTATAATAACGGACTCTTGATCGTGTTAGTTTATTACATCTAGCGCGCAGTAATTCGTATTCCAATTTATCGCGTGGGTTGCCGAATTTACGAAAACGTTGGTGGACACGGTCTTGTTCTTTTAGAAGTTTCGTAATCTGCTCGTTAAACCAACGAGGGTATTTCGAATGTTTTATCAAATAAGTTATCGTAGAATGTTGAAACCATATTATTGACGTCGCAATCCTTAAATGTTTTAACCCAGTCAATAGACTTCAAATCCTCTATTATATCATTATAATTAGGTCTATGAAAATCGAAACATTCGCGATTACCCTGTTTGAGACAGTTCGAATCTATATAAGTGCAAGATGGTATAGATAACAAAATACTGGGGTGATATTCGTCCAGTCTACTTAAGTGACCCATTGGGGCAGAAACAGAACATCCAAATTTGATAAAGCAAGATCTAAGATATTTCCGTTACAGTTATCTATATTGTTGCACTGATACAAGTTGTTCAGTGTCATAAAATCTACCAACGAATATTCCAAATTTTTTTCGTAATTGGTAGGTATCATATATAGCTGTAATTATTTTCGGGAATTCAGTTTATAAAATTTAAATTGAAGTCGCTCAGTATGACTACTACATCAGTGCAATTCATGACGCCGTCCACGTTGTCCAAGAATAACTTGCGTTTCCAGTTTGGTAGGCGGTGGCAGGTATACAGCACATAACGATACGGATCGTGGGTGACCGTCGATATTCAATTTAATGTTAACCCATAAGTCCTCACATCTACTTTCCCAATGATGAACACGGCAGGAGGGAATATCTCGAGACACAGCAATCATGACTTTTCCTCCATCCTTTTTAGATCCTTTAACATATTGGCGATCCCTACCATAGACCACGTAGTGCGAATCAATAAATTCACTGTCGGAGATTTTTGAATTTAGCCAGGTCTCAGTAAAAACAATCTTATAGTCGCAGATAAGGATGTTATGTAATATATCATTAGTCTTTGTTCTAATACCTCGGGTGTTTTGATAGTAAATATTGAATTTTATAACAATACTCCAAAACTTTAGTTAAAGATTCACACTCATTTGATCAAGTTGAGGCTATCTGTATTCCGAATAAGTATGAAATCACTGTACTCGTGTTTCGTTACAAAAATTATACCATTCCGGACCCATGTAAACTTATAGTTATATTCACTTGCCTTTTTTCTAGTTGCGGCATGTAACGCTTTACTTGTTGGCGCTAAATGTTCACTCACGAATAAAGGTTTGCGCACGTCGCCTAACCCTATATGTTGAGTGCTCAGCTTGTTATTAGGGTACTTCTGATTAAATTTAGCCACTGCAGCCAAGATTTCATCACGTTGGCGAGGGGTGCGTAGTTTGAATATCACTGCACGTGGTCTGTCGGTGTCCCTATTTAATTTTGCCACGCGAGTAGCGTAGAGAATATCTTCTTTGACAATGTTTGCGTTAACAGTTTTAATTATTTGTTCGAATCTGTTTATCAAATTTTCATTTCGGTTCTCTGGTATTCTCTTAACCTCGATGTTACTTTCCCTCGTATTCTGCTCTAATAGATTGAGGCGATTAGATAAATCAGTAACAGCGCCATGCAACTTAATGTTATCACTGTGCAGACTTTTTATTATTTCAGTCTTCTCTTCCAACATAGATTTTATTGATTCGTACTGATTGTTGTAGAAGGTCATGGATTCCTGCATATCCACAAATTGTTGTTTTAATGTCTGTAATTCTTTTGAGACTAATTCCTTAATAGTAATATGCGAGAGTGTTAGATAGTTCCTGCTTAAGAATAGATCTAAGTTTTCTTTCGGTATCATAATCATCGTGACGCCGTGTTGAAGGTGCATTATGGGATTTGGCTACGGATTCGCCAGTATGCTGGGTGGATTTTGTATTGTTTTTCATTTTGCGACGATGGCGAGGTCTGTTTATTGTTATTATCCTTGTGATCGCGGATAGCCGTCGAGCTGGGTTTATTAGGTGCCATTTTGGTAATTGATCCCGCGCTCTATGAGCGCAAGAAAGACGAAAAAAAAATATAAAGAATGGTATTTCTCTCTTCCCTCACTTCTGCTGTACTATTTTGACAGACGTATCATATATTCGTTTGGTAAAAGATCGACGACTGAAAATAGATTGTATTTTATAATTCTACGTTGCTATTTTATCGGCAATAATACGTAAAGATTTGCACTGCTTCGAGTTAGTTGTTGTCGATGTTCAAGTAACGGAGTATGATACGTTTTATGTAATGAGGGTAGAATGAGTAATTTTAAATATTTACTCCGTTAATTCCTCGAATTAAGTACCGAAGAACAACGCATTATAGAGCAGTAAGCACTCGATACACCTGTGTCTGCAGAACTGTCTCCAATCCAAGCATAAGCAGTCTTTTTTCTTTTTTTTATTTTCTTTTTCCGGTTTGGTGTACTAGGAGTCGATGTTAAACAAGAGTGTAAACTTTGAAGCACTGTTTCGCTGAGATAACTACACTTGTAAAGAGTTAATTGAACACTCATTGATATTTTCGAAAAAGTAGTAAGTTTAAATGTGCTAAGTAAGAAATGTTAGCATGACAAATCTATCTATAACATTTTTAAAATATCAATTAATTTATCTACGCAATCTGCGCAGTTAGCAGTTTCGCGTTAGAGACGGGTGAAGGGAGATGTCGCGCAACGCACACACATCTAACGACGAGCGTCGCGATAGACGTTCAGGGTTGAAACCACTCGAAATTAGTTTTTAAAGCAATTAATTTTATTTTACAAATCTTTGATATAAGAGACAGAGTAATTTTAGCGTAATTAATATTTAATACAATATTCAGGTAAATTTAACAGTTAAATTTCTTATAAAAACATCATTTTTGATTTTTATTACCTTAATGTTTTGATTACTATCGTTGTGGCAGTATGTTTCAAAAACTTTCGACGCTAAATTTTTTTAAAAAAAATACTGAAATGCTGGTGTTAGCTTTACAGTTTTGTAATAAAGTAATGTTCAATGATATTTATTCAATTAGTTGTAACGAAAAAATATAATTAACCGTGATAACCGACATCATGAACGATAGTCATTGAAATTATCGCTAAATAAAATTATGGAAAGCGAATGATAAGAGGAATCACTGAAATTCTTTAATATTCTTTCGTTTCTGAAATCTTTCAGCTGCTCTTTCTGAAGACATGAGCTCCGATTGGCAAAAACCTAAACTCTATAAAGGGATTGTGACTTCGGAGAACACAATGGTGTTCCAGGAGATACCAAATTTTAAACAATCTGTAAGTACTTTATCACATTATTAACATTTTTAACATTACACAAACTTTGTATTAAATAAGATAGTTTTCTAATTAAGATAATTTTGTTTGGTGCAATATTCAGTAGTTCTTTTATATTGTAAGTAGTCATTTTATTCCTAATGCTTCAAGTATTGTAGAATCTTGTTAGTAATATCATTGATATGCAGTTATAATTAAATATTAATATAAATGTATGTTTAAATAGCAGTTACACTCAAAAATGTATTTGATAAATATTAAAATTGCTTGATGTATCAATTTCAAAAGCCACCAGTGGTAATAAGAAATAAATTACAATTAAAGTACAAAGTTTACCTTTCTAAGAATAAATAAAATTAAGATATCTGTTTATTGTTGCCACAATTTTTTGTATGCATAAATATAGAAATGTAAATATTAACTATTACATCAAAAACTTTATAACTTTGTAAGAATTTGTTTCTTAGTTTACCTATAAAAGTGTCCAAACTGTACAAAGGTAATATTTACCATCAGTAGCAATTCTGGAGCAATTTCACTACTTTTCATTGTTCACAGGACCTCAGGCAGGATGCTGTGTTTGTGTTGGACCTAGGGGATGAACTTTACATCTGGATAGGAGAAGATGTAACTGAGTTTGAACGTAAAGTGACTTTTAATATACATGTAAGATGAACAGCATTTAACCACCTATATATTAAGAGTGATGTTGCAAGTGCGACATGTTTACTAAGAAGGATATTAAATTTTTCAGACTCATCTTGTCCCCTTAAAGGCAAAGTACAGTAAGAACTGGTATGTTATAATGACAAAACAGGGCCTTGAACCTGAGATATTTAAGAAGTGCTTTGGCAAATGGGAACCAGAACTGTTGGTTGTAAGTGAACAAGGTTTATCTATTGATATTGGACGAAAACTTTGAATCACAAAAAGGCTGTTGATGGAGAAGCATGATGCCTAGAACATTCTGACTTATGATAACAGCTGAAATAAAGTAATGCTCTTATGCTTGTAGATTTACAATATGAGTGCAGTAAATAGACAGGTAGTTTCAAATTCTTCCAATATCCATACTCCATCACACATGGCCCTGAAGTTAAACCAGGGATCTGTATTTTTAAGGAAAGTTAGTCAGAGCTGCCAAAGCAGATACCTGTGTAATAGTAATTATTATATTGATAGAGGGTAGACCAGTGACATCTTTCTAATTGGTCACCGGTAAAAAGTTCTAACATCATTTGAATATTTTTTTTTACAGAAACTGCGAGAGAATGTGGAAGCTGAAGAGGAGAAATATGATGCTTTAAACTTTAATGAAATAGATGGATAAATGTAGTAGGTATAAGCTGAATCCACGATGTGATAAGTGTTGTTCATTATATATTAAAAAATTATATTGCAGATGCCAATTAATAGATTATATGTTATTGATATCAAGTTATATACATAAGTTAATAGTTTCTATGTTATCGGTAATCTTAGAGAACATAAGCTGAATGTTGAACCCTAGTAAGCTTTATCAATATGTATATGTTTCAAATAAGGGTCTGATTTAAAATTTCCTTAAGTGCATTACTTGATTTGTAACGCAGAGGTCCCCAGTTTGATAACGAAGCTACACGTTAAAGCCGATATTATGTTTTCTTTTTCAATAAAAAAAATGTTTTGTAATTACTGACATAACAAGCTTTAACATCTAATGCCCTAAAGCAACAAGCACAATCTTGTGCAGTGTGTATCACTTAATAGAATCGCCATCGGGTGAATGTCACCTCTAGTCACGTAGCCAAATACAAAAAAAAAAAAAGAATAAAACATTTGTGATGTTTGTATGCTTGTAAATGGGTAAAAAGTACCTTATAACTCAGGTAATAAGGTACTAGTCCACTAGTCCACTAGTCCACACAACTAGATGTTACTAGTTGTGTGGACCAGGAGCCGAGGATCCTTTCTTATTCATTTTTTGTATATGTCTATTTATATATAAATAACCAATTAAAGTAGTTTATTGTGCCTCTTATTAAAAGATAAAAATAATTGCTATCAATTGAACAAATCGCTCTTAGTACCGAGCATTGACCAAACCTGTTACTCTCGAGTTTACCTTTACTATAGAATATCGCCCCGGGGCCCGTATGGCCCATATCGATGCGTTGACTCGTGATCGTAGACAGCCGCCTGAGAACGAAGAATACATTTTCAGGTTATAGTACAGAACTAGTACAGCTAGTACATATATATCAAAAGGTGGGAGAAATTCTTCAACTGGTTGTTTCACCGGCACTCCATACACGAAGGCAATGACGCCTGCACCGGACGAGGTTTTCGCAAATATGCTTTTGCAACGGCAGTAAGATTATATAATTAGTGAATCTCATGAAGTTTAAAAATAAAATGTTTGTTTCCCGCCTCCTTTCCTATTTCTTAAATAGAATTTAAAACTATGTATGTAATCGGCAGCATGCGCTCGCACAGCACGCAGCACACGGCACACACCGGACACCGGTGCGTCGTCGCGTCAACGTACACGCTCGGACGCATCGTGTGGTGGCGGCGCTCTTCTCTATCGCGCCGCGCTCGGCTAGCCCTTTCGGGGGCGCCGTTGCGCGCCGTTGGAGAGTTCGTCTCGTTTTATCGGTCAGCTCCCTGGTTGATCCTGCCAGTAGTTATATGCTTGTCTCAAAGATTAAGCCATGCATGTCTCAGTGCAAGCCGTATTAAGGCGATACCGCGAATGGCTCAATATATCAGTTTTGGTTCCTTAGATCTTACCTCGGTTACTTGGATAACTGTGGTAATTCTAGAGCTAATACATGCAATCAGAACTCTGACCAGTGATGGGACGAGTGCTTTTATTAGATCAAAACCAATCGACGGAGGGCCCCGCGTCCCGAGTCGTTAATTTTGATGAATCTGGATAACTTTTGCCGATCGCATGGTCCAGCACCGGCGACGCATCTTTCAAATGTCTGCCTTATCAACTTTCGATGGTAGTTTCTGCGACTACCATGGTTGTCACGGGTAACGGGGAATCAGGGTTCGATTCCGGAGAGGGAGCCTGAGAAACGGCTACCACATCCAAGGAAGGCAGCAGGCGCGCAAATTACCCACTCCCGGCACGGGGAGGTAGTGACGAAAAATAACGATACGGGACTCTTACGAGGCCTCGTAATCGGAATGAGTACACTTTAAATATTTTAACGAGGAACAATTGGAGGGCAAGTCTGGTGCCAGCAGCCGCGGTAACTCCAGCTCCAATAGCGTATACTAAAATTGTTGCGGTTAAAAAGCTCGTAGTTGCATTTGTGCCCCGCGCTGTCGGTGCACCGCATCCGCGGTGATACTGACACGTCTGCGGTGCATATCGTCGGTGAGCCGTCGGTAAAACGGCGGTTCAATATCAAAATCCTATCGCGGTGCTCTTCGGTGAGTGTCGAGATGGGCCGACAATTTTACTTTGAACAAATTAGAGTGCTCAAAGCGGGCTCAAAATGCCGCTCGAATATTTCGTGCATGGAATAATAGAATATGATCTCGGTTCTATTTTGTTGGTTTTCAGAACTCCGAGGTAATGATTAATAGGGATAACTGGGGGCATTCGTATTGCGACGTTAGAGGTGAAATTCTTGGATCGTCGCAAGACGAACATCAGCGAAAGCATTTGCCAAAGGTGTTTTCATCAATCAAGAACGAAAGTTAGAGGTTCGAAGGCGATTAGATACCGCCCTAGTTCTAACCGTAAATATGTCATCTAGCGATCCGCCGACGTTACTACGATGGCTCGGCGGGCAGCTTCCGGGAAACCAAAGATTTTGGACTCCGGGGGGAGTATGGTTGCAAAGCTGAAACTTAAAGGAATTGACGGAAGGGCACCACCAGGAGTGGAGCCTGCGGCTTAATTTGACTCAACACGGGAAATCTCACCAGGCCCGGACACCGGAAGGATTGACAGATTAACAGCTCTTTCTTGATTCGGTGGGTGGTGGTGCATGGCCGTTCTTAGTTGGTGGAGCGATTTGTCTGGTTAATTCCGGTAACGAACGAGACTCTAGCCTGCTAAATAGGCGTCGTCATTTAGGTGTGCGCGGCTCCGGTCGCGCAACTCACTGGCGACGTATTAAAATTCTTCTTAGAGGGACCGGCGGCTTCGAGCCGCACGAGATTGAGCAATAACAGGTCTGTGATGCCCTTAGATGTCCTGGGCCGCACGCGCGCTACACTGAAGGAATCAGCATGTTCTCCCTGGCCTAGAGGCCCGGGCAACCCGTTGAAACTCCTTCGTGCTGGGGATTGGGGTTTGCAATTATCCCCCATAAACGAGGAATTCCTAGTAAGCGCGAGTCATAAGCTCGCGTTGATTACGTCCCTGCCCTTTGTACACACCGCCCGTCGCTACTACCGATTGAATGATTTAGTGAGGTCTTCGGACCGACACGCGGTGGCTTCACGGCCGTCGGCGTTGCTGGGAAGTTGACCAAACTTGATCATTTAGAGGAAGTAAAAGTCGTAACAAGGTTTCCGTAGGGGAACCTGCGGAAGGATCATTAACGTGTGTAAATCGTCCTCCGTGTGGCGTCCGTTGTGTTTTATACGCACGCGCGCGCGCGCGCGCGACGACATTTCGCAAAATAATAATCCATCCTCTCAAGTTGTTTGTTTCATTCAACGGAGACTCTGGGATATAGAGCAACGACGCCTGAGCAACGTACGCACGCGTACGCCCGCGCCGTCGTCGCGAACTCTACCGAACGTTGGAGCGAGCGCGCGCGACAGCGAGCGACGACCACCGAGAGCTTACACGGACGTGTCTACGCGAAGCGCGACGAACGCGCTCGATGTACGATCATCGGACGTTAGCTCTCCGGTTTCGCCGCTTTAGCGCGCTCTCCCGACGCGTTCTCGACGTTTCGCGGACGGCGGGGCGGAGCGGGGCGGCCGCTGCTCTAGAATCTCGAGCGCTAAACCGGGAAACGCGCGCACTGTGTGCGCCGCACTGGGGTTACGGTGAGAATCCGCGCCGCGCCCCCTATTCCCGATTACGTCAGCGGGCGTATAATGATTGGCGCTATACAAAAAGAAAAATGAATTGAGCGGTTTAGAATATGCGGCGCCCGCGCCCGCGAGGGCGTTCGCATTTCTAAGACACACGTCCCACTGAATCGCCGAGCGTTCGTTCGTAGATTTAGAGGGAGTTTTTTTTTAATTATTATTATCATTATAAATAACGATCAAACCATTACCCTGGACGGTGGATCACTTGGCTCGCGGGTCGATGAAGAACGCAGTTAACTGCGCGTCATAGTGTGAACTGCAGGACACATTTGAACATCGACATTTCGAACGCACATTGCGGTCCGTGGAGAAATATCCAGGACCACTCCTGTCTGAGGGCCGGCTGTTAAAATACAACTGCCACACTGTTCGCGCCGCGCGATCGAGGGGGCTGCGCGTCGCGGTCGCCGATAGATCATTTCGGTCTATCGACCGCGCTCGTGCTGCTCCTCCGGTTGTTAGCGGCGCGTGCATATGACGGTTCCGTACGCTAGCGCGGCGAGTACCAGTACGGCTGGCGGCAATCCGCACCGGCCGGTGGTTACGAGCGCGCGGCGGAGGTCCGTTCAAATATTATTTAACCGTGATCGTTCACTATTATGTCGAACGTCGTTATTCGGACGCGCGCGGTTTCCGCAGCTTTGCGATCGTACGATCGATCCGACGGCCGTGTTCAGGTCGTCGTCGTCGGTCGGCTCTCGTTCGCTTTGCGCGGGGCGCGTTCATGCGGCGAAGCGCGGTCGACGCGACGCGCGCGCTACTCTTCGGGCCAGTTTTATTAAACTTACCGTTAGAGGGGGGGCGCGCGCCGAAGCGAACCGACCGCGACACCGACGCCGGACGCGCGCGGCTCTGTCCGCACCGCGTTCGTATCCGAGAGGTGGAGGAGGGTTGGGAGGGCAGAGAGAGAGAGAGAGAGAGAGAGAGAGGGTGGGGGGCGCGCGCGCGCGCGCGCTAGCGCTTTCAGTGGATCGTTCTCTTCTCGAGGCGTGTTCCGCTGTCCGTCCGCTAGCCGGCGCGATCGTTCGTTCGCTCGCCGCTCGCTCGTCAGCTCGCTCGCTCGCTCGCCGCTCGCTCGCTCGCTTGCACGCGGCGTTCCCGCCCGTAGGCGGACTCGACGTCCGAAGGGCGCAACGACGTGTCCGGTCATAGATCGGCGAAGAGCTAGACCCGCGGCGCGGACGCGCCAGGTGAGGGGCGGCGGAGGGAGAGGGAGAGAGAGACTGGTCGAGAGAGGAGGAGGAGGAGGAGGGAGGGCGGGAGGCGGAGGTAGGTCGGGTTGGGAGAGGACCGAACTCGGGACCGGGTAAACCCGGTCGCGTCTGGTCCTCTCTTGCGCCCCCCGCCCCACCGCGCACCTCACCCGCGCCTCGAAAACTCTGACCGCTCCGATCCGTCTCGGCCCGCCGCTTCCGCGCCGGTTC
>JARDVY010000300.1:22500-30000 GCA_029030555.1 Ornithoptera alexandrae | reverse complement strand
TGTGTAATCCAGAGGCCGGAGAAATATTGAGGTTCGATAAAATACAAGCGGTGCTCGACTCGGTTGCCCACGCGGCGTCCCAATCTAGAGGCCTGATAACATATGTCGTTGTACTGCCAAATTTTCGATGATCGCTCCGATTACTTCATCTAATATTTCATGAAAAATACTCCTCAATCGTATGATATACATACATACATACATACATACATACATACACACATATATATATGGACCGTTTATTTTGAAAGTGGTGTAAGTCAATTTTTGAGAAAAATGAGCTATCACGTAATTCATGCTTAATTTAATGTAAATTATTTATATATAACTAGTTCGTGTTTAATTTTTCGAAAAAAATTCCATATTATGTACAACTTAAAATCGGTCGGTAAATGAAATTGCATAATCATCGATTACGAAAGTGGTGTAAGTCCAATTGACAGAGGTAGGTGGCATAGCAGATGGATGCCGATCATTGTTTTGTTATTTTATACTAGCCGTGTCCCGATTTTATATTTTTTACGATTTTTCTAATTTTATATTATTTAGGAGTCGAATTTTTTAATAAAATGTAGCCTATGTACTGTTCCAATTCATACTATGGCTGTGTATTAAATTTGAAACCAATCTATTACGTGTTTTTGGCGATAGTTTCACTCAAAAAAAAAAACAAACATTCAGACTTGTAACATTTATAGGATTACGTGTCAAGAGGTGCTAATTTAAAATGAATTTTGTGTACACACCACAAGATTACTATAATGTAATAGCGCAATGTAGAAAACAGGATAGATTCATTTTATATGAAATGAAACGGGAGAATTTCATTTCAATAAAAAATCTTTAAAATGCAATTAAAAAACCGATAAAAAAAAAAAAAAATACTAATAGGGAACAGGTCAATTGGTTGCAAATATGTTTGTTGGTTGAGGTTCCTCAAAATTGGACCATATACCATTTTTTATAAAATAACGATGACGGACGCGGAATTTAAAATTATCAATTTATTACCTCTACGTCCTGGGAGATGGTTAATATTAAAAAAAAAAAAATCACCCTGGAGCCTTTGTACGAAAATGCGAGAGACCTATTACGTACGAAAAATATAAAGACACGAAACAAGCAGATACTACCCTATATACCTCCGTTGCATCATGCATATTTTGAAAAACTACAACATGCAGAGAATAAGTAAATTTTTGTAATCAGTATTTTGTAATGACAGTGTAATTGTCGTCTACAATTAAAATTTTATGTTATACTGTAATAAAATTATATATTATAATAAAATTATACGTTTGATACACGGACAGCTGTTTCACATTAATATCTTATTATTATTATTATTTTTGTGAAGGGATTTCTCTCTCGGCTTTTGTTCTCCGAATAATTGCTATTACGGGCGCAAGGAAAGTAAATGCAGCGTGAACTGTGTGTCTACTGTACTTCTACTTATTATTATTATTATTATCAATATTGATCGTTATGGAAATTGAAATTAACAATGTTAATTGCATGCATGGTGTCAGCGTACAGAGCTCTATTTGCATTCTTCGGCGACTTCCACTCAGTCGGCTGGCACAGTTAAGCAAGAAACCAACAAGCTATCGGCGAAAAACTGACACCCACTTAAGGTGCATATGAATAGAAAAGATGCATAGATATAATTATATATTTAAAAAAAAAAAAATATTATATATTGATAGAGTGTATAAGGAGAACGATAAGAATAAAAGTAATATTGAAAGTTTAAAAGTCCATCGATCGATACGCGAACTCTCGCCTGCGACCCATCCGTCGGCGGAGAGGCATACGCGCGCCCGCACGTAAGCGTGAACTGGACGCGAGACGCGCCGGTCTAGTGTTATACAAACGAAAAGTCGCGTTTGTGATGAAAAAGCAAGCAAGCAAGCAAGCCAAGCGCCGCCCCAGCCAGTCGGTCGTTCTTCGTCGCCGCCGCGTCGTTGTGATTTTCGTTTTTGCGCGAAACGACTCCTTCGGCGCGGCGGGGGGGGCGGCGGGAGAGAGGAATGAAGGGGGAGGAGGAAGAGGAGAGGAGGACGAATACAAAACCACGGACTGGGCGCGGTTTTTGTTGATATAATACATATTTGGTGAGTTAATATTCTCGACGAAGAGAGAGATATATATATATATATATATATATATATATATGCATCATTGATGATTTTTGAGAGACCAAAGAGGACGACGACCTGATTCGATATTTCCGTCGATATCTCGGCGAATACGACGTTTATTTTTTAACCGTTTTACACGACGGCAGCAAAGTGTGGGTTGTGTTTTGTAGTTTAAACGTCGTGTCGCGTCGCTTGCGATCACTTCGATCAGAGTGGTGGGTGGTGTGGTATGTGGTATGGCGGGGCTCGATTGTGCAGTTTATCTATATAAACACACGCGCACATTTCTTTGCCCCCGACCCGCGCTCGCACACGCTCATCCTGTGTCTCTCTCTCTCTCTCTCTCTCTCTCGTCGCAAATCTTGTAAACTGTGTCGGACGAAGTCTCCGCTCATTGACGCGGGAGACTCTATTACGATCGTCCGTTTAAATTATAGCGCGACGCGTTCGACCCGCGAGTACACTTCGCGCGCGCCGTTAACGCGTTTCGCTACGAATCCAGCTCGAAGTTTGCGCTTCGCGCGTCATCTTTAAGATCGCGATTGTGTTTAACGCAATGCGGATCGCGGATGACGATCTCACCGACACCGGGCTCTCACGATCATATCGAGCGTTGCTTTATATTATTCATATTGCAATGTTAAAAAAATCTATATATGTACAATATAATAGAGTGAAACGATTTTGTTATGATGTCTCGTTTAGCGAACGTTCAGATTTTAAATGGACGCTTTTTGACGTCGTCCACACCCGCCGTCCAGTTTCGTTGCGGAGTTTCGCGCGTTGGAGCGGGGATCGCCGATCTCCGCTGAAACGTCGCGAACCTGTAACGACGCGGACGCGGACGAGAGCGGGCGCGCTCGGCGGGCCCGCTCGCGCAGCGCGCATTTACAATTGTAGCACACACCGGACACCGGTGCGTCGTCGCGTCAACGTACACGCTCGGACGCATCGTGTGGTGGCGGCGCTCTTCTCTATCGCGCCGCGCTCGGCTAGCCCTTTCGGGGGCGCCGTTGCGCGCCGTTGGAGAGTTCGTCTCGTTTTATCGGTCAGCTCCCTGGTTGATCCTGCCAGTAGTTATATGCTTGTCTCAAAGATTAAGCCATGCATGTCTCAGTGCAAGCCGTATTAAGGCGATACCGCGAATGGCTCAATATATCAGTTTTGGTTCCTTAGATCTTACCTCGGTTACTTGGATAACTGTGGTAATTCTAGAGCTAATACATGCAATCAGAACTCTGACCAGTGATGGGACGAGTGCTTTTATTAGATCAAAACCAATCGACGGAGGGCCCCGCGTCCCGAGTCGTTAATTTTGATGAATCTGGATAACTTTTGCCGATCGCATGGTCCAGCACCGGCGACGCATCTTTCAAATGTCTGCCTTATCAACTTTCGATGGTAGTTTCTGCGACTACCATGGTTGTCACGGGTAACGGGGAATCAGGGTTCGATTCCGGAGAGGGAGCCTGAGAAACGGCTACCACATCCAAGGAAGGCAGCAGGCGCGCAAATTACCCACTCCCGGCACGGGGAGGTAGTGACGAAAAATAACGATACGGGACTCTTACGAGGCCTCGTAATCGGAATGAGTACACTTTAAATATTTTAACGAGGAACAATTGGAGGGCAAGTCTGGTGCCAGCAGCCGCGGTAACTCCAGCTCCAATAGCGTATACTAAAATTGTTGCGGTTAAAAAGCTCGTAGTTGCATTTGTGCCCCGCGCTGTCGGTGCACCGCATCCGCGGTGATACTGACACGTCTGCGGTGCATATCGTCGGTGAGCCGTCGGTAAAACGGCGGTTCAATATCAAAATCCTATCGCGGTGCTCTTCGGTGAGTGTCGAGATGGGCCGACAATTTTACTTTGAACAAATTAGAGTGCTCAAAGCGGGCTCAAAATGCCGCTCGAATATTTCGTGCATGGAATAATAGAATATGATCTCGGTTCTATTTTGTTGGTTTTCAGAACTCCGAGGTAATGATTAATAGGGATAACTGGGGGCATTCGTATTGCGACGTTAGAGGTGAAATTCTTGGATCGTCGCAAGACGAACATCAGCGAAAGCATTTGCCAAAGGTGTTTTCATCAATCAAGAACGAAAGTTAGAGGTTCGAAGGCGATTAGATACCGCCCTAGTTCTAACCGTAAATATGTCATCTAGCGATCCGCCGACGTTACTACGATGGCTCGGCGGGCAGCTTCCGGGAAACCAAAGATTTTGGACTCCGGGGGGAGTATGGTTGCAAAGCTGAAACTTAAAGGAATTGACGGAAGGGCACCACCAGGAGTGGAGCCTGCGGCTTAATTTGACTCAACACGGGAAATCTCACCAGGCCCGGACACCGGAAGGATTGACAGATTAACAGCTCTTTCTTGATTCGGTGGGTGGTGGTGCATGGCCGTTCTTAGTTGGTGGAGCGATTTGTCTGGTTAATTCCGGTAACGAACGAGACTCTAGCCTGCTAAATAGGCGTCGTCATTTAGGTGTGCGCGGCTCCGGTCGCGCAACTCACTGGCGACGTATTAAAATTCTTCTTAGAGGGACCGGCGGCTTCGAGCCGCACGAGATTGAGCAATAACAGGTCTGTGATGCCCTTAGATGTCCTGGGCCGCACGCGCGCTACACTGAAGGAATCAGCATGTTCTCCCTGGCCTAGAGGCCCGGGCAACCCGTTGAAACTCCTTCGTGCTGGGGATTGGGGTTTGCAATTATCCCCCATAAACGAGGAATTCCTAGTAAGCGCGAGTCATAAGCTCGCGTTGATTACGTCCCTGCCCTTTGTACACACCGCCCGTCGCTACTACCGATTGAATGATTTAGTGAGGTCTTCGGACCGACACGCGGTGGCTTCACGGCCGTCGGCGTTGCTGGGAAGTTGACCAAACTTGATCATTTAGAGGAAGTAAAAGTCGTAACAAGGTTTCCGTAGGGGAACCTGCGGAAGGATCATTAACGTGTGTAAATCGTCCTCCGTGTGGCGTCCGTTGTGTTTTATACGCACGCGCGCGCGCGCGCGCGACGACATTTCGCAAAATAATAATCCATCCTCTCAAGTTGTTTGTTTCATTCAACGGAGACTCTGGGATATAGAGCAACGACGCCTGAGCAACGTACGCACGCGTACGCCCGCGCCGTCGTCGCGAACTCTACCGAACGTTGGAGCGAGCGCGCGCGACAGCGAGCGACGACCACCGAGAGCTTACACGGACGTGTCTACGCGAAGCGCGACGAACGCGCTCGATGTACGATCATCGGACGTTAGCTCTCCGGTTTCGCCGCTTTAGCGCGCTCTCCCGACGCGTTCTCGACGTTTCGCGGACGGCGGGGCGGAGCGGGGCGGCCGCTGCTCTAGAATCTCGAGCGCTAAACCGGGAAACGCGCGCACTGTGTGCGCCGCACTGGGGTTACGGTGAGAATCCGCGCCGCGCCCCCTATTCCCGATTACGTCAGCGGGCGTATAATGATTGGCGCTATACAAAAAGAAAAATGAATTGAGCGGTTTAGAATATGCGGCGCCCGCGCCCGCGAGGGCGTTCGCATTTCTAAGACACACGTCCCACTGAATCGCCGAGCGTTCGTTCGTAGATTTAGAGGGAGTTTTTTTTTAATTATTATTATCATTATAAATAACGATCAAACCATTACCCTGGACGGTGGATCACTTGGCTCGCGGGTCGATGAAGAACGCAGTTAACTGCGCGTCATAGTGTGAACTGCAGGACACATTTGAACATCGACATTTCGAACGCACATTGCGGTCCGTGGAGAAATATCCAGGACCACTCCTGTCTGAGGGCCGGCTGTTAAAATACAACTGCCACACTGTTCGCGCCGCGCGATCGAGGGGGCTGCGCGTCGCGGTCGCCGATAGATCATTTCGGTCTATCGACCGCGCTCGTGCTGCTCCTCCGGTTGTTAGCGGCGCGTGCATATGACGGTTCCGTACGCTAGCGCGGCGAGTACCAGTACGGCTGGCGGCAATCCGCACCGGCCGGTGGTTACGAGCGCGCGGCGGAGGTCCGTTCAAATATTATTTAACCGTGATCGTTCACTATTATGTCGAACGTCGTTATTCGGACGCGCGCGGTTTCCGCAGCTTTGCGATCGTACGATCGATCCGACGGCCGTGTTCAGGTCGTCGTCGTCGGTCGGCTCTCGTTCGCTTTGCGCGGGGCGCGTTCATGCGGCGAAGCGCGGTCGACGCGACGCGCGCGCTACTCTTCGGGCCAGTTTTATTAAACTTACCGTTAGAGGGGGGGCGCGCGCCGAAGCGAACCGACCGCGACACCGACGCCGGACGCGCGCGGCTCTGTCCGCACCGCGTTCGTATCCGAGAGGTGGAGGAGGGTTGGGAGGGCAGAGAGAGAGAGAGAGAGAGAGAGAGAGAGAGTGGGGGGGCGCGCGCGCGCGCGCTAGCGCTTTCAGTGGATCGTTCTCTTCTCGAGGCGTGTTCCGCTGTCCGTCCGCTAGCCGGCGCGATCGTTCGTTCGCTCGCCGCTCGCTCGTCAGCTCGCTCGCTCGCTCGCTCGCTCGCTCGCTTGCACGCGGCGTTCCCGCCCGTAGGCGGACTCGACGTCCGAAGGGCGCATCGACGTGTCCGGTCATAGATCGGCGAAGAGCTAGACCCGCGGCGCGGACGCGCCAGGTGAGGGGCGGCGGAGGGAGAGGGAGAGAGGAGATCGGTCGAGAGAGGAGGAGGAGGAGGAGGAGGCGGAGGCGGAGGTGGTGGCGGTCGGGTTGGGAGAGGACCGAATTGGACCGGGTAAACCCGGTCGCGTCTGGTCCTCTCTTGCGCCCCCCGCCCCACCGCGCACCCCCACCCGCGCCTCGAAAACTCTGAACCGCTCCGCGATCCGTCTCGCCCGCCGCTTCCGCGCCTGTTCGCGCTCGTCGCGGTGTCTCTCTTATTCGCCGAGACCGTCGTCGTCGTAGCGCTGACGGATATCGCGTCTGCCTCGCTTTTTTATCGTTGGCCTCAGATCAGGGAGGATCACCCGCCGAATTTAAGCATATTAGTAAGCGGAGGAAAAGAAACTAACCAGGATTTCCTCAGTAGCGGCGAGCGAACAGGAAAGAGCCCAGCACTGAATCACGCGATCGCTTCGAACGCGGGAGATGTGGTGTTCGGGAGGTTCCGCTTTCTCGTCGTCGATACTCCTGTCCAAGTTCGTCTTGAACGGGGCCGTTTTCCCGCAGAGGGTGCCAGGCCCGTAGCGACGGAGGGCGACGGCGAGAGGGACTCTCCTAAGAGTCGGGTTGCTTGAGAGTGCAGCCCTAAGTGGGTGGTAAACTCCATCTAAGGCTAAATATTACCGCGAGACCGATAGCGAACAAGTACCGTGAGGGAAAGTTG
>JARDVY010000300.1:10000-17500 GCA_029030555.1 Ornithoptera alexandrae | reverse complement strand
AATGTAGCCTATGTACTGTTCCAATTCATACTATGGCTGTGTATTAAATTTGAAACCAATCTATTACGTGTTTTTGGCGATAGTTTCACTCAAAAAAAAAAACAAACATTCAGACTTGTAACATTTATAGGATTACGTGTCAAGAGGTGCTAATTTAAAATGAATTTTGTGTACACACCACAAGATTACTATAATGTAATAGCGCAATGTAGAAAACAGGATAGATTCATTTTATATGAAATGAAACGGGAGAATTTCATTTCAATAAAAAATCTTTAAAATGCAATTAAAAAACCGATAAAAAAAAAAAAAAATACTAATAGGGAACAGGTCAATTGGTTGCAAATATGTTTGTTGGTTGAGGTTCCTCAAAATTGGACCATATACCATTTTTTATAAAATAACGATGACGGACGCGGAATTTAAAATTATCAATTTATTACCTCTACGTCCTGGGAGATGGTTAATATTAAAAAAAAAAAAATCACCCTGGAGCCTTTGTACGAAAATGCGAGAGACCTATTACGTACGAAAAATATAAAGACACGAAACAAGCAGATACTACCCTATATACCTCCGTTGCATCATGCATATTTTGAAAAACTACAACATGCAGAGAATAAGTAAATTTTTGTAATCAGTATTTTGTAATGACAGTGTAATTGTCGTCTACAATTAAAATTTTATGTTATACTGTAATAAAATTATATATTATAATAAAATTATACGTTTGATACACGGACAGCTGTTTCACATTAATATCTTATTATTATTATTATTTTTGTGAAGGGATTTCTCTCTCGGCTTTTGTTCTCCGAATAATTGCTATTACGGGCGCAAGGAAAGTAAATGCAGCGTGAACTGTGTGTCTACTGTACTTCTACTTATTATTATTATTATTATCAATATTGATCGTTATGGAAATTGAAATTAACAATGTTAATTGCATGCATGGTGTCAGCGTACAGAGCTCTATTTGCATTCTTCGGCGACTTCCACTCAGTCGGCTGGCACAGTTAAGCAAGAAACCAACAAGCTATCGGCGAAAAACTGACACCCACTTAAGGTGCATATGAATAGAAAAGATGCATAGATATAATTATATATTTAAAAAAAAAAAAATATTATATATTGATAGAGTGTATAAGGAGAACGATAAGAATAAAAGTAATATTGAAAGTTTAAAAGTCCATCGATCGATACGCGAACTCTCGCCTGCGACCCATCCGTCGGCGGAGAGGCATACGCGCGCCCGCACGTAAGCGTGAACTGGACGCGAGACGCGCCGGTCTAGTGTTATACAAACGAAAAGTCGCGTTTGTGATGAAAAAGCAAGCAAGCAAGCAAGCCAAGCGCCGCCCCAGCCAGTCGGTCGTTCTTCGTCGCCGCCGCGTCGTTGTGATTTTCGTTTTTGCGCGAAACGACTCCTTCGGCGCGGCGGGGGGGCGGCGGGCGGGAGAGAGGAATGAAGGGGGGGAGGAGGAAGAGGAGAGGAGGACGAATACAAAACCACGGACTGGGCGCGGTTTTTGTTGATATAATACATATTTGGTGAGTTAATATTCTCGACGAAGAGAGAGATATATATATATATATATATATATATATATGCATCATTGATGATTTTTGAGAGACCAAAGAGGACGACGACCTGATTCGATATTTCCGTCGATATCTCGGCGAATACGACGTTTATTTTTTAACCGTTTTACACGACGGCAGCAAAGTGTGGGTTGTGTTTTGTAGTTTAAACGTCGTGTCGCGTCGCTTGCGATCACTTCGATCAGAGTGGTGGGTGGTGTGGTATGTGGTATGGCGGGGCTCGATTGTGCAGTTTATCTATATAAACACACGCGCACATTTCTTTGCCCCCGACCCGCGCTCGCACACGCTCATCCTGTGTCTCTCTCTCTCTCTCTCTCTCTCTCTCGTCGCAAATCTTGTAAACTGTGTCGGACGAAGTCTCCGCTCATTGACGCGGGAGACTCTATTACGATCGTCCGTTTAAATTATAGCGCGACGCGTTCGACCCGCGAGTACACTTCGCGCGCGCCGTTAACGCGTTTCGCTACGAATCCAGCTCGAAGTTTGCGCTTCGCGCGTCATCTTTAAGATCGCGATTGTGTTTAACGCAATGCGGATCGCGGATGACGATCTCACCGACACCGGGCTCTCACGATCATATCGAGCGTTGCTTTATATTATTCATATTGCAATGTTAAAAAAATCTATATATGTACAATATAATAGAGTGAAACGATTTTGTTATGATGTCTCGTTTAGCGAACGTTCAGATTTTAAATGGACGCTTTTTGACGTCGTCCACACCCGCCGTCCAGTTTCGTTGCGGAGTTTCGCGCGTTGGAGCGGGGATCGCCGATCTCCGCTGAAACGTCGCGAACCTGTAACGACGCGGACGCGGACGAGAGCGGGCGCGCTCGGCGGGCCCGCTCGCGCAGCGCGCATTTACAATTGTAGCACACACCGGACACCGGTGCGTCGTCGCGTCAACGTACACGCTCGGACGCATCGTGTGGTGGCGGCGCTCTTCTCTATCGCGCCGCGCTCGGCTAGCCCTTTCGGGGGCGCCGTTGCGCGCCGTTGGAGAGTTCGTCTCGTTTTATCGGTCAGCTCCCTGGTTGATCCTGCCAGTAGTTATATGCTTGTCTCAAAGATTAAGCCATGCATGTCTCAGTGCAAGCCGTATTAAGGCGATACCGCGAATGGCTCAATATATCAGTTTTGGTTCCTTAGATCTTACCTCGGTTACTTGGATAACTGTGGTAATTCTAGAGCTAATACATGCAATCAGAACTCTGACCAGTGATGGGACGAGTGCTTTTATTAGATCAAAACCAATCGACGGAGGGCCCCGCGTCCCGAGTCGTTAATTTTGATGAATCTGGATAACTTTTGCCGATCGCATGGTCCAGCACCGGCGACGCATCTTTCAAATGTCTGCCTTATCAACTTTCGATGGTAGTTTCTGCGACTACCATGGTTGTCACGGGTAACGGGGAATCAGGGTTCGATTCCGGAGAGGGAGCCTGAGAAACGGCTACCACATCCAAGGAAGGCAGCAGGCGCGCAAATTACCCACTCCCGGCACGGGGAGGTAGTGACGAAAAATAACGATACGGGACTCTTACGAGGCCTCGTAATCGGAATGAGTACACTTTAAATATTTTAACGAGGAACAATTGGAGGGCAAGTCTGGTGCCAGCAGCCGCGGTAACTCCAGCTCCAATAGCGTATACTAAAATTGTTGCGGTTAAAAAGCTCGTAGTTGCATTTGTGCCCCGCGCTGTCGGTGCACCGCATCCGCGGTGATACTGACACGTCTGCGGTGCATATCGTCGGTGAGCCGTCGGTAAAACGGCGGTTCAATATCAAAATCCTATCGCGGTGCTCTTCGGTGAGTGTCGAGATGGGCCGACAATTTTACTTTGAACAAATTAGAGTGCTCAAAGCGGGCTCAAAATGCCGCTCGAATATTTCGTGCATGGAATAATAGAATATGATCTCGGTTCTATTTTGTTGGTTTTCAGAACTCCGAGGTAATGATTAATAGGGATAACTGGGGGCATTCGTATTGCGACGTTAGAGGTGAAATTCTTGGATCGTCGCAAGACGAACATCAGCGAAAGCATTTGCCAAAGGTGTTTTCATCAATCAAGAACGAAAGTTAGAGGTTCGAAGGCGATTAGATACCGCCCTAGTTCTAACCGTAAATATGTCATCTAGCGATCCGCCGACGTTACTACGATGGCTCGGCGGGCAGCTTCCGGGAAACCAAAGATTTTGGACTCCGGGGGGAGTATGGTTGCAAAGCTGAAACTTAAAGGAATTGACGGAAGGGCACCACCAGGAGTGGAGCCTGCGGCTTAATTTGACTCAACACGGGAAATCTCACCAGGCCCGGACACCGGAAGGATTGACAGATTAACAGCTCTTTCTTGATTCGGTGGGTGGTGGTGCATGGCCGTTCTTAGTTGGTGGAGCGATTTGTCTGGTTAATTCCGGTAACGAACGAGACTCTAGCCTGCTAAATAGGCGTCGTCATTTAGGTGTGCGCGGCTCCGGTCGCGCAACTCACTGGCGACGTATTAAAATTCTTCTTAGAGGGACCGGCGGCTTCGAGCCGCACGAGATTGAGCAATAACAGGTCTGTGATGCCCTTAGATGTCCTGGGCCGCACGCGCGCTACACTGAAGGAATCAGCATGTTCTCCCTGGCCTAGAGGCCCGGGCAACCCGTTGAAACTCCTTCGTGCTGGGGATTGGGGTTTGCAATTATCCCCCATAAACGAGGAATTCCTAGTAAGCGCGAGTCATAAGCTCGCGTTGATTACGTCCCTGCCCTTTGTACACACCGCCCGTCGCTACTACCGATTGAATGATTTAGTGAGGTCTTCGGACCGACACGCGGTGGCTTCACGGCCGTCGGCGTTGCTGGGAAGTTGACCAAACTTGATCATTTAGAGGAAGTAAAAGTCGTAACAAGGTTTCCGTAGGGGAACCTGCGGAAGGATCATTAACGTGTGTAAATCGTCCTCCGTGTGGCGTCCGTTGTGTTTTATACGCACGCGCGCGCGCGCGCGCGACGACATTTCGCAAAATAATAATCCATCCTCTCAAGTTGTTTGTTTCATTCAACGGAGACTCTGGGATATAGAGCAACGACGCCTGAGCAACGTACGCACGCGTACGCCCGCGCCGTCGTCGCGAACTCTACCGAACGTTGGAGCGAGCGCGCGCGACAGCGAGCGACGACCACCGAGAGCTTACACGGACGTGTCTACGCGAAGCGCGACGAACGCGCTCGATGTACGATCATCGGACGTTAGCTCTCCGGTTTCGCCGCTTTAGCGCGCTCTCCCGACGCGTTCTCGACGTTTCGCGGACGGCGGGGCGGAGCGGGGCGGCCGCTGCTCTAGAATCTCGAGCGCTAAACCGGGAAACGCGCGCACTGTGTGCGCCGCACTGGGGTTACGGTGAGAATCCGCGCCGCGCCCCCTATTCCCGATTACGTCAGCGGGCGTATAATGATTGGCGCTATACAAAAAGAAAAATGAATTGAGCGGTTTAGAATATGCGGCGCCCGCGCCCGCGAGGGCGTTCGCATTTCTAAGACACACGTCCCACTGAATCGCCGAGCGTTCGTTCGTAGATTTAGAGGGAGTTTTTTTTTAATTATTATTATCATTATAAATAACGATCAAACCATTACCCTGGACGGTGGATCACTTGGCTCGCGGGTCGATGAAGAACGCAGTTAACTGCGCGTCATAGTGTGAACTGCAGGACACATTTGAACATCGACATTTCGAACGCACATTGCGGTCCGTGGAGAAATATCCAGGACCACTCCTGTCTGAGGGCCGGCTGTTAAAATACAACTGCCACACTGTTCGCGCCGCGCGTTCGAGGGGGCTGCGCGTCGCGGTCGCCGATAGATCATTTCGGTCTATCGACCGCGCTCGTGCTGCTCCTCCGGTTGTTAGCGGCGCGTGCATATGACGGTTCCGTACGCTAGCGCGGCGAGTACCAGTACGGCTGGCGGCAATCCGCACCGGCCGGTGGTTACGAGCGCGCGGCGGAGGTCCGTTCAAATATTATTTAACCGTGATCGTTCACTATTATGTCGAACGTCGTTATTCGGACGCGCGCGGTTTCCGCAGCTTTGCGATCGTACGATCGATCCGACGGCCGTGTTCAGGTCGTCGTCGTCGGTCGGCTCTCGTTCGCTTTGCGCGGGGCGCGTTCATGCGGCGAAGCGCGGTCGACGCGACGCGCGCTACTCTTCGGGCCAGTTTTATTAAACTTACCGTTAGAGGGGGGGCGCGCGCCGAAGCGAACCGACCGCGACACCGACGCCGGACGCGCGCGGCTCTGTCCGCACCGCGTTCGTATCCGAGAGGTGGAGGAGGGTTGGGAGGGCAGAGAGAGAGAGAGAGAGAGAGGAGAGAGAGGGGCGCGCGCGCGCGCTAGCGCTTTCGCGGATCGTTCTCTTCTCCGAGGGCGGCCCGGCCGTCCGCCCAGCCGAAGGCGCGCGATCCTGTTCGTTCGCTCGCCGCTCGCTCGTCAGCTCGCTCGCTCGCTCGCTCGCTCGCTCGCTTGCACGCGGCGTTCCCGCCCGGAGGCGGACTCGACGTCCGAAGGGCGCAACGACGTGTCCGGTCATAGATCGGCGAAGAGCTAGACCCGCGGCGCGCCGTGCGCGCCAGGTGAGGGGCGGCGGAGGGAGAGGGAGAGAGGAGATCGGTCGAGAGAGGAGGAGAGGAGGAGGAGGAGGCGGAGGCGGAGGTGGTGCGCTCGGGTTGAGATCTCCACCAACTAGTAAACCCGGTCGCGTCTGGTCCTCTCTTGCGCCCCCGCCCCACCGCGCACCCCCACCCGCGCCTCGAAAACTCTGAACCGCTCCGCGATCCGTCTCGCCCGCCGCTTCCGCGCCTGTTCGCGCTCGTCGCGGTGTCTCTCTTATTCGCCGAGACCGTCGTCGTCGTAGCGCTGACGGATATCGCGTCTGCCTCGCTTTTTTATCGTTGGCCTCAGATCAGGGAGGATCACCCGCCGAATTTAAGCATATTAGTAAGCGGAGGAAAAGAAACTAACCAGGATTTCCTCAGTAGCGGCGAGCGAACAGGAAAGAGCCCAGCACTGAATCACGCGATCGCTTCGAACGCGGGAGATGTGGTGTTCGGGAGGTTCCGCTTTCTCGTCGTCGATACTCCTGTCCAAGTTCGTCTTGAACGGGGCCGTTTTCCCGCAGAGGGTGCCAGGCCCGTAGCGACGGAGGGCGACGGCGAGAGGGACTCTCCTAAGAGTCGGGTTGCTTGAGAGTGCAGCCCTAAGTGGGTGGTAAACTCCATCTAAGGCTAAATATTACCGCGAGACCGATAGCGAACAAGTACCGTGAGGGAAAGTTGAAAAGAACTTTGAAGAGAGAGTTCAAGAGTACGTGAAACCGTTCAGGGGTAAACCTGCGAAACTCGAATGAACGAACGGAGAGATTCATCGTCACTCCTCGGCGTACGCTCGCGCGCTCCGATGTTCACCGTCCCCTTAATCGGGGTTCGGCGGTGTTCACGGGTCGCGAGCGTCGACGCCCGAGGACGGCGTGCACTTCTCTCTCAGTAATACATCGCGACCCGTTCGACGTCGGCCTAAGCGCAGTCCGGGAGACCAGACGTCGCCCGTTCGGGCGAACGTTTGGACCGTGACGGTGGCCGACCGGCCGTCGGACGGTAGAGGACGTGATACGCGCACGCGCACACAACTAAGCGCGTCCGGCCCGACGCAAGACAACGTCGTCATAGTCGTCCTGCCTGTGCGCGGACGTCGATGCGGCGCGTCTGTCGTCGCAGCCGTGCAGTCTCGGACCGTGCGCGTCTCGGTCTGCGATGATTCAGTTTCGGGCACTCGCAGGACCCGTCTTGAAACACGGACCAAGGAGTCTAGCATGTGTGCGAGTCATTGAGTTGTGTATAAACTGAAAGGC
>JARDVY010000300.1:0-5000 GCA_029030555.1 Ornithoptera alexandrae | reverse complement strand
TGTGATCACTTCGATCAGAGTGGTGGGTGGTGGTATGTGGTATGGCGGTCGATTAGCAGTTTATTCATATGTTCAGACACGCGCACATTTTGCTCTAATCCAGGCTCGCACACGCTCATCCGCAGTCTCTCTCTCTCTCTCGTCGCAAATCTTGTAAACTGTGTCGGATCGGAAGTCTCCGCTCATTGACGCGGGAGACTCTATTACGATCGTCCGTTTAAATTATAGCGCGACGCGTTCGACCCGCGAGTACACTTCGCGCGCGCCGTTAACGCGTTTCGCTACGAATCCAGCTCGAAGTTTGCGCTTCGCGCGTCATCTTTAAGATCGCGATTGTGTTTAACGCAATGCGGATCGCGGATGACGATCTCACCGACACCGGGCTCTCACGATCATATCGAGCGTTGCTTTATATTATTCATATTGCAATGTTAAAAAAATCTATATATGTACAATATAATAGAGTGAAACGATTTTGTTATGATGTCTCGTTTAGCGAACGTTCAGATTTTAAATGGACGCTTTTTGACGTCGTCCACACCCGCCGTCCAGTTTCGTTGCGGAGTTTCGCGCGTTGGAGCGGGGATCGCCGATCTCCGCTGAAACGTCGCGAACCTGTAACGACGCGGACGCGGACGAGAGCGGGCGCGCTCGGCGGGCCCGCTCGCGCAGCGCGCATTTACAATTGTAGCACACACCGGACACCGGTGCGTCGTCGCGTCAACGTACACGCTCGGACGCATCGTGTGGTGGCGGCGCTCTTCTCTATCGCGCCGCGCTCGGCTAGCCCTTTCGGGGGCGCCGTTGCGCGCCGTTGGAGAGTTCGTCTCGTTTTATCGGTCAGCTCCCTGGTTGATCCTGCCAGTAGTTATATGCTTGTCTCAAAGATTAAGCCATGCATGTCTCAGTGCAAGCCGTATTAAGGCGATACCGCGAATGGCTCAATATATCAGTTTTGGTTCCTTAGATCTTACCTCGGTTACTTGGATAACTGTGGTAATTCTAGAGCTAATACATGCAATCAGAACTCTGACCAGTGATGGGACGAGTGCTTTTATTAGATCAAAACCAATCGACGGAGGGCCCCGCGTCCCGAGTCGTTAATTTTGATGAATCTGGATAACTTTTGCCGATCGCATGGTCCAGCACCGGCGACGCATCTTTCAAATGTCTGCCTTATCAACTTTCGATGGTAGTTTCTGCGACTACCATGGTTGTCACGGGTAACGGGGAATCAGGGTTCGATTCCGGAGAGGGAGCCTGAGAAACGGCTACCACATCCAAGGAAGGCAGCAGGCGCGCAAATTACCCACTCCCGGCACGGGGAGGTAGTGACGAAAAATAACGATACGGGACTCTTACGAGGCCTCGTAATCGGAATGAGTACACTTTAAATATTTTAACGAGGAACAATTGGAGGGCAAGTCTGGTGCCAGCAGCCGCGGTAACTCCAGCTCCAATAGCGTATACTAAAATTGTTGCGGTTAAAAAGCTCGTAGTTGCATTTGTGCCCCGCGCTGTCGGTGCACCGCATCCGCGGTGATACTGACACGTCTGCGGTGCATATCGTCGGTGAGCCGTCGGTAAAACGGCGGTTCAATATCAAAATCCTATCGCGGTGCTCTTCGGTGAGTGTCGAGATGGGCCGACAATTTTACTTTGAACAAATTAGAGTGCTCAAAGCGGGCTCAAAATGCCGCTCGAATATTTCGTGCATGGAATAATAGAATATGATCTCGGTTCTATTTTGTTGGTTTTCAGAACTCCGAGGTAATGATTAATAGGGATAACTGGGGGCATTCGTATTGCGACGTTAGAGGTGAAATTCTTGGATCGTCGCAAGACGAACATCAGCGAAAGCATTTGCCAAAGGTGTTTTCATCAATCAAGAACGAAAGTTAGAGGTTCGAAGGCGATTAGATACCGCCCTAGTTCTAACCGTAAATATGTCATCTAGCGATCCGCCGACGTTACTACGATGGCTCGGCGGGCAGCTTCCGGGAAACCAAAGATTTTGGACTCCGGGGGGAGTATGGTTGCAAAGCTGAAACTTAAAGGAATTGACGGAAGGGCACCACCAGGAGTGGAGCCTGCGGCTTAATTTGACTCAACACGGGAAATCTCACCAGGCCCGGACACCGGAAGGATTGACAGATTAACAGCTCTTTCTTGATTCGGTGGGTGGTGGTGCATGGCCGTTCTTAGTTGGTGGAGCGATTTGTCTGGTTAATTCCGGTAACGAACGAGACTCTAGCCTGCTAAATAGGCGTCGTCATTTAGGTGTGCGCGGCTCCGGTCGCGCAACTCACTGGCGACGTATTAAAATTCTTCTTAGAGGGACCGGCGGCTTCGAGCCGCACGAGATTGAGCAATAACAGGTCTGTGATGCCCTTAGATGTCCTGGGCCGCACGCGCGCTACACTGAAGGAATCAGCATGTTCTCCCTGGCCTAGAGGCCCGGGCAACCCGTTGAAACTCCTTCGTGCTGGGGATTGGGGTTTGCAATTATCCCCCATAAACGAGGAATTCCTAGTAAGCGCGAGTCATAAGCTCGCGTTGATTACGTCCCTGCCCTTTGTACACACCGCCCGTCGCTACTACCGATTGAATGATTTAGTGAGGTCTTCGGACCGACACGCGGTGGCTTCACGGCCGTCGGCGTTGCTGGGAAGTTGACCAAACTTGATCATTTAGAGGAAGTAAAAGTCGTAACAAGGTTTCCGTAGGGGAACCTGCGGAAGGATCATTAACGTGTGTAAATCGTCCTCCGTGTGGCGTCCGTTGTGTTTTATACGCACGCGCGCGCGCGCGCGCGACGACATTTCGCAAAATAATAATCCATCCTCTCAAGTTGTTTGTTTCATTCAACGGAGACTCTGGGATATAGAGCAACGACGCCTGAGCAACGTACGCACGCGTACGCCCGCGCCGTCGTCGCGAACTCTACCGAACGTTGGAGCGAGCGCGCGCGACAGCGAGCGACGACCACCGAGAGCTTACACGGACGTGTCTACGCGAAGCGCGACGAACGCGCTCGATGTACGATCATCGGACGTTAGCTCTCCGGTTTCGCCGCTTTAGCGCGCTCTCCCGACGCGTTCTCGACGTTTCGCGGACGGCGGGGCGGAGCGGGGCGGCCGCTGCTCTAGAATCTCGAGCGCTAAACCGGGAAACGCGCGCACTGTGTGCGCCGCACTGGGGTTACGGTGAGAATCCGCGCCGCGCCCCCTATTCCCGATTACGTCAGCGGGCGTATAATGATTGGCGCTATACAAAAAGAAAAATGAATTGAGCGGTTTAGAATATGCGGCGCCCGCGCCCGCGAGGGCGTTCGCATTTCTAAGACACACGTCCCACTGAATCGCCGAGCGTTCGTTCGTAGATTTAGAGGGAGTTTTTTTTTTAATTATTATTATCATTATAAATAACGATCAAACCATTACCCTGGACGGTGGATCACTTGGCTCGCGGGTCGATGAAGAACGCAGTTAACTGCGCGTCATAGTGTGAACTGCAGGACACATTTGAACATCGACATTTCGAACGCACATTGCGGTCCGTGGAGAAATATCCAGGACCACTCCTGTCTGAGGGCCGGCTGTTAAAATACAACTGCCACACTGTTCGCGCCGCGCGATCGAGGGGGCTGCGCGTCGCGGTCGCCGATAGATCATTTCGGTCTATCGACCGCGCTCGTGCTGCTCCTCCGGTTGTTAGCGGCGCGTGCATATGACGGTTCCGTACGCTAGCGCGGCGAGTACCAGTACGGCTGGCGGCAATCCGCACCGGCCGGTGGTTACGAGCGCGCGGCGGAGGTCCGTTCAAATATTATTTAACCGTGATCGTTCACTATTATGTCGAACGTCGTTATTCGGACGCGCGCGGTTTCCGCAGCTTTGCGATCGTACGATCGATCCGACGGCCGTGTTCAGGTCGTCGTCGTCGGTCGGCTCTCGTTCGCTTTGCGCGGGGCGCGTTCATGCGGCGAAGCGCGGTCGACGCGACGCGCGCGCTACTCTTCGGGCCAGTTTTATTAAACTTACCGTTAGAGGGGGGGCGCGCGCCGAAGCGAACCGACCGCGACACCGACGCCGGACGCGCGCGGCTCTGTCCGCACCGCGTTCGTATCCGAGAGGTGGAGGAGGGTTGGGAGGGCAGAGAGAGAGAGAGAGAGAGAGAGAGAGAGAGGGTGGGGGGCGCGCGCGCGCGCGCTAGCGCTTTCAGTGGATCGTTCTCTTCTCGAGGCGTGTTCCGCTGTCCGTCCGCTAGCCGGCGCGATCGTTCGTTCGCTCGCCGCTCGCTCGTCAGCTCGCTCGCTCGCTCGCTCGCTCGCTCGCTCGCTTGCACGCGGCGTTCCCGCCCGTAGGCGGACTCGACGTCCGAAGGGCGCATCGACGTGTCCGGTCATAGATCGGCGAAGAGCTAGACCCGCGGCGCGGACGCGCCAGGTGAGGGGCGGCGGAGGGAGAGGGAGAGAGGAGATCGGTCGAGAGAGGAGGAGGAGGAGGAGGAGGCGGAGGCGGAGGTGGTGGCGGTCGGGTTGGGAGAGGACCGAATTGGACCGGGTAAACCCGGTCGCGTCTGGTCCTCTCTTGCGCCCCCCGCCCCACCGCGCACCCCCACCCGCGCCTCGAAAACTCTGAACCGCTCCGCGATCCGTCTCGCCCGCCGCTTCCGCGCCTGTTCGCGCTCGTCGCGGTGTCTCTCTTATTCGCCGAGACCGTCGTCGTCGTAGCGCTGACGGATATCGCGTCTGCCTCGCTTTTTTATCGTTGGCCTCAGATCAGGGAGGATCACCCGCCGAATTTAAGCATATTAGTAAGCGGAGGAAAAGAAACTAACCAGGATTTCCTCAGTAGCGGCGAGCGAACAGGAAAGAGCCCAGCACTGAATCACGCGATCGCTTCGAACGCGGGAGATGTGGTGTTCGGGAGGTTCCGCTTTCTCGTCGTCGATACTCCTGTCCAAGTTCGTCTTGAACGGGGCCGTTTTCCCGCAGA
>JARDVY010000299.1:7024273-7078237 GCA_029030555.1 Ornithoptera alexandrae | reverse complement strand
GCCTGCCTGCCTGCCTGCCTGCCTGCCTGCCTGCCTGCCTGCCTGCCTGCCTGCCTGCCTGCCTGCCTGCCTGCCTGCCTGCCTGCCTGCCTGCCTGCCTGCCTGCCTGCCTGCCTGCCTGCCTGCCTGCCTGCCTGCCTGCCTGCCTGCCTGCCTGCCTGCCTGCCTGCCTGCCTGCCTGCCTGCCTGCCTGCCTGCCTGCCTGCCTGCCTGCCTGCCTGCCTGCCTGCCTGCCTGCCTGCCTGCCTGCCTGCCTGCCTGCCTGCCTGCCTGCCTGCCTGCCTGCCTGCCTGCCTGCCTGCCTGCCTGCCTGCCTGCCTGCCTGCCTGCCTGCCTGCCTGCCTACCTGCCTGCCTGCCTGCCTGCCTGCCTGCCTGCCTGCCTGCCTGCCTGCCTGCCTGCCTGCCTGCCTGCCTGCCTGCCTGCCTGCCTGCCTGCCTGCCTGCCTGCCTGCCTGCCTGCCTGCCTGCCTGCCTGCCTGCCTGCCTGCCTGCCTGCCTGCCTGCCTGCCTGCCTGCCTGCCTGCCTGCCTGCCTGCCTGCCTGCCTGCCTGCCTGCCTGCCTGCCTGCCTGCCTGCCTGCCTGCCTGCCTGCCTACCTGCCTGCCTGCCTGCCTGCCTGCCTGCCTGCCTGCCTGCCTGCCTGCCTGCCTGCCTGCCTGCCTGCCTGCCTGCCTGCCTGCCTGCCTGCCTGCCTGCCTGCCTGCCTACCTGCCTGCCTGCCTGCCTGCCTGCCTGCCTGCCTGCCTGCCTGCCTGCCTGCCTGCCTGCCTGCCTGCCTGCCTGCCTGCCTGCCTACCTACGCGACCTTCGTGCATTCTTTGTGGAAGTGATGGAATACCGTGTGAAGCTTTTTAGTCGCTTGGTATCCAACACTACCCCACTACCGGTCCAGTATTGGTACGGGGTGTGCGTTCCGTTAGCATTTTGTTACACAAGTAAATAAAAAAAAAAAACAACCTAACCGACCGACCGAAAAAAGTACTTCATGTACCTTGTCCTTTACGCAAGAAGTGTGCAGTGTATGACTGTATGGTAAAGTATACGACATTAAAACTGGTAAGGTCTAATTTATGTTTTACTTACTACCTACAGCGATTTTAAATATCATTGTGTGTGGTCGTAAATAGCTTTGAATTGATTTTTGCTATTTCAATGTACAAGCCCACCTATCCCCACATAAATCATTTCTTTTCTATTGTGCTTACTTTATTCTTTTCTTTCGTAAAGTACTATTGCCTACAGTAAAGGAAGTGCCTAAGCAAATTCCTAAAAGTACATGTTGCTCCAGAAATCGCAGCTCGAGTCCTGGGCTCATTATTGCACGCGGGGCTGCCCCGCTGTCCCGCTGCCAGCCCATAGTAAGGCAGACGCTCGCTACAACTCCCCACCCCCCACTTTTTTTTATGTGGGGAAATCCTGCATGGATACTTTCTCGTTGCGGGAGCAACGAAAAAGTAATGCCAAACTCTTACTGGCTTAAACCTCACGGTTTCCTCGCTGCGCCTTTCGCCGAGACTGTGGGAACGCTTTCGCACACAACCGCAGTTCCGGTAACGTCGGCCTACTAATGGCCCCAGCATAACGAATAAAAAAGATGGATGGGATGCAGCGATCGAACATAGGTCCAGTTTACTACCCGGACTTGGTGAGTTCACGGGTGTACTTCAGACGGCTGAGAGATTTCGCGCACCGATGGAATGAGATCTGGAGCGAGTTGGAGTGAGACCAGTCCAGTCACAAATCTACGCAACAATAGAGTTGGTACTGCGACGGTGGAGCGTCGACGAAGCTGTATTCGTGATATTTGCGCGCCCCAGAAATGGGAGAGGACGCAAAGGACAACCGGAAAGAGCGAAAAAACAATTTGTAGGGGTCTTGAACCCTATCGATTCGACCCATATAACCGGATGGTTGGAAGGGCTATGGGAGGTGGTGGGAGGTGCCCTTTGCGGCCAGGCTGCAGGAGCGGTTTCATACTGCTCCTTGCAGCCGAGGTGGAGTTGTGGAAGGAGTACCCTCTGCGACTAACTAGTAACGCACCGGCGATGTGGCGGCGGTTGGGCCGCGGGGGAAGAAGAGTGTCGGTATAACGGGTTCGGGTAAACCCGTCCCCCTCGCAACTGCCAAAGGCCGAGGTGGGGGCGTGTTGCACGGCCCGGCGTGCCCTGGAAAGGGAGCGTTTTTCATTCGCTCATCCCTCCCTCCCGATGAAGGGCTGCGAAAGCGGCCAGCGCTGGCAAGGTCGCGGTTGCGAGCGAAAGCGTTTCCGTGACCCTGCCATCAGACGGAACATCGTGGGGGTTTTAGTTGGTGCAAGTCCGACACAACCCATCGTTGCCCCCGCGAGGACGAGTATGCGTAAGCATTTACCTCGCGTAAAAAAAAAAAATAAGTGCTGTCCTGCCGCGCGCGCCAAAAGGTAAGTACCAAAACCTTAAAACCTTTTATAGAGTCGGAAAAGGTAATTGTTTACATTGTTGACGGACGTTATATGACCGAAACGGTAGAGGAGAATCTTGTCTCGTTAGACTCGGTACTGAAAAATTCAAGTGATTCTGGATTTACTATTAATAAAAAAAAAGTATATTTCTTAGCTATGAAGCTAGTTACACTTAAAATTATGGTTATTAGTAAGAGTTGGTTGGGCCGAGCTAGCATAAAATTGGTGTGTTAATTAAGTCATCTAAGCCAAACAGTGTTAAACCGGACTCGTATGTGACAATACGAATAGATCTGCACATAAAAATAAAAATTGAGAGTATTATCTACTTGATCTTCTGTATTAGGTTCTAACCTTTTAGGACAAGTAACACTCTCGTGACCATAATCGTAAAAGGCTCCGTATCAGATATTGGACTTTGGTAAAAAGTTAACCGACTACTATCTTAAACACAAACGCACGGAATCTCAGTGACATTTTGACCTATTCATAAAGGTCATTGCGTAAAGTCATTTTTTACTTCTAGAATTATGTTGAGAACATGAGCTTCTAACTATATATAGGAAACACTCTGGAATTACCAAATCCCTTCACAACCAGCAGATCTGTTAATTTTTGACGAGCTACATACGCTCCCAAAATCTTTAAAAGCTGACAATTCAATACAATTGAGCTTAACTTGTTTAAATATTTGTCACTATTATCACTAAAAGTAGAAATTGATAAAGTCTGCTTCTCTTTACCTGCTGCTCTTTACTTCATTTAACATAATTAACGAGCCTAGCTTGCAGTTTCCATTATCATGGCATGATGCTAAAAGTCTCTTGAACATATATTGTAGGGGAGGCTCTTCGAACGAGGTTCATTGGTCAATAATATATCCAAATTAAAATATATATTTTTTTTATTAGAATAAGTGGAAGTCAGGCCCTGGCCGGCCGGCAGCGGCTACCCCAGCACAGCTGCGGACAAACGTGCACACGAGGTTATGGAGAGAAACGAAACAGTGGAAGTTAACACCGGCAGCATTGATGTGGTTAGTTGTTTCAAAATTACTAAAATCGTTAGTTCGCCCGTGGCAGCCGGGCTCTGCTTCTCCGCGCGTGTCCTCGTCGTCGCCTCTTCCTGCGGAGGCCGTTCCTCCGGCGTGTACTGGTAGTAGGTCTGTTTCCGCAGACCATCTAGGTAGGTACCAATGCAGCGCCTATTTTAACATAAAACAGTACTGTGTTCCGGTTTGATGGCCGCTATAGCTTGTGTAATTACTTAAGGGTTGATTAGTGGTGCTGTGTATGCTGTCCTGACTAGCGGCACGTTATGGGCGGAGGTATCAGTTAATATCAATTGAACGTCCCGCTCATCTCGTCGTTTTAATTGAATGTGCAAGTGTACGGGGGCCGACACATGCGCGAGCAGGCGGAGTGCCCGCACGTTGCTCATGGTGAAGTGCATAGTGGATTACCTAGCTCGGTGAGGTTAGCGAAGCCCGCGAAGAGCGTGGCTAGCGCACTGGCCTTGGCAATGACGTGCTCCGCGTGCGCCAGCGCCAGCAGGCCCAGCAGCGAGGTCCCGTTGTTCAGCCCCCTGCGGCGCGCACACGGGGTACAGGGGGTTCGGACAGCTCGTGTTGTACATTTATACTAAGCAATAATATTCCACACTTGCTGTTGCAGTCTTGATACATGTAATTAATAACCTACCTGTGCACGTCTCATACATAATCTTTAAATACTTATTAGAATAAAATAAATATAAAATAAAATTTGTTAAATAATTGTTATTTGGTTGTTATCTTCCATTAAAGGAAAATATGGTGAGGGGAACGTGTTCGTTAGCCGCGCGCTGCAGCGCGAACCATAAGCGATTGCGGGACAGGACGCGCGGGAGGCGGGCGAGGTGCTGGTGAAACCCTCACGTGCACAGACATGCATACAGCAGACTGCCGAGTATGTCACCTCAACCTGTGTACTCACGATGCGTTGAAGAGATTGAAGAGGCCGAGCGGGCTGGCGACGCAGCAGCTCACCCACTGCGGACACACGGACACGCGGACCCGCCGTTACTCCTCAACGTAAGCAAATTGTTAAAATGAAACTGCACCGGCAGCACCGGTTGCACCGGCTGCAGCAGACAGTGGACGTTTTGTAAGAATTAATAGATACTTTTAGAATACAAATAATTATTTTTTACGATTCTTTTTCAAAACCACTTATTGGTGCCGGTGCTGCCGCCGCGGGGATGTTTTCATTTTGAATTCCAACTCCTCCCCAGAAGGGCCGCGTCATTAGCTGGTCACCACCCTCTGAATTGATGTACAGTAACGCGCTGTCATTTTAGCAGAAATGGATGTCCTTTGAAATAAACTGTCATTCTCTTCGCATAATTAATGAATCCACTAAACTTGCAGCACTTATAGTTCACTAGTGACGTGATTGTATCGCCATGTTGCATGAGCGGTTGCACGGATTTTTGTTCGACAGTAGATTGATGCTGACTGCTGATAATAATGGTAATACGGATAGCGCCTTACTAGTAGCAGCAACGAGGGCAGCATGGCAACGAGGCGAGAACGGAGCGGACACCACTGCGACATGCTGGCGGCGGAGCTATCTGCTGCAGAGGAGCTGATGTGGGGAAAATGGTTGATGGAAGGGAGCCGTGTGATGCGCATTATCACGCTGCTCGCTTTATATACAGTTTCAGATTGTTTCAGACACGGGCGGTGCTGTGTTCACACCGCGCCGGCTGCTGACTTTACCAATGGATATTTTTAAACAGACTCACGTAACTTCCTGCTTCAGCTGATTGTATAAAAACGCTACCAACATTTAATTATGTTCTCCTTTGTCGGCAACGATTGCGAACAAAGCCACAAGGGCTCCTCACATGAATCTGATGGCACGTGAAAGTTGTGGGATAGTCAAGTACTGGCGAGAATGACTGTCCTCGTGACAACACACCTCCGCGCGTGCGCGCTTCGTTGAATGGGCACGCCGGTGCACGGCGCCACTGCGGCGCATCCGGCCGCCGGTGGGGAGGGGGCGCGGCGCGCAACGCTCTGCTTGAACAAGATGCAGTGTCATTTGTCCAATTGCGGTGCAGCCGGCCAGTACCACCACCGCCACCACCATCATCATCATCATCAATCTACCAGCCCCTCGGTGGCAACAGGCGTAAGTGCATAATGTTTTGAGACAAGGAATTTTTCTCTTCATCATTTGGAACAAGTTGCATCGAAAGAAAAAGTTCATTTATTAGTTCTTGTCGAAAAAAAGGTCAATCTTCAGATATGCGGAGACGAAATGAGCATACGTTGCAGCTCGGGGTTGCAACGATTACTTTATCATTGAACGTCCCTCATTTGAGACTCCAGTACATACTCGTATATGCTAAGAATACTATTCGTCATTGTGCAGATTAAGGTCAAGGGAGCCTCGCGAGATAGTGTCGGAAGAGGGATCCGGATTTTAGACGACTGCCGATGATTGCAAGACTTAGGGTATACTATACTTATATTAATCAATAAGCTATAATACAATTTCACAGAGGTTTGCATTTATACCCCGTTACGTTTTCCGCATACAATTCGCGGTAGAGGCAATATAGAGATAATAATGAGATAAATAAAATTAAACCAGTTGTGTACGCGACATGCGGACGGCTCGTACCCGGTTGAATCGCTTCAGATCGTCGCGTAACGATCGCCCGGCGCCGATTCACTGACGGGAGAGAGGGAGCGGGGCGCGCGGCGCGGGTTGCGGCGCGCGGGGTGCGGTGGCGCGCGATGAGCGGCGCGCAGTGCTATCGCGGCGGTCGCAGGGATCGCAGCGGCCGGAGCGGCCTCACTGCGCGTACACACGGCCGCACCCCGCACGCTGCGACTCCGAGCCCGGTGAGTACACAACACATACACGTTGTTCTTGTTCTTGTCGTTGTCGTGGTGTGCTGCTCGTGTTCTGCCCCTAGTAGAACTTAAAACTGACTACCGCGCAGCGACGGGCTCGCCGCTTGCCGCCCGCCGTTTGCGCCCACCGCTCGCCGCCCATCGCTCGGGAGCAACGGGGAAAACATTTTTCAGTTACATAGAACAAAAAAATAATCGATTTCTTCGGTAAGTGATAATTAAAAAAAATGACATTATTTTTTTCATTACTTTCTTATTGGCTAGAGTTTGGGAGAGTTTAATAAAGATGTTATTGTTGTTGTTAGCATCCTGTTGTTAGGGTCCCGCGGGCTGTGCAGCGGCGCTGCGCGTCAAGTTGAATGTTTTAAATAATCTCGCGTTGTGTCCAGTTTCAAGTTGTCGTTGGTCGTTCGCATCCCGTGTGAAATCGTTCAAAACTGGGGGACTGGAAACTAGTGAACGAGGATCTCGCTAATTAATATTTCTTACATATATCTTCGAATAAATTACGAAAATGAAACGTGAGAGCCTGTTTAAGTAAAATTGGCATAAACCAAAGGATCCATCAAATGGCGGTGGTAGTACAGGAAAATAAAAGTTAATAAAAATTCCTCTATAATAAAACTATATTATTTCCCACGCGATAAAAAATTTCGATCTGAAGATTTTTTACTTTTTTTATACCACTTCGGTGGCAAACGGGCTTACGGCCCGCCTGATGTTGAGCAGTGACCGCAGCCATGACCGCCAGCAACAGCAGAGGTATCACTGGGCGTGTTGCCGACCCTGCAGAAACCTTTTCACACCAGGATTCAAATCAATTCAAAAGCTTCATTTATTTATATGCCCGTATCTAGTGTGATCTCCGTTTAGTTTGTATTTATTATACTGTTGCCCGTCTAGAGTATTTTATTTAATTTTAAAATGTATACTGCAGCGAAGTTCCCTTTGTTCGATCAGCGCAAACGTCGTGCATTGTGGTCTCGGCGGCTGTGCGTGCACGTTCACATTCACTTGCAAATGCACCCTGGCCTCCACGCCACGCTCACCAGCCTGGCGAGGCGACACGTGGCGAAGGCCGTTTCTTTCAATTGAACTGTGTTTACATTATCATCGATTAGTCAATAATGTCTTATACACTAGGTGGTCCACTGCCCACGTGTGGTCTGCAACTCTCCAATCCAGCATATAGCCTCGGCATGTGCAAAATTTTTTACTTATACAATATTTGTTCACCTGAGAGTAGGTTTTTTTTCAAAGATGAAGTTTACTCCGCAAGTTTTATTGACAACAATTGCACCTTCATCGAACACAGGGCTCCGGATCCGGTATCTGGTGAAAATAATAAAAAGAAAATATAATTAAAATTAAACTAAAACTTTAACGAACATAATAATACAAAAACTAAAAACAAACCACAAAAACAAAAACGCAAGCAAACAAACCTAAACCGAAATACAAAAACTAAATATTAGGTCCTTACATATGAAAATGGCGTTTTGTACGGGAGTAAAGTCAATTTTTTTTGTAAAATATATTTAATTAATCAAAGTATGCACCGTTGTTATCTATGCACTCTTGCCATCTCATAGGTAGTTCATAGATCCCTTTACTAAAACAACCATGGGGGTGAGAATCAATAAACTCGTTCGGAGTTGAATTTTTTCTTTGTAAGATGGTCTGCAGTTGCTGACGATGGATATCTGCCGGAATCGTTTGGCCAGATTTTAGAAAGCTGCAGTGAACGACACCGGCGCTAGTCCACCAAACGCTCACAAGTAACTTCTGAATCAATTTTCGTTTAGGGCAGGCTTGACTGGGTCTCCAGTGTTGAGCCATTGCGACGAGCGCTTCCGATTATCGTACAGTATCCACTTTCATCACCAGTAATGATTCGATTTAAAACCCCTTCATCATTGTGTCGGCGGAGCAAAGTAACACAGCAGCAGCAGTCGGCGCGTGTTCGCAAGTTCGATTCACTCAATTCATGCGGTACCCATCGTTCGGGTTTTTTTATTCCCGATTTGCTTCAAGTGGATTAATACAGTTTTGTTACTTACCCCGAACCCTGCAGCTATCTCTGGAGTGCTTTGTGATGGATCCGCTTCCACAATAGCCTTTAATTCTTCATTTTCCACTTTGGTCTCTGGCCGTCCACGGGGTTGGTTCTAAAGGTCGAAATTTCCAGAACGAAAACATTGAATCCAAAAACTTACCATGCTTTCTCTTGCGACACCAGCGCCGTACACATCATCAATCCTTCGAGCTGTTCCTGCAGGACTGGTACTGGTGCCACAGTAGAACTCGTACTCGTAAATATACCGATATTTCATGTTTTCCATTGTGCGCCCTAAATGAAGAAAAAACAAATGATTATTTCCAAAACTCAAATGTATCAGCTAAATGAATTTATAAATTTGAATTTGGAATTCTTAACCAAAGAGCAGATATTTCAGATGAAAGTGGTCCGTGCGACAAAACGCTAATTTCATATGTAAGGGGCCCTTATATATACATTTATATGTAGATAAAGTTATATGTAACCTTATGAAGTTATCCGACAGGCGCACGTTACAGGACATGTTATTTCTATACAATCTATTAAACAATTTATTGGCTTTCCGAAGTACGTTCCTTTGCGTTGCGCTGCTATAAACAAACTGCTCCCAAGGCCTCGGAATGTCATAAAATGACCTAGACAAAGTTTGAAATGGATTTTCTTATTTCAAAGAATAGGGGTAGACGAGCGCATCTCATAAGTTTTCGGCAAGTAAGGGTTTAATGCCCATATTGTACACTGGAACCTGTTGACGAATATATATACCTGAAACAAACGGGTCGTAAACTTCCAGAAAAAGGTTAACCGACTACTCCAACTCGGCTGGGCAGCGTTCGGGAGGCTACGCAGCATATTCTCGTCCCAACTACCGCAGTGTCTAAAGACAAAGATCTTGAACTCGTGCGTGTTGCTAGTGATGACTCATGGCACCGAGACGTGGCCGCTTACAGTGGGCCTGGTGGAAAGGCTTCAAGTCGCATAGGGAGCAATGGAAGCTTGGGTTTTCCCTGCGTGATCGAATTCGAAAGAGGACATTCACAAGAGAAGTAAAGTCACCGACATAGTCCAAAAGATTTCTAAGCTCAAGTAGCAATGAGCCTAACACATCGCTCGAAGGACTGACTGCCGATGCGATAGCAAGGTCCTTGAATGGCGACCGCAGACCGGTAGATGCAGTGTAGGCCTCCCTCTAGGTGGTCTGACGATCTGGTGAAAGTCGCGGGAAGCAGTTGGTTGCAGGCAGCGCAGGACCGATAGATGTAGATATCTTTGGGGGAAGCCTATGTCCAACAGTGGACGTTCGTCCGCTGATGATGCTGATAATGATATATATATATCTCGGTACACGATATGGCTATGCAAATTTTATTAAATTAGATTTATTTTGCCGACACAACAATGAATACCTTAAAAACATTTTGTGGACGTTTATAAAGTGCAGCTCCTCAACGGTTCTATTGGGGAGTACAGTGCAATTTGGGGGTTTTCAGTCAATCTTTTCCAATTTTTATATAAGCTAAACCACTTTCACTCGGAGATAACTGATCATTTACGTAGCACAAGGAATTTAATCAGAAGAAAAATATGCGTAGAGGAAACTCCTCGGATGGGGTTAAATAATGCCCCGCTCCTATTTTCTCCGCCTCATACCGACCTCACCGTCGGGATGTTGATTCTTTCACCACTGTACTGTTCCTTACATTCCTTTCCTTTCCTTACATTAAAATGAGACACGAGACACGCGGAGTCCGGTTCGTGAGGCGATCTAGCTTTAGATTGTACTGCAGCTCCAGACCCCTTGCGGCGGTAAAGTAAACTTTTTGTAAAGCTCCACATTGCCACTCCTAAGAAAAATCTCAAGTGGTAATCATTCCACAAACTGCGTGTTTACGGAAGAACATATCTCCGTGCGGCACCATTACCCGTGTCGTGTGGTGTGGAGCAGAACGATGATACAGCGTGACGACGGGCGTTATCCGACAGTAACGGTTTTTCGGGACACCTGCAGTAGAGACGGAAACTGAACGGAGGCGTGGACGCAGGGTTAATGTTTAAAACTGACGGTCCCCATCAGCTTTTGAGCACCGCAGCGGCACACCGCATATTGGGCACTGGTTGCCACAACAAATTCCCGTTTATACCCCGCTCGCGATTTGTCCGCCGCACCCCGCATTACGTAATTTTTCATTAGCTTCTGTATTATCTTGTTTGTTGCTTCCTCCGCCAGCGCGGGGGCGAGCACTCGAGAAGCGCAACGCCGCCACGGGCGCGGCAGTGGCTAGGAGGGGCACGAGGACATCGCACACTCGGCGGCGAATCGAACTGCTTTTACACCGAGTGCTGGGGTAGTGTTCCCGCTGCGTTCCGTTTCACAACGGGCTTTGTTCTGAAGTGGCGCTCGAAGCGAGCGACGAGCTCCCTCGGCTCCCCGGCTCTCCAGCGCCGGTGCCCGCTCGAGCCGCCTGCCACGCCACAGCTGTAACAGTTTCATTGATTTATCGTAGATATTTGACATAAACATGGCCTGCTCTCGAACATTATTTAATTACTTATAGAGGTTAGGGCCGTGGGAGGCGGCTGCGGGAGGCGAGGAGACCCTCCCGTCAATTACCACTTTGGTGTTGTCGCAAGAAAGAAGAATATTCTCCTGGCTCGGGACGGCCGGACAGTACCCATTGCTGAGGGTTTTGTAGAATACTCAAGAGCATAGCCGACCACTGACCGCTGACCGTGTGAACATGGCACGGGAAAGTCGCCGACGTCACCGACCACTATGCACAATGCGTTCTTACATCTCTCTTATCTTTTTTTGAAATAAAACCTAAACCCTGAGCCAGCAGGGCACGACTGCGTGAATTGTAACAATCCAATTTAAAAATAGCAAACATAGGAACATGAAGCAGTGAGAGGAGCAGGGGTGGCGGGAGCGGAAGTGGGGAGGATCAGGAAGAAGGCTGATTGAGATGACGCGTGGTAATGTGTGGATTCACTGGATTAGAAACGGAGGCTGCGGGGCGGATTGAGGAGCGCGACATCATTTTACATTAAACGAGACGATTCCTGTTCTCTGTGATCACGTCGAGCGTCACCAAGCCGGCCTCTCTCCCCGTCCCCGTCTCCGCCTCCCACGTGTTGCGGGGACGCGCCGGGTAACTAGAACCGGCTAATATATAGAACAGGGAAAGTTTTAAACGGGAAACTTGGCAGCGTCGTGCAGGAAATTATTTCATTTGAATTGTTTGTGGCAGTGGCAGCGCGCGGCGAGTAGCTTCGCTGACGAGCTGCTGCTTTACCACGTACCATTGTAACAGTAATTATAATTGCGAATTTTCGCCACCGACCACTACTCAGCCCTTCTCGTGTCTTCCACGGCTGCAAAGGATAATGTAAGCGATGACTCGCTCTCTGTACTCTGCCAGCACACATCCACCGCGGACAGGACCACGTCGGCGGCCCCTCGGACACTTCTCCGCTCCGCGAACCTTCAATCACTGTCGCCCGCACTCTCGGGGCACCTCGCTCCCTCGCCCCCTCGCCCCCTTGCCCCCTCGCATCCGACCCTCTCATACTAATGACTTAACACATCAATTCCATCTATTACTCGTACCGCCCACGGCTCAGCGCGGGACCGCCGCCGCGCGCGCTAGCCCGCGGTGCGCCGGCAAAATTGTACGCGCGGAAATCGTATACAGGCCGTAGATTTTAACGAACACGTGCAGTGCGCGCGCAGCGGGCTGACGTCGAGCGGACGTTCCGCACCGTCGGCTGCGGAACTTGTGTGGCTAGTGAGCAGTAGTGCGGTGTACTCGCCGGACACGCGCCCCGACTAGCGGCGGAGCGGCGCGTGCGGTGCGTGCGGAACGTGGTGCGGTGCATTGGTGCGGTGCATTGGTGCGCGGCGTTGCCGTTTGCTGCGGTGTGATGCCTGTAGTAGTGTTGGCAAGGCGTGTCATGAGTCGTCGATTTAACACATTTCTTTTTATATACCATTAAGTGATTAGACGAGCGGGACGTTCACCTGCTCGTAAGTGATACGCCCGCCCATAACAACGTGGCGATAATAAGGATACACTGCACCACATTGCGCTCGTCGGCTGACACATAAGGTATTGAGTCTCGTTACCTCAGTAATTACACTAGCTACACCACCATTTTAACTGGAGCACAGTAAGTTATGCACAGTACTGTTTTAGGGGTAGAGATAGGCGCTGCGGTGGTACCTAACTAGCTGGTCCTTCATGCCGCAGAGGAGTACCGAGGCCTCCCTCTATGACATGGTCCAGCACATGCGGTCTCGCTTGAGGGAGAAGGAGACTGTAGTGTTGGTATCGTTAGACATAGATGGAGGCTTCGATAACGCCTGGTGGCCTGCCATACGGTGCAGACTGATCGAAACTCGCTGCCCTGCGAATTTGCGACTCCTTGTGGACCGCTACTTTAGGGACCGCAGGGTGTCCGTAAGGTATGCGGGGGCGGAGTGGGCCAGGAGGACCACCAAGGGGTGCGTGCAGGGATCCGTGGGCGGTCCAACCTTCTGGATCCTCCTTCTCAACCCGCTCCTGGTGGAGATGTAGAAGAGCGGGGTGCACTGCCAGGCGTTCGCAAACGACGTCGTGCTGATCTTTTCGGGACAAGAGACCGGGGACATCTCGAGAAAGGCCAATGCAGCTCTCGCCAATGTTCATGATTTGGGGGTCCGAAATAAGCTTAGGTTCGCACCTCACAAAACTAAAGTGATGGTGCTAACCAATAAGCTTAAGTACGACAACCCAATACTGTCCATGGGAGGAGAACCCTTGGGTCAAACTCTGAATGTCCGGATACTTGGCCATAGGCTCACATTCAATACACATGTAAAGAACGTGAGCACGGAAACCTAAGGGCTCTATCGTCAGCTGTGCAGGGCCGCGAAGGTGTCCTGGGGGTAGAACTCGGAGGTGATCAGGACGATGTACCTGGCGGTGTTGGAGCCCATCATATTATATGCAGCGAGTGTATGGGCGCCGGCGGCTAAGAAGCTGCTGGTCTGCAGGCAGTTAGACGCGGTGCAGCGGAGCTTCGCTCAGAAGACAGCGAAGATGGAAGTAACTCGCGCTCGTTTGGAACGTTGACTCAGCTGCTTCCGGAGAAGAGGTGCCAGCCGCGAGTCGGAGTAACGAGCTGATCACTTCATCTGCTGCTGAGCTAGCCAGTCGCAAGAGTCGTGAATTTACACGAGTTCACATTGAATGTAAGCCATTGTGTCAAATTCTACATCTTCCCCGTGCCTGCCGAGACTTCGCCCCGCCGAGGCGCTGCGGGCGGCGGGCGGCGGGTGGACCTGCCCTCGTGCAAATTTATTCTTGCTTCTATCGTTCTCCTTGTTGTTACTATTTTAAATAAAAAAGCAAACACGGGCAATGCAATGTCAGCTGCGCCCGCTTTGTGCCCGCTCGTCAGCGTCGTTTCACGAGCAGACGTTTTTATTTATATCATAATAGTTGAAACGCCAGCGGTGTCCACCTCGCTGGGGCGCCGAAGCGGCCTGCGGAACACTCTCGCTCGAGTGTCCCCGTGGAGCAGTCGTGCGGCAAGTGCGGCAAGTGCGGCGCGTCGGTGGGGAGAGCGGCGTCGCTGAAACGTTGTTCAATTTCAAGTCTGCCAGTGACGAGCCCGACATCACTCCGTTGAGAGTGAAGCAGTTCCGCGAACGGGGGACTTGCACCTCTTATATCATATCATTATAAAGAAAAAGTTTGTTGCGAGCACTTCCTGTCGTGTCACTCCAAGTCTGCAGGTTTGAGCTACTTGTGCACAATTCCTGCAGCAGGGATTACGTCACAAAATGTTACAGGTCCTAATTTTCTCGATGCTTACGTTTCTTTATGACTTATTTTTAATAAAATTAATTTGTTTGCTGATGCCCGCGGCGCTTTCTGCGATACAAGGGTGCGTACAGAGTTCGGAGGGTGGAAATTTGTTGGAACTAAATTGGATCGTTCCTTCATATCGTCAAATTATCGTCAGCGTTGCGTTGCGTTGCTCCTATAGTCAAACATAAATGAACCGAAGTATTTTGAACAAAAATCATTTGCTATAGTGAACCCATTATCACTTAATATCGTGTGAAATTGTCGGCCGGTGTGTATAGTAGACGAAAACTTAATGAAGAACTTCGAAGCTTTCTCCTTAGGAAAAAAATAAGATTTCGTTTCGGAATCGCATTAGGGGCCGATAACGGTGAACCTTGCGCGAGCGGCGCGTAACGGCGGCGCCCGGCCCCGGCACCGGCACCGATAAATGGCACACGATTTGGGACACGTGCCGGCTTCACCACCGTCACCCCTTACCCCTCACATCCCCAATTCCCCGTCCACCGCTCGCTCCTCGCCCCACCCCATCCCACCGCGCCGCACCGCGCCGCACCGCACCGCACCCCCGCAAGCGACGCGTCCTGACTGTACGCAATAAATATGTAAAAGAAATACTTAACCTTGTCAGATAGACCAGCGAGGACCAGGTGCGGCGTACAGTGACTCCGCGCGAGCGGCTGCGCACACGCAGCCACACGAGGTTTTGTGATGAATTTGGAGGTGATGGTGTACGAGGATCTGATGAAGCTGTTGTCCACAGATGCACCATCCCAGGAGATGAGCGCCCGGTGCGCCGCGACCCCCGCCCCCGCCTGTCTCCGCTCACTCCGCCTCGCTCGTCCCCGCGCACCATGCCGCCCGCGCGCCCCCGCCTGGCGGCGCTCTACTTGCTCCTTGTCTCCGGTAAGTACATTGCGTGGTTCACATGCAGTCTGCAGTATACGAGACAAACCGAGATTAGCTCATGTCCAGCGCGGCTACCCGCGAGGGCTGCGAGTGCGAACATCCACTCTTCCGTCTCATGTTACAACGATTCGTTACAATGAAGCGGCGCCGCGCACCAGCCGCGCACCAGCTCCGTCAGCTGCACAATGTTAATGTTGTGCTCGTTTGAATTTGACTTTCAAGTTTTGTAAAGTATTTGCCACTAACCGATCATTGAATAGCCGGCTGGACCGTAGGAGAGGGTTCCCCGAGGGCGGGCGTAGTGGTGAGGGGCGAGGCGGTGGGGTGGTACCGGCCAGCTGACGGCCACCGTGACGTAGCAGTGCACTAAAAATTATTTCAAAATAATTAAAACATACTATTGAACATTTATTAACAAAGTTGTGTGTGTGTGCGTGTGCATGTGCGTGTGTGTGTGCGTGTGCATGTGCGTGTGCGTGTGCGTGTGTGTGTGTGCGTGTGCGGGTTTATCGCAGGGGATCCTCTCTGATGAGGGTGCTTTTCTTTACATTTGATCATTAATGATGTATACATATAATGTTATATTATACATTAAATATATACTGAGCACGTTGGATTTGTTGAACATTACTTAGTTTCCTGTGAATTACTTTAGTGCAGCCGTCGTAGAGTACAGTGGTAAGTGAGGAGATCTTGTTTAATTTTAAAGTTCATACTCTCTTGTATTGCAAAATATACGGATCCTCACGGTTTTATATCTACAATGAGCTTGCAGCTTGACCCCACTTCACACGGTGCTCGGCTAGAGTGCTCCAACACTCATACCCTGACATCCGGAATTCAACGATATTGTCATGGCGACCAATTTTCAATAAGAGGACGGCGGTTCGCCCGGTACATACCAAACAATCCCCACCGGCTTAAAGCTCCACCACAGGGAACCCAGAAAGTGAACCAACGGAGACGGCGGTACGGCGACATGTCCCCATGATGATGATAATATTAGGGCCAAAGAAGTCAAGTGAGTGGAAATAAGTAATAAATAAAAACATTATCTAATGCTATTTATTATATATTTATACAATAATTTTTAAAACTTAGAGGAGAAATCATTTAAATGATCTTTAAAATAAGATTAATAAGCTGTAAGGGATAATAGTGCACTAAGTAAGACTCGCCTCGTCTCGGCTGAAGCAAGAGTTTAGTTAAATCCGCAGTGAAGTGCCGCCGGCGGAAGATTCCTTGCAGCTTCAGCATCGCTAGTGGCCGCTAGACACTGTTTCACTTCGTTTCCTTCGCGACTTCTGGTCTGCGCGTAGCAGCAATGTGCAGGCAGTCCAATGTGTTGCAGTGTAAAAATTCTCCTTTAACCTGATCTCATCCGATGTACCTCGACTGCTGGAGATGGGTCCCCTAAACGCGTGGGATTCTATTTCACAAAATATAATCTTGCCCCGTTTCAGTCCTGCGGCTCCCAGCGATTCCTTTGATATTTGTCAACCTACTGGACTTGTGGACTCTCTAATGAACATGAATACTGCAACCAAACCTAGCATTAATGATTAATTCAACAGCATCTCAGATCAGGTCCCGCTTCAGGCCCGCGTCAGGCCCCGCTTTAGGCTCGCACGCGGCGGCGCTGGGCGCCTGGAGCGCGTGACGTCACATTATTGTTGTTTAATTAGTTCGGTTCAGATGAACAACGATGACGGCGCATATACGTAGCCGGCCTCAGGTGTGCTACGGCGTAGTACCGCGTAGTTCTACGCGAGCAGTTACGCCGACGACGAAACTTATTTCAATGGAAATAAGAACATTAAAAATTTGACGACGGAGTTCAGTTATTATGTAATTACATAAAATGCTTTTGTAATAAGTTTGAGAGGCATGTGTCAGCGACAGCCCAGATAACTCCTGAAACGTCGCAGGCCCACATTTGACGCTGAACGTCTTGGTGACGAACTCAACATTGGCATGGATTCATACATAACGCCGTTGTGTGGTGGTAATGCTGGCTGCTCGTCAGCGAGACGTTGTGTCGGGGGTCGTGCGGGCGAGCCAAAATTCTTCGAATATTTACTTTAATACATGATGGGCCGCGGGGAGATACAAAACCACGTGTTTACATGCTCTTGGTAATAAAAATATGTATAATATATCTTAAATACTCTGTAGATATATCATTTCGTGTTCGTCGAGTGGAGACGGCGGCGCGGGGTGCGGCCGGGTCGGGCTGGGCCGAGCCGGACCGGAGTGGTCGCGCGGTCGGGTGAGCCCGCACAAAGACCCATTACTACCCTCTATTTGTGTTCTCTAAAAAGCTCTCCCGATGAGAAATGTTACGATTCATAACGAAGTGGACTCCGTCCGGGTTCACCACTAACATGTAACTTAAGTCGCGGCTCACGCTTTGCCAAAGTTTCTGTTTTCTCTTTTGTGCCCGCGATAGCCGACGAGCAGAGGCGCGCCTCTCCTCGTCGGCTATTGTCTTTTAATGTGAAGAAAACTTAAAATATTTTCAACATGTACGAGGAGGGATCAAAAAGTAGTGAGAACGACATATATACTCTTTGGTAAGAAAAACAATAAATAGTGGCATAGCTCAGATACATATTTGTAATATTAATAAAGAAAAAAATATTCAATTTTCTTTTTTTTCTGAATGTAGTCATTTGTTTGTTTCGTGTCGGAGCGTGTTCTCGGAAATGGAGAAAAACGAAGTGCGAGCCGTTATTAAATAGCTCTGTTTAAAGAAGTTAACGACGCAAGAGATTCCTTGCGATCTGTGGAGGCAACATTAAGAGAGTCTGCTCTGCCGTATTCCACTGTCGCAAGGTGGGCTTCTCAATTTCGAGTGGGGAGAACGAGCACGGAAGACAAACATCGTTGCGTCCCGTCGAGTCCCCCCCCCCTCCGTCGCGTTCCGTCACGTCCCGTCCCGTCGCGTCCGATCGCGTCCCATCCCTTCGCGTCCCACCGCGTTCCGTCCCGCCGCGTCCCGCCGAACGCCGAATGGTTTGTTTCATTAAATCCTCAACGCGAATAGGTTCAATTAGAATTCTACAGAAAAAAGTCCACTCGCAATTCCCCATTTAAACAAGAATTTATCCAGCCTCAAACGCGACCGGCGGCCGCCCCGCCCGGACCCGCTGCGACCCCTCGGGGCTCCGAGCGCGTTTATTGCAAGTCACTCGGGACACGGGGTGAGGGTGCGGGGCCGCCGGGGGGCCGGAGAGAGGCGAGCGCGCTCCCGTACTCATACGTATAATTTTAAATTCTACTCGGTGGGGTTTAGGGCTTCATTGGCTTGTCTGGCTATCTGGTTACATTGGATTTGCCAGTATCGCTCCCATCTTCGGCTAATCCGCACAATCAACAGAATTTCATCCTCTTGCCCGTTCTCCTCCCGGGTGCCCCCCGCTACCCCCGCTAGCCCCGTTAACCCCGCTCTCCAGGGGGCGACGCGACGTAGCGCCGTCGGAAACGTTACGTATTGGAAAACATTTACAGGTGATTTATTTAATTCTAATCCACCTACTCCTAACGGTTATAACTTGTCGGGTGTTTGTTGGTGTCCAACTGTCCGACGGCCGATGGCCCTCAGCCGCAAACCGGCGCCGACGTCGCAGTGGTACGCGCATGTATTTCCTACGTTTGAGTCCATTTACAAATTAATCTAATCGTACTTGTTATCTATCGTTGTAACGGACAAGTGGGAGTCGCCGTCTGCGAGACGCAAATCCATTTAATAAATCCAAGGGTCATCACCCTCCTGTCACTTTTAGTCGGACAACACTTGACGCATTTGGGCGGCGGCACTGCGCCACCGCGCCACTACAAACGTGTGTGTGTGTGTGTGTGTGTGTGTGTGTGTGTGTGTGTGTGTGTGTGTGTACGCGTGTGTGTACGCACGCGGTGGGAGGAAACTTTAAGATCTGCTTTTCTTAATTTATGAGAGGAGGTGATCCCAACGTGCAGGAGGTAAACATGAAGAGCGATTGATCGACAATTATTTTACTAATTGAAGTAGGAAAGAATGAAAAATATGTAAAGTAAGTTGAAAGTGTTACTGCACGAATGCTTTATTACTACTCAGCAGTAATATCAGCCGGTGCAGCGGGAACTTGTAGAGAGTTTGCGTTTAGGAGAGAGGAAGGATACTTACCGGAACCAGAGGAGGACTGACGAGGAGTTATATGTAAGCGTACATTTAGATGTACTCGTTTGTAACGTCAAAATTCGGCCACTTTGAAACACCATGCGGCCACTTACTCTAGTTTATATTGAACTTCCAAAAATACCCCCACCACTCTAACTAAACCACACCGCCGGTACACCCCGCGCGCCCCTCGCCCCTGGTTGGGGGCGGTCGGTGCAGCTGACGTAGCAAATAGTTACGTTGGAAAGTGCCTGTGTTCTGCAATACCTGTTTTCATTTCGAATCGTTGCTTAATTTAAAGTTAGTAGTACTTAAAACTTTCTTAAAGTAGTTTTTTTTTGTGTCCAGAATAATCGAAACAACACAGCGTTAACGACGTTTAGTTTTCCTGCAGTTGATTAAAGGAACACTAACAAAGTTTTTGTGTTTTGAGCGTAACGAGAGATCATGATATCAGTGACAGTAACAGTAAACAATGGCAGCTTTCAGTTCACAAGGTTCAGCTTCCGGTGGGCGGGCTCGCGAGCGGCACGCACCTCACTTTTGTGTTTATTTGAGAGGGACAAATGTTCATTAGCCGCTAGAATGTTCTAGCGTCGCTGCAGCAGCGGGGTGGCGTGCGTGTGGGCCTGGTGGTAGTGTTGGTAGTGGTGGTGACGGTCGGCACACATTACATCGCACGAGCACCGCACTGTTTTTTTTTTTCACAATAAATGACGATAGACAGCGTAACCAGCCTCGTGCCTGCACCAGACAGTGTGGAGAGGTATCGTCGCCCACAGAACGAGCTGTACTCGCAACACACACACACACACGTGCGCGCCACACACGCAGACACGCGCACACACGGCGCGGCGCGGCGCGTCGGAGCAATAACTTACTACTTAACGTCACGGCGCGCTGAATGAATCGCGCTCAGTTGCGTAACAAAGTGCGGCCGGCCGCGCACAGCCGACTGGCTGCCACAGTAATTCAGTGCGCAGGCGGCCGCAGCGTCTCGACGCTCGCCCCGTGCCGCCCTGGCCGCTGCGGGATATAAATCTCGATCGCGGTACGGAGACGGAGATAAGTCGGTGTTGTTAGTTAGTCGGGACCGGCGCCCGCCGCCCGCCGCCCGACTCGGCGACGAGAGCTCCTGTGATGGACGCGTCCTGGAATTTACAATTTGTTATTGTACGATTCGAGCGGCAGCCTGTACGACGCGTCAATAAAGTGTGCCCGCATCCGGCGGCAAGTGCAACGTGCAGCTGGACGATGACCCTTCACATGAGGCCGCGGATAATCTTCTGTCGCGTAGTGCCACATAATTTGTCATTTGCTCTGTTGGGAACCGCTACAGGCCCCGGATGTCGTCTTAAACTCATACCACGTGCATACATACACACACATGCAGGTTCAGTGGTGTTAAGGACGGGGAAAAAAGATAGAAGATGTAAAAAAATGAGAAAAGGAAAACTCTCGAGACTCTCTAGTTCTGTTCACGTATGTTTAGAAGTGGGCGCTGCTACCTGCAACGCAGTTCTCCGTTTAACTACTGTAGTTAGTAAAAAGCAATTGGACTAAATATTAGGTCCCCTTACACATGTAATTAGCGTTATGTCGCACTGACCACTTTCATCTGAAATATCTGCTCTTTGGTTAAGAATTCCAAATTCAAATTTATAAATTCATTTAGCTGCTACATTTGAGTTTTGGAAACAATCATTCATTTGTTTTTTCCTCATTATTTTTTTCTTTGGCGTCGCTTACTGGCGCACAATGGAAAACATGAAATATCGGTATATTTACGAGTACGAGTTCTACCGCGGCACCAGTACCAGTGCTGCAGGAACAGCTCGAAGGATTGATGATGAGTACGGCGCTGATGTCGCAAGAGAAAGCACGGTAAGTTTTTGGTTTCAACGTTTTCATTCTGGAAATTTCGACCTTCAGAACCAACCCCGTGGACAGTCGGTGACCAAAGTGGAAAATGAGGTATTAAAGACTATTGTGGAAGCGGATCCATCACAAAGCCCTTGAGAGATAGCTGCAGACTTGGGGGTAAGTGACAATTAATCCACTTGAAACAAATACGGAAAGTAAAAAAAACTTGAACGATGGGTACCTCATGAATTGAGCGAATCGAACTTGCGAACACGCGCCGACTGCTGCTGCTGTGTTACTTTGCTCCGCCGACACAATGATGAGGGGAATTTAAATCGAATCATTACTTGTGATGAAAAGTGGATACTGTACGATAATCGGAAGCGCTCGTCGCAATGGTTCAACCCTGGAGACCCAGTCAAATCCTGCCCTAAACGAAAATTGACTCGGAAGAAGTTATTTGTGAGTGTTTGGTGGACCAGCGCCGGTGTCGTTCACTACAGCTTTCTAGAATCTGGCCAAACGATTTCGGCAGATATTTATTGTCAGCAACTGCAGACCATGAAGGAAGAACTAGCTGCTAAACAACCGAGATTGGTCAAACGCTCTAGGCCACTGCTGCTTCACGACAACGCAACACTACCACCACCACCACACACTGCACAACAAACAACTACTAAGTTAGATGAGGCTACAATTGGAATGTCTACGACATCTATCGCACTCCCTGGACCTTTCCCCGAACAGATTACCATTTTTTCTGGAATTTGGACAACTTCTTACAAGGAAAAGAATTCAACTCCGATGCGGCAGTCCAAACCGCCTTCAAAGAGTTTATTGAATCTCGCCCCCATGGTTGTTTTAGTAAAGGGATCAATGAACTACCTATGAGATGGCAAGAGTGCATAGATAACAACGGTGCATACTTTGATTAATTAAATATATTTTACAAAAAAAAATTACTTTATTCTCCCGTACAAAACGCCAATTTCATATGTAAGGACCTAATAAATAATTGTTTTATATAAAACTAACCGTACTAAACTGAATTAACTTAACTTACTATATTTACGACATTAGCATTATGAATAAAGTAAACATAACTAATCACTAGTTAGGTTTCCTACCCTCCGACGCGTAACTAGTAGCAAGTTAATTCAATGGACGTGTTCAGAGGCGAGTTCGTAAACTTGTCTTGAATTTCAATGAGGGGTCCGGCGGATGGGGCGGGTGCGACCCCCATGTGGCACGCAGTCGCAGCTGAGAGTGGCTCCGCGGCGGCTCGCGTCCGGCTCCGGCGCAGGGCGGGCTCGTGCCGGAGTCGTGTCGCAAGTTGGTGTGACAGGTTCCGTTAATTGTACTCAATAGAAATTGTGAACTCATGTTTATGAGAACATCAGTGGAGCGACTCGGGCCGGTAACAGCGAAAGCTAATCATGGTTTCATATCTATTGTTTACCGTCGAGGCAGATTTCATCTGCAGGCTGGCTGTGGGTTCACGAGGTGCTGCGTTAAAGTTCTGTGCTCTGTCTGCCTCCCTTCCGCAGTATCACTTCGTTCGTGCACATTTTCTTTGAAATCGAACATGAACTTCACTCCACGTGTAGAGGCACGTAGCACGGAGCGCGTAGCGCGTAGCACGGAGTGAGCACATACGGAAAGCTGTGTGTAGCGCATATGCAATGTAAGCACCGAGGGAGATGCGCGGGCCTCTGAAACACAACTTCTGATGTACTTTCATATTCTGCACAAACACCCGGATCAGAGCGACCGCCACTCGAGAATAGGTGTCGGAGCGGCGCCGCGAGGGCCCGCTCCGCGCCCCTTCGTTCCGACAATTGCAATGTTGCTCTCGTTGTTGTTGAATTACATTAAGAGGTTTTCGATGACATGATATTGATGAGAGGTTCTTTATGTACAACGGAACGCGTGACGCGTGACAACGGCCACCACCGCGGGAGACAGCAGCCTGTTTTCCATCGGGGACGTGTTAAATAGTGGAGTAACAGGACTTACGATGTTTCGTAGCGACGTGCGAGTCTCAAGCGGGCGCGGGGTAATAAAGATAACAGGGGGCCGCGTCGTAAAGCTAATGGCGCAGTTAACCGGAGCGCCGGCTACCTGCAGCAAATGTTAATGAAGTAAATTTGCCTCAATCTGCATAATGCGGGGAGCTCGCGTCGGCGCAGGGCGGAGGGAGGATAAAGGCAGGGGCGGGGGTAAGAGAGCTGCGGCCGGGGAGGACGGAGACGCCGTTTGTTCCGTTATCAGAGAGGGAACAGTAGCGGCTCTCCCCAATGTGATTTTTACTGGATCCGATGACTGCTAGTGTCCGCGGGCGTGCGGAATCTTCATCATATACCACGAGTTTTATCTTTTTCACCTGCACTCCAACAAACTGAACCGATTTTTTAGTTCTATCTGGAACTTTTCAGGTATAGGATTTATTTGGGGTAGATTAGGGCGCAGAGTCGATTTCATCATTCGGGATCTTTCCAGCTTATAATCAATAGTTAAGGTGCCTCGTGCAAGAGTATTGTCCATAGGTCACCACACTGGGCACGCGGATTGGCGATTGAAAGATATTGGGTAGGGATAGAGAAATGTGGGAGGAGTGCAGACTTTTGAGAGGAATGTTGCGAAATACACAGGAATAACGGGTAATGTAAGATGTTACTATTTGGATTATTATTGCGGAGTAGAATAGTAACAGCTGTGGTTTTCGGGGGCGCGAACCCGTACTTATCAGACAGATGAACCCATTGACAGGGTACGCTAGTAATGGTCGCAGAAATATTATGCTGACCTTTCCCTGGATTTTTTCTTCTTTAGTCGCCTTTTACGACACGCTAAAGGTAGTATAGCGGTGAGAATATTGTAACCCGTCTCACACACGGGTGACTTACAGCACAATTCAACAACGCGTTGCTTTAGCGGGTTTGCTTTAATTATTTTTTTTTATTAACGTGGGGCAAATACCTGCGCATACCCGTCCTCGCGGGGGCAAGAACAGGTTATATCGGACTTGCACCGACTAAAACCCCCACGATGTTGCTTCTCGTCGCCTAATGGCGGGGTTACGGAAACGCTTTCGCACCATCCGCGATCCCGCTTGCGCTGGCCACATGCGCAGCCCCATCTTGGGAGGGAGGAAAAAACCCTCCCTTTCCATCTTCGTAGGGGCACGCTGGAACATGCAGCGCTCTCCTTCCTCGGCCTCTTGCAGTCGCGCGGGAAACAGATTCCCCTAACCCGTCACCCAGAGGTCATGGGAAGGAGAGAGAAAACTCCCCTGGCTCCTTGCGGCGGATTCGATATTGGGCCCGCCGCCACCCGTTGTTAGTCGCAGAGTATACTCTCTTCACGACTCCACCTCGTCTGCGGAGAGCAGTATAAAACCCTCTGTGCAATATGGCCGCAAAGGGCAGCATAAAACCGCCCCTGGAGCCCTTGGCCGCTCCGGTAAGCTCCAGTTATCCAACCGGTGCTCTAACCTGGAGCGGCCGCCTCGAGCCGGCCCTTCGCCGCGGGCCGGCTGGGTAGGTTCCTCTTCGCTTCACCATAGGCGACCCCGCCACGGTTACTGAGTCCCTCCGCCACGACAAGACGGGAACCTGTTGGGGGGACTTAGTTGTCTTATTGAGATAGCGTTATTGCCTAGGCGTAACTCTCGAAGGATCCACCAAGTAAGCAGTACGAACACAAGAATCCTTTGCTTATTTATCAATTACAATGAATATGTAAGTTCAAATTTTTCGTATATCTATAACCCCTTTTTATCAAAGCGCAGCGCACCGTGCACCCGCAACACTCAATACTCGCACCAAAAATCAATGGCTAAATAGGAAACACATCAAAGCGTCCGCCCTCGCCGCATCTCCCCCTCCGCTTCCGGATTCGCCGCCGGGCCTAATGAATAATGCAAAGCTAATTTTATTGGCGGCGCACCATCAATATGATAATTTAGACATTACTGCGCGCGGGCCCGCCGCTGAAATCTGTTTGAGAGTCGGACAGGCGGAGCACGGGCGTGGGCGCGAGCGTGCGGGCGGGAGCGCACGGGCGTGGGCGTGCGGACGGGAGCGCACGGGCGTGGGCGTGCGGACGGGAGCGCACAGGCGTGGGCGTGCGGGCGGGTGCAAGCGTGGACGTGCAGGCGCGAACGTGGGCGTGCGGGCGCGAACGCGCGGGCGCGCAGGCATGCGGGCGCGAGCGTGGGCGTGAGGGCGCGAGCGTGGGAGTGTGGGCGGGAGCGCGCAGGCGTGGACGTGCGGACGCGAGCGCGCGGGCGCAGGCGTGGACGTGCAGGCGCGAGCGTGGGCGTGAAGGCGCGAGCGTGCGGGCGCAGGCGTGGACGTGCAGGCGCGAGCGTGGGCGTGAATGCGCGAGCGTGCGGGCGCGAGCGTGCAGAAGCGCGGGCGCGGCCCGGCCTACTTGTAAGGGGAGCAGAGCGCACTGCGCTGGCGTTTATGTATCTTCTGGCGATTGGTTATTCCGCGGAGAGCTGCTCCGTTGGTAAACTGAAATGAATGTGATGTTAAACAAAGTGCTTTGCACTGTAAACGCCGCGGAGGCAGCCGGACCCGGTCGCCGGAGAATACCGGTGAATCACCTAAAACTACGGGTCCCCGCGGGAGCTCGCTTTCGCTACACATTTCCGTTACCATTACTAGCCACACAGCAACAGTAAACTGCGCAGTTTCCCACGTGTGGGATCCGCAAGTCTACTAGTCTCTATATAATTAATAATATTTAACGTATTGTAACGAAAAAATTATAAAATATAAAAGTATACAAAAATATTTAAAAATATTTTAAACAAACTTTATTCTATGTCTAAAATACGAAAATATATAAAGAAATTAAATTTGAAAAAGATCCATTATAATAAGTGACAAAGTTAAAGGCCAACAGTTGGGTGTTCGCGAGACGCCCTAAGGACAGCAATAAGGAACTGTTCGTGTATCGACGGCTGTGTGGGCGGCGGACACGCACACTCGCGCTCCTGCATGCACACACACGGGGCGGCCGGCCGGACATGTACTGCGTACGTGTCGAAAGTAAAACATTTGCTTCGTGCAAATTGATTGAAATATTGATTGAAGGTTATTACTGACCTCCAATACGTACTGAAAGGATGTATAGGTATGGTGTACTGTATAGTATACCGAATGAAATCCTAATAAATATAAAAATGCAGATGTGATTGTATAGTGAGAAATTATGAAAATATAAGTGTGAAAGTCTCTAGTGATGAGTTATAAAGGATAAATCGGTTCGAATCCCGGAAAATATGAAAACGCAAATAATAATGTATCATGATACGAATATGAAAAAATAAGAGAATGGAGGTCCTAATTAATGAGATTTATAAAGTGTACAGGATCGGAACTATGTAAAATGGTGCATGGCAAATTTAACATATAACATCAAGATGGTGGAGGTGAGATATCAGCCAGTTGGTAGTTATTCAAGTAACTACTTGTTTATACTCCGGTTCGGGAAGAGTCTTAGATAGCAATTCGGTGAGATCGAAATACTCAGAACCATGTCTCAGGGCTTCCGCTCTATGATACATGGGTGCTCGGCGTCTTAGTGGTTTGCCACTGTCGACTCGAACTGTCTCGATGCATTATGAGGTAGCGGAAGCGGACGCGAGCTATCATATATTGATATTGCGTCTTGTCGTAACGTAACGTTAGCACCGTTGCTGAACTGATGCATCTTACGGATTCGGTTGGTTGAGGACTTTTGCAAGATATTGATGTCTGCTGTGATGTCTTGTGCGCCTTTTACGATGATGTGCGCCGATGATGATTACTCGATTAAACATAGCCTTCGAAGGTTGCGCCTCGCGTTATGATTTGACACTCTTATCTTATTAGATTTTTCCGGGTCCCTTGATGACGGGGATGCAGATTTCTTACCCTCCCTATTTTATGAATTTTGCAAATGGAGGCGTCAATAGCTCCCCATGTTTTACGATGTGGTAAGTTGTCGGTGGGCGAGACAAACTTGATCAAAACAACATTTTACTCAACGACACTCTATGCCTGATGGCTCATAATAAAATTGATATTTGTTGGCTACATCCACTACAGCGGTTAGAGGAGTTATGCATTTACTTCATGTATGGTGATTGCTGGTGGGAGTACGATCTCTCAAGGCTGCGATGTAATCGCTTTGCCATCCTATGAGGTGAGCTATGAGCTCTCCAATGCACTCCGCGGATTGCGATCCGTGCTGACTACGTATTATAGTTGGTGGTGATGTCAATTCCAACACCTTACAATGCGTCTGCAAGTGCACCTGGCTGGTGAAGGTGGTGGCTCATACAAGGACTAATCTCTGGGTCAGAGTACCTTTATATCTATTATGTGTCCTGGAATGTGCGCTGACCATACACTGTATATCTGGTTACGCTTGTATCTCGTGAGATGCCGGCTCACATTGCCATGCGCAGTTTGATCACAGTTTCTGCTTACGCACTAACAATGAGCCGAGTGCTCTTCTACTGGTTCGCCAGTATACCTTGCTGTGGACTGCGGTCCGAGGCCATTTTAAACTCTCCCTGTTTAGAGGGGGAGGGCAGCAGCATTTGGTTGGCGCTCACCGCATGCTGCGGGGTCTGTTTACTGGAGCCGTATGCCGTATCCACATTTTTTATATTTTTTAAAATGTGAGGATGCGAACTTGACACTTGTGTCGGGGTCTTAAAAATTAATAAATATTGTAAACCCGTAACAAGGTGAGGAGCCCTTTACGAGCGTGAAGGGATTATAAATAAGAATATAAACTACACGAACGGCATCAGACTATCTTAACAAATATTCAACCTTCTATATAAACCTAAAAGAACTAAATATTACTATAAACACAATCTAGAACAAGCTCCTAATCTAGACGATCACAAATGAAAATAATTAATTATTGGCCAAAACATAAACATTAATATACTATAAAAAAAGAATAGTATGTATCATCCTGGTCACGTCAAATAAGATTATATGAGATCCTAAATAGTTTTTAAGGGTCTATTTATATTTTAAAAACGTCTGAAGGAGAGAAGGTTACAATATCTTGAAAAGTATTAATCATTTTCAGAAAAAATACTTGAATATTTTATGAAATTTGAGTGTATACTGATTTAAATGAATTTGTTCGCAGGCTTAACTTCTTCTCTTCATGCGGAGCGTAGCAGCTCACAGCGGTCCCCTCCTCTGGAAGATGAAGTAGCAGAACTCTTCCGTGACGCCCCTCTCTATCCTCTACTGCGTGATCACGATATCCCCGAACTTACAGAACAAACTAACCACGCATACGATACAGAGTCTAGTATTGAAGACAGTAATCTTCTCGTAACTCCAGAGGAGACTTTGGGTGTACAAGGAGATTTATCAGAAAATATTAATGGTCTCAGTGAAATAGAGAATTCTGCAGTCGACGAAGAAAATCTCGATGATACAGATGTCGATGACGAAACATCGTCCTACAAGCACCCTTACACAGATGTAAATTATTTTAAATCGTCGTTCTTAGACTATCAAGATATCGCGAATGACTTATTTGAGGCATCTAGATATAACGAAGAGAACTCTGATAACAACGATAAGTTCAAAAGTTACGTCGACAGAGTTGTTAGAAATGTAAAACAAAACACACAGGAAGAACTACTCGAAGAGCGAAATGTTGCTGATGCTGTAGTAAATGACGCCATGCCTGAGTCTGTTGACTCGTCGATAAGAAAAGAAGTCACGGATAACATTTTAGTAGGAGCTGAGATTTCAGATGTGGAGTCTGAAAATACAATTCTAATGACATCTCACAAAAATCAGAACGGAGAGTTAGGAATATTGTTAGCACCCGACAGCACCAAAAACTTAAAGGATTCTTCAGTATATGAAGAAGAAACTCTCGTGAATGAAGATATTTCCACAGTGTCTCCTGAAGATTTAAACAATTTCATAAGTTTAAAAAAATCTCCGGACTCAAAAATTGAAGACGCGGAAATAGCTAAAGGAAGAGTCAAACGCAGTGAAAATTTTGAAAAATCGTCCAAGGTAAAGTAGACGTAAGGCCCCCACAATGCCCCAACGATACGACAAAACTGCCCAAACAGTAAGTACAGTAAGGCGTGCAGTGTACAGCAAGGACTGTGCTTGATCCTGAATCGCAAATATACAATGTTGATGGTCAGTGACTCCTGGACCAAGGTTAACACCTATTTTTTGCGATTCGGTCTCCTTAAGGATTTATCCAACCAGAAAAATATATACCCCACATAAACCGTGTGTGTAATAAAGCAATATGTTGCCGCACCGCAGCCGCCCCCCCGCCGGGTTAAAACCGGCGACACCATCCTGAACATCCGGGGCGCGGTGCGCGACGCCATCGGCGACGCGGGCGCCGCGCCCGGTCCGCGCCCCTCCACGCGCCTCGACGCCTTCGTGATCCGGCCCGCGCCCCACACCGCCCTGCGCGACCAGTCCCGTCACCGGCACGAGGAACCCACGCCCACGCCGCCCACGCCGCTCGCGTCGCAGGTCGGTAGCGCTGCGCCCGTGCACGCACAAACTTGGTATCGACCACAACATGCAACAGCGACTGTATATTAATATTTCAGTGTTGGCCTCCCCTATTGCCGTAGGCCGCGAACGCGGGGCCACTGCGACGCCTGCTGCGTCCGGCAGGCACTACTGTGTGAACGTTGCCGTGTTCCGGTTTGAATGGCGTTATAATTAGTGTTATTACTTAGGTAACGAGACTCATGTGTCTCAAGCGACGAGCGCAATATGGTGCACTGTATTCATCCTAGCTCGCGCCACGATGTTACGGGCGGGCGTATCGCTTACCACCAGGTGAACGCGCCGCTCCACGCGTCGCTTCATTGAATAAAAAAAGTAATTTTGGAAACGAAGCTGTTTGTGTTTATTGTTCATTACCGTTCCGATGTTCCGTCCGAACCAATACAATGCTCCACGGGAGTACCGCCGCCGGTGACCTATCTAACTTGTCGCACTCACCCAGAAGCTGGAGCGCGAGCTGCTGGTGGCCACCCACACGTACGTGCGCATCCCGTGCGACCTCACCAACGTCACCAACCTGCGCTGGTATAAGGATAGCGAGGTAAGCTTTCGAAGCGAATTCGGTAGTCATCAATTGTACAGTAAATGGTCAATCTTCACCTGTGGAGGGTCCGCCACCGCCGCGGAGGGTGCACGGCGCAACACATCCATCGGCGCATCACGACTGGACCTCATTAATCCGTTGACAATCATCATCATCATCTTAACCGATGGATGTCTAATGTCGGACACATAGATCTACTGTGAGGTATTCCACAAAATACCATCTTACTCACCAATCGTTGTTACGTTGTGTGCTGCGATCAATGGGTTCCGGTTGGAGTTAGTCTCAGGTTATCGGATCGGTCACAAGCCCAGCACCAGCTCGTCGGAACCGAACCAGAAGTTTCAGCGTGCAATACTTATATTAAGTTACGGTGGTAACAACGGCGCTGCGGTGTGAGGGTTGATGGACTGTGACTGTAAGCGTGTTGGTTGGCGCAGCCGGCGGCGGAAGGCGCGGGCGCGGACGGTGCGTTGCACATCGCGCGCGCGGCCCGCCCTCACGCCGCCCGCTGGCGCTGCGCCGGGGTGGACGGCAAGGGCCGCGCGCGCGCCGGCAAGCCCACCAGGCTCTTAGTTTACGGTAACCAAGTTTTCTATCCGTTTTATTAAAAGGAAGCTCTGGTAGTGATTTATAGTTATTTAGAATTTCCTCTGTACCACCTACCTGCCTGCCTGCCTGCCTCTATCCAATATATGTGTACTTCCGGTTGTGCAGAGCCGGTGCGCTCGGTGTACCTGGCTGTGGACGGGCGGCGGCTAGACGCGGGCAACACTTGGGTGCCCATGCGCGACAAGACCGTGCTCGAGGTGCGCTGCGTCGCCGAGGGTACGCGCTGCTCGTTGTCCGCACAAGTATCGCCGCTCCCGCGGCCGCCGCCGCACCGCGCGGCCCAGCTCCTTAAGGAAGCGGCCGCAGACTGCAAACTGTCCAACTTATTAACTGTTACACTTCACCAGTTGCACTCGCAGCATTGTTCACATTCCCATCCACATCCACACTGTTATTTTGACACACTTCTTTCTCCCTCTCCTGCAGAACCATTAGCATGTTATCGTTCAATAATTCGTGTGCGTGGTGTGCAGGCGGCGTGCCCGCGCCCGAGCTGTCCTGGCGTCTGCTGGCACAGGAGCCCGCCCTAGACCACCGGCTCTACCTGCGCGTCCACCAGACTAATAGTTCACTAGGTCTGTACTTCACTCGCGCAAATGTTCACACGGAACACTTAAATATGCATTTAATATTGTTGTTGAAATAATTCAAAACGAGTGCACCTGATGCGGCGCGGCGTGGGGGCTGTGACCCTGCGGAGCTGCCTGACAAGCCCACGGTGCGGGACAGTACTTGTACTAACTGTTAAATAATTTACTTAACAATTAAATTATTTACTTGGACTTTTTCCTTTGAAGATCCATCTCCCTCCCCGCGCCGCTCCGTTCATCCCCGTACACACACGGTACCAACCTAATCTAGCTCACCGTTCCTATTAATTCCTACCACGGTGCAGGCTATTGCAACATTTTGATGACTACACAAACAGCCCTGACTCGCAGCAGCGGGAACAAGGAGCGGTGAATATCCGCACTCCTTTCCTAACGTTCGTACCCCGGCTACAGTGGGTAGTGCATGTCCCGGCACCGCAACCTCCCGGCGCGTCCAGGGTAAGCTTGTTTAGCTCGCCTGAAGCAGTTGTCCCGAGCCAGTCTCACGCCACAGGCTGACCTGTAGGTTCACCTTAGTTCTGCAGCAAGCGACTAGGTCACAGGTAATGAATCCCACCATCACGACCAAGCGGAGAGCAATGTGGCGCGGGGTGGTGGTGTTTATTACTTTCATGTAACCGGACGTTGCCGTGCGCAGACGGCGCGCGATGGTCGCGGACGGTGGTCACGGCGGCGCGCGAGCTGCACAACGCAACGCTGCGCTGCGTGGCTATGCAGCAACGCCCCGCCTCCGCGCCGGCCTCCGCCTCCGCAACACCCGTGGAGCCGCCCCACGACGACGCCTCGTCCGCCCCGTCCGTCGACCCCGCGCCCCTCGACGATCTCTCCGCCAAGCTGCAGATACATGTTACCTGTGAGCACTTTACGGTTTTGATATCTTTCTACACATGTACCACGAGCGTGTCAGCTTACTGCAAATGTCAGTGTGCAGTAAAAGGACTCGGTACAATCTATTGTGGTGCGCGCAGACCCGCCCTCGTTCGTGATCTCGCGGTGGCCCGGGTTCGGCACGCGGCTGGTGGCGGGCGGCGCGGCCGCGCTGCGCTGCGACGTCGACGCGAACCCGCCGGCGCGCGCGCACTGGCTGCGCAACGACGACACCCCCGCCAGGTGACGCGCACGCGCACGCACGCACACACGCACTATGTCGATATGAACTGTTTTGAAAGTAGATATTATGTAATAAATAAATGTGACACGACCCGCAGTGCTCCTGCTCCTGCTATACAATAACATCCATAGGTTATAAGTAGATTATTAACTGCAAGATAAGATTGAAGTTACACTGCAAACGGGAAGCTGTAACGACCGCGAGCAGCGCGCGTCGGCGGCGGCGGCGGCGCGGCGGACCCGCCCGCACCTGCCGCGCGCAGTTGCGGGCGGGCCCGCTGCGCCGCCACCTACAGCAGTGTGCCGCTGTGCAGCTCGCCGACGCCGCTGGAGGGCGAGGACGAATCGCGCGGCTCGGCGACGCTGCGCTGGTCGGTGCTATCGGAGTCGCACGCGGGCTGGTACCGCTGCCGCACCTCCTGGCTCGACGCGGAGTACTCCTCCATCGGCTACTACCTTAACGTGCTGTGTGAGTTAACCTCGACGGAGTTAGTTCTTATTATGATCACACACTCACTGGACCGTTTCTCTCACGAGAGAAACTATGTAAAAGCAAAATATTTATAACATCACGACCGCCGTTATAATGGTGACGATGGAGTCTGATCACTACATTGTAAGAGAGATAAGAGAGATTTCTTCCGCCCAAAGAGCCATTAGCCAAATAACGCCCACCGCTGGGCACAGGCCTCACTTATAGGATCTCCACGTCGATCGGAGCTACGCTGTCCGCATCCAACGGCCACAAAAACCAAAACAAATAATTCAAAAATTACTTAATACCAAAACAATAACATATTTGATAAATGATTTACTTACTTACATATAAGTTATATGTAAATGTGACGACACCGCGCTGTGCCGGCAGCGGGCCCCGAGGAGTCGGCGGCGCGCGCCCACGCGGACGGTGCCGCGGAGGATCCGGAGCAGCAGAACCTGGAGGTGCCGCTCGGGGGCAACGTGCAGCTGCACTGCCCGAAAGGTAAACAAGTTATGTAAACATAATTTGCGGGTATTTTTTATTCGTGTAAACAAAGGACTTGTGCAAATATCCCTTTTGGGAAAACTAAATTAAATTTCAGATTGTGCAGATAGCTTTATCTCTGGCGGGAGGAACCTTCACCGCGCTGATGCTCATCTCCACTCTTGTAAATTTTGCGCGCTTTTTGAATGCTACAATTTTTTTCGTTATAGCTCATATTTCCAAACGAGACATTTTCGAAATATCTTTATTTTTTATTTCAGTATTTCAAATTTGCATCCCTGTAATAATTTGATTCGTATAATTCGTATAATTAGTACAACTGAAATGAACGAAAAAAATAACAAGGAGCCTCCCCCAGCTGGCAGCTGCAAGAACTTCGCGCAGTAGCGCAGTAGTGCGCGCGCACACTGCGCAGTGTCTGTGTGTGTGTGTGTGTGTGTGTGTGTGTGTGTGATTGATTGGATATTTAAATGTCGCAACACTGCTAGGCTTACGAGTTAAAGTCACAATTTGATTTATGGAATAAGTTTTCACTATCATCTAATCAAAATCTAAATCATAGGTAGCGTCGGCTGCTGGTGGCGCCGCATCGTGGGCAACGCCAGCGAGAACTGGGCGCCGGCGGGCTCGCACCACGCGCACGGGGTGCTCGGTGAGTAGCGCGGGGAACCACTACATGGGAATACTGTACCACGTAGACAGGCACAAGTACAAGTAATTCAGGATTCGGCGACTTTGGCCAGTCGGCAAGAATAAAATCTGAAATTAAACATGTAATTTAATAAAATTGACAGTCCTCTGATAAAATCAACAGAACCGCAACGCAGTAAAAAACAAAAAAAACTATTTTTTAATAAAAAAACAAAGCTCTATCGAAAATAAGCAGCGCACAATAGTGCGCAGTCGCGCGGCAAGGTTGTGATGATACACGACCGAGTGCAGCAGTGTGAGTGAGTGCAGCAACAAACGGCACAGTAACGTGTGCTGCGCGCGCAGGTATCCGCGGCGCGCTGTACCAGGAGGCGGGCGAGTACCGGTGCGTGGGCGCGGACGGCGCCGAGCAGCAGCGCATGCGCGAGCTGAAACGCGTCACGCTGCGCGTCAACGGTGCGTGTACACATGCACACGCACACACGCACGCACACGCGTGCACACGCGCACACGTACACACCCATCCCATCAACTTCTACTCTACTCCATTACACGTATTACAAGATAAACCTGAAGCAATTCTTCTGAACATATAATTCAACAAACATATTGCGGTAACGGGGCAGCGCGTGAACGAACGTCGGGTGACCGACCGACCGACTGACTGACTGGATGGATGGGTGGGCGTGCGGTGGTGCGGTGTTGCAGGGGGCGCGACCGCGACGGCGGCGAGCGCGAGCGCCGCGCCGGCGGGCGGCTGGCGGCTCGAGTGCGTGGCGTGCGGGCGCGGCGTGCGCGCGCAGTGGCTGCACGGCGCACGCGCATCGCCCGCGCACCTCGCGCCGCATGCCGTGCCGCACTGCTACCGCGCCGTGCTGTTCATCGCGGAGCCGGACGAGGTAGCCAGCGCACAGTCACAACAACCCGCATGCTTATACTACTTACACATCTTACTTTACTTCCCGGTTTCTTCACCAGTTCAGTAAGCTCTTCAACGAAAAACGTGCATTTGGGAAGTTTTCAGTACAGCAGCAGACTTACTGCTGGGTTGCACCGGCGCATTCAGTAGGAGACGGTGGATATCCTCTTCACAAATGTCATCTGTGCCGTGATATGTTGCCTGATATGGTGCTGCTCGTCGTCGACTGCCGGCGCGTGCTGTAAGCCATAGGGATAGAGACTTAATCTCCGTGCAGGTGTGGTGCGTGGCGGTGACCAGCAGCGGCGCGGCGGTGGCGGTGTTCCCGCGGCGCAGCTCGCTCGCGCCCGCCCGCCGCGCGCAGCCCGGCGGCGCCTCCTCCCGCGGGCCCGCGCGCGCTCCGCCGCACCTCCTGCACCTTCTGCTGCTGCTGCTGCTGCCGCTGCCGCCGCTATTGTTGCTTACCGTAGCGCCACACCGCGCCGGATATAATCTCACTTAAGTCCTTACCAAGAGCCGCGCTTCCTTCATCAAATCGTAATAATATTGTCAGAAATGTGTAATCGTGTAGAGCACAACCAGTGCGACTCTTGTGCGGTCGGTTCAGCCGCTGGCCGCACTCCCTTCTTCCACTCCCACGTTCTGTTACGTATACCACCTGTCAGTCGTTTGTTGTCCTAAGTAGAATACAATTCTGTCACTAAGGCTTAAGTTATGAAAAGCAATGTAGTACTGATAATGTTAACAGCACGTTTCCGCTTTGATGAAGTAAGTGCATTTTATGTTTTAATTGATCTCGCTTCTGTCTCACCTTTAGATCCTTAATATTTCATATTTCTTGAATCTTGTTGATCGTGATCTTAGGTCCTGTGCTTCGAGCTATTCCCGATGAGTCATGCTCCCCAGTGCCAGTTGTGCGTAATGTTCTACCAGCGCTCGGTCCCGACGTGTTCCAAGAATGAGTTCGGAACTAAACCGCCCCGCACAGCGCTACATGGGGCTCCCCCTGCACCGCGCTATGTGGCGCGCCCCCACCACCTGAGCCGTTGTTTCATAAATCGCTCAAACCATTTTCGACACTTCTGACAGTTGTTTGGAATTAGTTGGATGCACTAGGGCCTGGTGGTGCCGTTGCCGTCGCATAACGCATTCGTGGGTGAGTGCAGGACGCGCGTGGTCACCGGTTCCCGGAACTGTAGCTCTTCTCCCGTAGTGCGTAGCGTAGCGTAGTGAGTATAGTATCGTACACCGCCGTGTCTATATCTATCTATCTATATCTATATATCTAGTCTTCGTAGATCAGCTGTATGCATTCGTTCTGCGCGTGCAACTCAGTGGAGGCGTCTCTCTTGCGTTCATCTTACTTCAAACGTTCTCTACTTTGTAGCTTTGTCTCCAGCTCCCTGTATCAATCTCTTCATTCTACCGCTCTACCCCTGTGCTAAAGATGCATCATGTCGTCGGAGTAGAGCTCCCGCACCGCCGCACTGATACGAATTTGTATTCGATACGTTTGCTGAGCTCCGAACTCGGTTGATATTTTCCCACGGTATCGTTCAACATTTCCTCCGGCGGTGCAATGCAGTGCAATCTCCCGCTACAGGATGCTGTGCACTCGATCTGATAATGAATCTAAATTATTCCATCCTCTTATTTCGCGATGATAGTCATTGTAGTATTAAAACAGGTATTGAATGTGCCAAAAATTGTTATGATATTAATAGATTTTTCTTATATCGAGGAACTAAAACGTCGTTTATATAATTTTTTAAAGTTTTGGTGCAGTTTACTGATTGCAGTGCAAACACCAAATCGAAATTAAAATTTAGCATTTACTGTAGGAGTGCGCGTGCGCGCGTGTGTGTGTGTGGTCAGTGGCGAGGCACCGGACGGAAGGCCCGGTGGTGCTGTGCAGGGATGGGTGTGCGGAGTGCGCGTATCGTATTTTAAATAGATGTCGAGTTCGTATTGAACGCTATGTAATAATACTACTGTACGTATCCTAGCTTAGAGCGAGTCGTGTAAACTTCGATGTCAATTGTAGTCGGCCGCATAGCTCGAGCAGCTCGGGCAGCTCGGGCGCGTTTTGTACGACGCGATTTGCTACCACAATTTTTGCAACAATTTATTAGGTTAAGGGTAAGAAATTTTTAACAGATGTTCGATGTTATAAATGTTATGGGCGGTTAGTTTGTCGTCGGTTGCGTTTCCCGTTTCCCGTTTCCACTTCCTTCTTCTCATCTCTGTCGTCTCTGATATTTGCGTAATCTTCAATAGAATTTAATGCATCGTTATTGTTGTTAAGAATTGTGATGACGGCGGGCGCGCGGGCGGCGGGCGGCGGGCCCGGCGTCCACCGCACCCCGGAAACGGTAACTGTTAAGTAAAGGTAAAGGTAGGTGGTAGTGAGATGTATTTTTGTATCGTTTCGAGAAGTACGGCCAATCGGACGGTGAGTTTTTCTATTTAAAAGAGCATATTTAAAAAAAGCTAAATTGTTTTCATTTGTACCTGGATTCGTGGAGAAGGTAATGATCCGTCCATCGCGGAATTCGAAGTAGATAGTAAAAGAGCTACTCGAGCCCCCGCTCTGTCCTGTCTGCCTCGTCTGTCCCGCTCTCCCGTTTGTCCCGCTCTTTCCCGTTTGTCCCGCTTTATCCCGTTTGTCCCGCTCTCTCCCGTCTGTCCCGCTCTATCCCGTTTGTCCCGCTCTATCCCGTCTGTCCCGCTTTATCCCGTCTGTCCCGTTCTATCCCGTCTGTCCCGCTTTATCCCGTCTGTCCCGCTCTCCCGTTTGTCCCGCTCTTTCCCGTTTGTCCCGCTTTATCCCGTTTGTCCCGCTCTCTCCCGTCTGTCCCGCTCTATCCCGTTTGTCCCGCTCCACGCATCGATCCCTTCAATAAAACCAAATATCGATATTTACACTGAACTTTATTCGTCCTCAGTAAATGGACACTGCTCCTGTTTGTTAGTTGACTTCTCTCCGGCAGCCGTTACACGAGACTCCGGACAACCCTCTCCCCGTGTCTTTCACCCTTTCGAACCTCTTGCCTCGACCTTCAGCTCGCACAGGCCGTTGCCCCGCGGCCCCCGCACTTCTTGTTCATTTCGGAGACCATACGGACTACTTGAACTCGCCACGGTGCAGTGCCGCAGGTGCTCGTGGCGGAGCTGGTCGTCGGCCGGTCCTCCTCCGCTCCCCGTCCGCAGGTCCTCCAGGTCAGCCGTAAGTTTCTGTTAGCGTTCACTCGCGATCCCGTCGGAAGTCGCACTCGGTGCCAACACATTATTTAATAGATCATCATTATTGTTATATATATATATATATATATTTATATTTACATTTTATTATACATTTTATTGTTTACTTTGATATCGTACGTAGAGGTCCCCGTGTATGTATTTATTGCGATGTGTTTATTTATGGATACTCCTATAACGGATAATATACGAATAAAATTTATATTTGTTTTATTTGTATCTACCCCCATCACCTCTTCTCGCTCACAGCTTTTCTTCACTCTGTGTCCACGGACCTGCTTTCAAAATCGCTTTCTTTATCAGCGATTAGTAAAGACCAATTTCTCATTAGGTTAATAATCATTTAATCGTGGATCGAACACTGCTTCTCGCGTGTTGGCAACCGGAACACGCTGAAGCTGTTATTTTACTTATTTACAGAAATCAAACTGTTAACAATAATAAGAAGCAATTCTATTATATTCAACTGCAAAGTATCCACGATCAGGTCATGCGATTGTTTGTACGTGCACTCGTTTACATAAATATTCAATTAAACAATCTGAAATTAAAACGACAGAGGTGTGCGACACCGAAAACTACGTGTTTAAAATGTTTTTTTAAACGTTACAACGTGCGATGCAACGGGGAAACATCAATAAAGTTATTGTAGTAACAATTGCATACTGATTACATGCATACGAGGACTACTCGCACAAATGATCCTTGCGAATGGTGAGCAGTACAGGACTTTCTTTGAATGCATTTGCCGAGGACATTTTCGTGGTAATCTACAATAGATAAAAGGAAAGGACAAACAATATAGTGGTTAATTATTTTATATAAAAATATGCGATCTCTTTTCAAAGGACGACCGCACAAAGAGGTCCGGCGGTACATTCCCAATTCGAGGGCGGTGGCTGACCAGGCTTCGTTAGGCGGCTTCGAGAGAAATCCAACTTCTATGGACTGTCTCAGTAGTATTCTATTCACTTAGTACGGTACACCGTCAATCTATAAAACATTTCTAAAATACCTCTCCTTCTAGAGTACATATCTAATCATCGACCGTCAGGTGCCCTATTCAAACTGAAGCTTGGCGATCAGATTGAAAAAACCATTTCGATCTTAAATTTATACCCGGTCCACTCCTTTATGTTATCCTTTGTGCCCTCCAGGATCAACCCTCGGAACAGATAAATAGATGCTCGTTGGAGGTATCCAAAAAATTAAACCATTCTTTGCATGACGTTTATCATCAGCCCACGTTTGCATTTAGCTAATTAGTTAAAAAATCGTGCAATCGACAGAATAAGTATTGATAACTTTAAAAAGGATTTAAACATCATTCATTAGGAATCTGTGACTTTGCTAAAAAATGTTGAATTGACAGTAGAAAGATTTAATAATTTGCTTTTATCCCTCTTTAATGTATACATCCCAATCAAAACAAAATAAAATTACAGATCGTAGAATTCCCTGGATAACAGACACGGGCCGACTGATGATAGATTTACAAAACAAAGCTTACAAAAGATATCGGAAAACTGGCTTAGAAGTCCAGAGAATATTATAAAAATATGGAAAAAATTGTTGTGAACGGTAACAGTATAACAAAAAACGTGCTTACTTTAATGAACACAAACATTCGCAAGATAACAATGGCAAAAGTTTTTGGAAAAATATCAAAGACAAATTTTTATCTGATCCAACTAAAAGCAATTATAGGGAGATATAAGGACGGAATAAGCAGAGATACGATTCCGTTGACGCTTCCTCGTACATTAGATGTTGCAGACGCGAGATAAGCAATATCTTAAATTTTTGAAATTTGGTAGTTGCAAAATTTAAGGACACAGAGTGCGGGTAGTAGCGAGATGAAGCGGTAGCTCTCCGATAAAGAAAGGATGCACGATACCTTCATAGTCCTTGCTGCAGGCTCGTACCGATGAGCGATGAGAAAAACCAACAATTTCACTTATTTTCGAATTAAACAAGCAGACACGTCGCGCGTGCGCAGTAGTTCCAACATCGCATCATTCTCACGTCACCGCGCCATCTCGCTCGCACGCGTCGGTTGCTAATGTGCGGGAGAGGGATGGGGCAGGATTTGCAAACCAACTGAAAATGTTGCTATCTTCAAGAGCCAAAATTAATATTTTTAAACCAGTGCAACCATTCCCCTGGGCTTGAAGGGACGCTTCAAAGTTGTATTATTTAACAAACGATTAACAACAAATTTAAATAAGTACGTTAAGTTTATCTACTATTTTTTTTTTATTAACGTGTGTAACAAAATGCTAATGGAATGCTACCACGGGACAGCGCAACCACGCCGTTCCGAGGCCGGAGGCTCCGAACGAGATGCTGCCCGTTCGAGCTTGGTCGACCGGGCAGCCACCCGCTCGCACCACCGCTACAGCTACGTCGGTGCTCGTAAACGAGTCGTAGAGTCCGGAGACTCTCAACTCGGCGCACTTGAGAGGCCTGGCGACACGGACGACCTCCTCGCCGAGAGACTCGCGGAGCCTCCTAGCGAGGTTGTCGGCCTTATCGCCGGTGCCGACGCCGGGCACTTCCAATATCCGCGCCCTGGTCGCCGCCACCCTAAACCGAAGATCGGTGATGCCGATCTCATCGAGGTTCACGCGCTGCTTCGCTTGGACCAGGATTTGGACGTAAGAGACGCCCTTCTCCTTGGCCTCAAACAGCAGCGTGAGCAAAGTTTATCTACTATTACGCTATGTATCTATACGTAGTATATGTTTCCTATAAGAATTAAGAATTGAAACTAAATCTATCAATACGACTAACTTTAATTAATGGAAAATCTAAATGGGCTACTGGTTAGGTTAGGTTAGAGAGGGGTAGAATCGCACCACGGGACGCAAACACGATCCAATTGCTGTCTTAACCCGTGCAATGCGTGTAACTCCTGCAGAGTCAGGAAACACTTATTCCACGATACCTAAATACCAGTGTAGAGGAGGCGAATTATCGTTAATCAGAATCACCACCGAGCCGACAACAACTGGATCGACCGACGTATCCCATTTGCAGCGTGATTGCAACGTATGAAGGTATTCCCGCCCGCAGCGCTTCCAAAAAGATTGAACTAATTTGTCCAATAAATCGTGTCTAGCTAGAGTAGTTAAATTTTCATCGATTTTTTCCCCAGGCAAGCATTCCAAAGGCGTGACACAAAAATTGCGCAGGAGTTAAAGCAAGCGGTCCTGATGGATCACGAGAGTGTCCTACATAAAGGTCGTGTATCATTACAGATTCCATTTGAGCGAAAACAGGACATAGCTCTTTAAATGAAGGAATTGTATCACCTATAACGCGATATAGATGAGACTTTAAGCATTTGATATTAGCCTCCCAATTCCCTCAGAAATGGCTAGCTGCCGGGACTTTTAGGGACCAATCAATGCGATTTTCTGCTAAGACATGACCAAACTCTGTATTAAGGTACTTTGAACAAAGAAATTCGTGAAGTTCTGAAAGCTTGCGTTTAGCACCTGTATAATTCGTTCCATTGTCCGAATAAATCCTACCCACCGGGCCTCGTCTAGATAGGAACAGTTTCCAAGCTTCTATGCAGCTAGCAGTACTTAAATCACCAGCCAGTTCTATATGTACTGCGCGTGTGTAGTCATGCAAACAAATAAACACACGTAAGCCTTAGTAGAACGCATACCCCGCCCCAGTGTTATAGCAATCTTGAAAGGGCCGGCATAATCCGTACCCGTGTGAATGAAGGGTTTAGCGGATTGATCGACACGACAAGAACGACGATCCGCCATTTCAGAGAAAGTTGGCTTGGGACGTAGTCGAAAGCAAGACATACATTTGTGGATCCTGTTCCTAATTAAATTATGAACAGAAAGTATCCAATACTTCTGACGTAAGAGTGACATCAGCAGGTCAGGACCAGCGTGACAATTTAATTTATGATGATATTAGATAAGTAAATTCAAGATCGGATCTTTGCTTGGGAGCTAAATGGGGTATTTCTCGACGTAGTTCTAGTCAGAATTTCTTAAACGTTCCTCCTACTCTAATTAGTCCATCTTTAAGAAATGGTTTTAAGTGTCGAAACGCAGGGCTACAAACTTGACTCAGTGTGAAACTAAAACCGTTGAAGTTCACGAAGAATTAATAACTCGGCGAACTCATAATCCGATGCTGACATGCGATATCTGTAGAGTAACAATTTTACAAATCGACAAACGAAAACTACACTGCGCAATAGTTTAGACCAAGATGAGATACAATCTCCTAGTGATACTATAGGTGATTTTTCATTTAAAGTAGCGGCGAGAAACGTCTTCTTCTTTTCTTCCAGCGCCTCGGGCTCCACAGCAGGATTAAAAGGAACAGCAGTCCACTGCGCGATATCCAAATGTGCCCAAGAGGAGCCATTAAACCAAAGCGGATGATTAATTATTTGGGACGGAGTGAGGCCAAGCGACAAACAGTGAGCGGGATTGTCTTTACCCGACATGTGATATAGATTTTGTGGAGATAAATAACTATGTATCTTCGTCACTCTATTAACTACAAAGGTGCTCCACCGATGAGGTGATGAATGTGCCCAACAAAGTGCGACTGTCTACTCCAAAAACGCGAATTTGTTATGAAAAACAATGCGATTTTGACAAGCGACTACTACATTTTTTATAAGTTGAGCGAGTATGAGAATCGCGCAAAGCACTAGTCTGGCGAGCGACACAACCCTTTTAGGAGAAACCTTTGATTTTGCTGTTATTAAATGAATTGTATTATCATTGCTATTTTCAACATGCAAATATTTTACTCCCCCATATGCTCTCTCCCTGGCGTCCGCGAACCCTAAGATAATCACGACGTTGTCGACGTTCATACCTACGTGACATGGGATCTTTATATGGGAAAGCAAAGGAACTCCTCCTTTGATTCGGGTCCACAATTTTACTATATCTTTGGATGGGGTATCATCCCAGTCACAATCGCTCAGCCACAGGTGCTTAATAATAAGTTTAGCAAACAGGACGACCGGTGCGACAAATCCCAAGACGTCCCATATTTTAGCGACACATGACAATATTGTACGTTTAGTACGAATTTCATTCGGAGTGTTCATTTTTATACAAAATTTGTCTGACGTAGGAGACCAACACAAGTCGAGTACTTTATGCTGGTTCGAATCACTGAACTCCTTGACCCCTGGCGGGCGATGCGACGGCGGGATCGAATTTAATACTACTTGTGAGTTACTCGTCCATTTCACTAGTTCGAACTGACCAGCCTTTATGAGACCTATCATCTCGAAAGCGGTCGATATGCCGATGTCTTCAGTTGGAACTGGATAAACAGAGTCGTCCATGTGCAGGCCGGTATCAATAATTTCTCTGGTCCGCGGGTAGGCGATACCTTCATCAGCTGCCAGCTGTTTAATAGTACGCAACGCATGAAATGGAATCGACTTAAGCTCGAAAACTACACGATTAAATTCATAAACTTGTAACGGTTGTTGAGGAGAAAAACGACATAGAATGCGTTAAAACACCTGCCAGATTCTCTGACCCCAATCTTCAGAAACATCTGACGAATGTCAACGGAAAGGGCGATCGGAAACAAACGAAAATTAATAATAATATTAAATAAATTTTCTTGCAAATTTTGTCGACGATATAACAGATTATTGAGCGAAACACTAGTGCTAGTTTTAAAACTACCGTCGAGTACGACTCTTAATTTGGTTGTGACCTTATCTTCTCTGATTACACCGTGATGCGGAATAAAATAAGAAATTTCCGAACTGTCACAATCTACGGTTAAGAGATCATTTTTCTCTAAATATTCGAGAATGATGTTGTCGTACGCTAATTTTAGTTGCGGAGAAGCTTACATCTTCCTTTCTAACCTCAAGCAGTAAAATTGACTTTCACTTGCTTGACGCGAATTGCCGAGAGTGTTAACATCACCTTTAAAACGCAAAGCCACCACATATCGTCTGTCACTAGCTCGTGTGGTAGTACTGGTATAGAACTGCTCACACATTTTGTCCTCCGGGCTGAGTACAGACGGCACGTCTACCTTTCTAATTGCCAAAACTTCCAAATTGCAGAGTCTAACGGGTCTCTGGTACAGCAATATGAAATGCTCTAGCTACACGAACAGGAGCGTCACCAACAACAACATAACCGATGAAAGTCTGTAACACGAGCGGTGAGGCATGCGAAGACCGCCTTTGTACCTTATTCGACAAGAACAGATGCGGGAAAATCGACACAGTTCGCTCCAATCAACAGTTGAACCGGGCCTGAGGTAAAGTAAGTATCGTCTGCCAACGCCAAGTTTTCGAAATTCGACAAAAGAGAAGCATCCACTTTGGTAGTCAGCAAACGTTCAGTAATTTTATCGAGTTCTAACGACTCAATAGTATAATTTACGTTCGATCGAAACAAGAAAAAAACATTATTTCTACAGAACCCTGAATTGTTTTGCTAGAACCTCCCATCCCCTTTACTATGGAACAAGCAGGTCTATTATTTATGTTTAAAGTCAAACGTCAACACCAACGCCAACAATCACGAGTGACTGAACTGCTTTGAGACGCGCTGTCCGACAACGCGCGTGCACAATGCTCCTTACCACGACAATCAATGATAACTACACGTGCCGTCGCAACGAGTGCATAGGGCATGCGGTTACGGCCTTCCGGTGACGAGCACAGCGCTGCGTCCCCCGCGCGGGCGCAGCGAACGGGAGGGAGTGACGCCGGAGCCGTGCGACGGGCGGTGAGTGCGCGCGTCTCGAGCTCGGATGCACCCACTCGCGGCGGGTTCGGTTCCGAAACATAATAAAGTGTGATGTTTACAATTACATTGTTTACATAAAGAGGATGATCCGCACGCGGAAACACGATGACCGCTACTTAAACAATTCATACATAAATTGTTCGATTTGACGAATTTAAACCGTTCATTCGGTTTATAAGTATTAAAAACCCAACATTTATAAATGTGATCATGTTCATCACAACTCAGACTGCATACCGTTGACGCAGATCTTGGTGTATGTGCCTTTTGTTGGCAGCCTTGGGGGCCGCTGGCGTGCGTTCCAATATTTTTATGTGGTCATGAACAAAACACACTAGATCTACAAATAATGGTATTTTGCATCCCTTTATATTTAAAAGCTGATAGGATTCAAACGCACGGGCAGTGTCTGAGTCTAATTTTTGAAGTGCGACCTACAAAAATATTAAATCCGATAAGTCATTGACCTTAAAATTTTTTAAGGCGGTTACCGACGATGTGAACTTGTCCAAAAATAATTCTAAACTATTAGGGTTTGCAGAAGAGATAGGTTTAAATTCACATAATTGCTTCAAATACGCAGTGGCGGTCAGACGTTTATCTTCGTATTTGCTATGTCGGCGCTTGGAGTAACTCCCGCGCATACGGAACGAGCCCTGTCAGTTAACTTACCTATTAAATAATAAAGTTTCTCAGAGTCCGTTAACGATATATTATTATGTACGACATTCCGAAAGCTAGAGATAAACAAAGGTCAGTTTTTTATATCGCCATTGAATTCGGGAATTTCTATTGGGGGTAGTTTTGAAGCCCTAGGTTTACCTGCCAGCGTGGCATTATCCCCTATTTGCGATTACGACTGTAACCTTTTGGCAGCTCGTTTCACACAGCCTAAGAGATCTTCAAACGCCGTAAGAGGTTGATAGTTAACTAAATAATCGGGTTTAGCTTTTAACTCCAGCACGGGTATTTTATCCAGCACACCTTCAAAATTCTCACACAATGAATTTACTGTTTCAAAGTCGCACAAAAAAGCATCAGCGTTGAATGACTTTGAATCCATATCTTTAACCTGGCTAGAAATGCTTTGCATGCGGTAGAATATCCTATCTCTTTTAGCATATAACATCTTTAAATTAGAATCTGAAGGTGCCATTTTAATATAAACGTTAATAAATATTTCAGTGTAACAAACTGCAGATATTCGAAGCAGGGCGGAAGATAAACACACCTACCTGAGAGTACAAATCTATGCGACTAACACAAATGTCTAAGTACCTACGACTGATGCATTATATCCGTCCGGCGCGACGCGTGCGCAAAATAAGTGAATTGAAAGAAATTATGCGAACTAAACAATATTTCTAAGACGACTACAAGCGGGCAAAGCGATATTTTTATCAAAGTACCTACTTAGTACGCGGTTATAACGATATTAGGTAAATACCTAGGCAATGGTTGGCGCTGATTCAACTTAAATTTTTTTGAAATTTGGTAGTTGCAAAATTTAAGGACACAGACTGCGGTAAGCGACGAGAAGAAGCGGCAGCTCTACGATGAAGAAAGGATGCACCATAGTACCTTCATAGTCCTTACTGCAGGGTCGTACCGATAGGCGATGAGAAAAACCAAAAATTTCACTTATTTTCGAATTAAGCAGACACGTCGCGCGTGCGTAGTAGTTCCGACATTGCATCATTCTCACGTCGCCGCGCCATCTCGCTCGCACGCGTCCGTAAGTAATGTGCGGGAGAGGGATGGGGCAGGATTTGCAAACCAACTGAAAATGTTGCTATCTTCACGAACCAAATTAATATTTTTAAACCAGCGCAACCAAATGTTATTACACATATTATACGTTCTTCTTTGTCTACTTTTTTTGTTCCTAGTCAATGGAAGGAGGCAATTGTGACACCACTACCTAAAGTCGAAATTTTAAACATATCAAAGTTCTACCTCCCATTAGTATCTTACCTTTTTTGTCAAAATTACTGGAAAAGTTGTGTCAACTCAACTTATTAAACACATTACAAAAATTACATTTTACTTTTGTTCCAATCAGGGTTCCGTAAAGGCCGAGGTACAATTACTGCTTTGCTAGATGTTACTGACAATATCCTTGCTAATCAAGATTTTTCCAGGGCTTTTGATAGTCTCGATATATCGTTACTATTATCTAAATTGGCTTATTATGTACTGGACTTGTCGGAACAATCGCAAGTTGTAAAACTGAATAGAATCCTAGGATCGTTGAACGAGTAGTTCCTCAAGGCTCAATGCATGGTCCTCTACTCTTTATTTCATACGCTGCAGATCTTGTGAAAGTTATCCACAATTATAAATTCTAAAGTTATGCTAATGACATGCAAGTTTACATTTCGGTAGAACCATCAGCTATCGGTAATGCTGTCATAAAAATGAATGAACACCTTGATCGGATTGCTAAATAGTCACTCAGAAACTCTTTCTTCTCAATTCTTTAAAATCGGTATATATGGTTCTTGGAACCAAACTTTATCGTAACACAATTATATCTAAAAAGTTGAAATTTGGGGGAAAAACAATAGACTCCGCAGATGAAACCAGGAATCTAGGTATTATATTTGATACTTATTTATGTTTTGAAAAATTCGTTCCTAATATGGTCAGAAATTGTTTTTATCCTTTAAGAGTCTCATAAATTCCATCATCTTCTTTCCGTTAAAACTCGTATTTATTTATAATGAAAGTAATTAAAACATAAAATTGTAAAAGAAATAAAACAAACGAGTTCTGAGCGTTGTAATGCTACAGGAAAGAACTGTAATATAATAATAAATGTGGTGAAGGATGAGAGGCGGTGAGTAGTAGAGAAATAAGAGTAGACGGAAAGGTATGATGGAAAATGTGAGGGAGGAAAGAGGAAAGGAATGAAAGAAAATGTGACGGTAAAGAGTGATAATTGGAATGTAAAAATGCGTTTTTTTTTTTTTTTGTTTTACGTGGGGGAAATGCCTACGCATACTCGTCCTCGCGGGGGCAAGGACGAATTATGTCGGACTTGCACCGACTAAAACCCCCACGATGTTCCGCCTCATCGCCATGATGGCTGGGTCACGGGAACGCTCGCACTCAACCGCGATCCTGCCGGCGCTGGCCGCTTGCGCAGCCCCACCTCTGGAGGGAAGGATGAACCCTCCCTTTCCAGGGCGCGCCGGAACATGCAGCGCGCCCCCTCCTCGACCTCATGCGTGTGCGCGCGACCGGTTCCCCCGAACCTGTCGCCCAGAGGCCATGGGAGCCACTGGAGAAAACCTCTCCCGGCTCCCCGCGGCAGAGAGATGTTAGGCCCGCCGCTACCTGTCAACGGCCGCGGAGGATAGGGAGAGCGACGCATCTCAATACCGGCACTCCTCTTCCCCCGCGGCCCCACCGCCGCCGCATCGCCGGTGCGACACCGGTTGGCCACAGAGGGTACTCCCTCCGCGACCCCACCTCGGCTGCGAAGGGCGGTATGAAACCGCCCCTGCAGCCGGCCGCTAGGGCAGCACACAGTCGCCCCTGCGGCCTTCGGCCGCTCCGGTGAACTCCAGTTACCCCAACCGGTGCTCGAACCTGGAGCGGCCGCTTCGGCCAGCCCTTCGCCGCGGGCCGGCCGGATGGGTTCCACTTGGCTTCACCGTGTACCGGACCACGGTTACTAAGCCCCTCCGCCACGACAAGGCGAGAACCCGTTGGAGGGGATGTAAAAATGCGTTGCCTCGCAAAGCACAAGAATGTGTATGAAGAAAAAGAGAAATAAGAAAATGCTTGCTATCGATTCTGTTTCGACATTCCAGCTCGTAGTCATATCGCCCCACATCTTTATAAATCGACCATGTTTAACATGGAATCGCGTAAGTAAGTTACATTTAGCTTCTCTTTTTTCGGGATTTTAAAACATTAGACATCAGAATATTTATATTCTAAAATAGAATTTTCTCATCACCAAGAAAGATCAAATGCAAGAAGTCCGCGTACCTATTGCTCCAATTATACGCCTGAAACTGTTTCATTTACGGGCAGTTTTCGTCATCAGGCCACCAAGTGTTGGAATCATATACCTCCGCCTATGCGTCAATTTAACTCTATTTTTAGTTTAAACAAAACCTTTTAAACTATATTTATTGGAAAATCAAAACAGCTCATATAGATAGCTGGAAAGTGTTTCGTAGAAGAGAGGACAAAGAAGCATTATGGAAAGGAATATACAAGATTATTTATCCACCGAACTACCAGGAGAAATAAAGATGTGACCCTAAAAGCAAATTATGGAAAACCTCTAAACCCCAAAGATTTGGCAAACTTACTGGCCTAGACATTCTACTCCGAGGATCTCGTCGTAACTGACAATGAGGGCCATAGCCGGATCAGAGAAGAGGCAGAGAAAGTAAACCAGTTGGTTTATGGTGAAATCTATGATCCGCCTTTTACCTTATTGGAGGTTAAAACCGCAGTGGAGAGTTTTCACTCCAAAGAAGCCCCAGGAGTGGATGATTTCACGGCTTATATTTACAGCCAGGTAATACTTCAAGATCCGGACGCTTTCCTTGCCTTTTACAAGTGTTTGCAGGTTATACACTTTCCAAACATCTGGAAGGAGGAGAACAACAGTGTTATTATGAAAGCCTGACAAGGACCATTACAACAACCCCAAAGCTTATAGACCAATAGGTTTCCTGCCAGTATTGGGAAAGATCTTCGAGAAAATGACCGTAGCAAGGTTAAAATGGCACATAATACCGAGGATTAGTGATCGTCAGTTTGGATTCATGGCCCAGAAGAGCACCGAGGACGCCCTTTATAAACTAGTACAACATATCAGGGGTAAGTCACAGCTCAAGAAGCTAATTACCCTTGTGTCATTGGATATAGAGGGTGCCTTACAGTGCTTGGTGGCTTGCAATTAGAGTCAGGCTGGCCCAGGAAAAGTGTCCAGTAAATATAAGGAGGCTAATAAATAGCTACTTGAGTTGCAGAAAAGTCACATTAAGATTTACTGGGAAGGAATGCATGCGCAATACCACGAAAGGTTGCGTGCAAGGGTCAATTAGCGGTCCTCTTCTTTGGAATTTTCTTTTAAACCCGCTACTTGAAGAACTCACCGCAAGAGGGGACTATTGTCAAAAGTTTGCAGATGATGTCATGCTTGTTTTCGACGGAGACACTGCACACGAAATAGAGTGACGTGCTAATGCTACACTCGACTATATTCGACAGTGGGATGTCCAAACAAGTTGAAGTGCGCACTGCACAAGACATGTGCAATGGTGATTACGAACAAACTCAAGTACGACACCCCACGGCTGAACATGTCAGAGACCTGCGTTAATGTGTCCAGGTAAGTCAAGATTATGGAGCTAACTATTGATGATCGCCTAACGTTTAATAGGCACATGGCGAATCAGTGCAAAAAGGCATTGGGATCATATAGGCAAATCGCTCGGGTAGCCAAGATCTCCTGGAGTCTTGACTCTGAAATCATCCAATCCATCTACATAGCTATGGTGGAGCAGATTGTGCTATACGCGGCTGCGGCATAGACAGCAGCAGGCAAGAAACTAGGGATTCAGAAGCATCTCAACACCTACAGAGAGGATTTGCGATGAAACTCTGCAGATCTTACCGCACCGTCTACATTCGGCCCTATTGTTGTCGGGGTTACTGCCTCTGGATCTTAGAATTCAGGAGGTGTTTGACCCGTATGAGACTAGGAGAGGGTTGTCCCAGACACTTCTAGGCGATAAAGAAGTAGAGCGGGTCGTAGGATTTGCAGATACTCCTCATCCCGCCTCGCAAATGAATCTTAAGTATATATGTTTGGTAGACCAAAATTTTGTGAATGAGCACAACGTGCAGGCGGTGGACATATATACCGACGGCAGTAAGCTTGAGGGCAATGTTGGAGCCTCACTTATCACATGGAAAGGTGAAGTTGAGGTTCGAAACCGAAAGCTGCGTCTGTGTACGTACTGCACAGTCTACCAGGCAGAACTCCTGGCCATATGTGAGGCAATCGAAATGGTCCTCAGCAGGACGGAAGCGAACTATGGTTTGTACAGTGATTCTAAAGCCGCGCTCGATACTTTTACGAATCATGGCTCGCTCCATCCTCTTGCCGTGATCTCCAGGGAGAATTTACGGAGGAACTCTATCAAAAACAAAGACATGTCTTTGTTCTGGGACAAAGCTCACGCGAGGATTCCTGGTAACGAGCATGCTGATGAATTAGCCAAGCTGGCTGCTCTTAACAGCAGAAGTAAGCCAGGTCACGACCAGTGCCCGGTATCATACGTTGAACGTTTGCTTCGAGATACCTCAGTTGCGAGATGAGCTCCCGATACAGCCAGGGCAGCACCGCGTCCATCACTAAGTTAATTTTCCCGAACGCAGCAGATGCACATCAGTTAATAAGGAAGGTCCGGCCAACCGGTCAGCTAACCCAGGTATTCAGTGGTCACGGCGGATTCTCCCAATATATGAACCGTTTCAAGTGTCGGGAGACCCCGTCGTGCAAATGTGATGACGCCGTGGAGGAAGCGGTTCCTCATTCGCTAAGGTAGATCATATAGATAGATCAGATAGATGCCCAGGTTATGACTTTGAGCAGGAGACAGACACAAGAATAGATACAGTCAGTCTAGCCGAGATGATCAAAAATAAATTAGTTAGAAGTAAGTTCATAAAGTATTGTATAAAAATATGTAAAATAGTAAACAATGGGAGTAGGAATAAGTACAAGCAAATGTTACTTTGTCCATATGTACACAATAACGTCGTGTATTGCTGTGCATCAGATAGTTACATAGCATAAGTATAGATAATGGGAAAAATAATTAGGAAATAATTATATAAATTAGTAGTGAATGTATTGTGAGTAAATGTTGTAAATAATAGGATAAAGAAAAGCCCTGAATAATAATATCAGGGAAAATTAGAAGTAAATATGAAAAAAAAAACATTAGGAGCAACATCTCTCCTTCATCGCGATCGCACCGCGGCCAGTGGCTGGAAGTCAGTGTTTCACTTCCAGCAGGTGAATATACCACTGAGCTAGGGCCTTGTGTACCATTGCAGCACACGCACACGCACATGTCTGTACCATACAGTGTGTCGACAGTTCATGCGCTTATATAAGGAAAGCTGTTATGTTCGTTAATCCTGTATATGTATGTACGTGTTCCATTTTGGCTACAATAGCTCTCTCAAGGACTTGAGCATTGGCGACAAGCTGCTTCCACGTGGTCTTAAACATTCGACGGAGTCTCCACGTCTCAAATGCTTGTATAGGACGGCAACAATCCTTTTTTACAATCCACGGTCCACATCCATATAAGGAAACGGACCAAACGCAACACTTGGAGACGCGATGTCTGGCGGGGAGCGGTATCCTGCTTCCGACATTCTATTAAAAGCATTTCGAGCTTGTCCAATTCTACATTTTATTTCTTTTTTATGATCTAAATCCGATGTGAAGTAACGGCCTCAATATTCTAATGAAGTTACTGCTTTAATTGTTGTTTCGTGTAGGTATGTTTCTGGTGTAGGCATCCCAGCTTTGGCCTACCTAATGCTAATGCCTAATCATTGTCAGGTACGGTGTCTCTAAAAAACTAAACTCAAAAAGTACAAACTGAACCGTTCGGTCTGTACTGGAAAAACGAAAAGTTATCCTTATACAGGATCTGCCGCGAATTAAATCCGCACAGAAAATAGTAGAAATATGCTAATTTCAAAATGTTCTAGGTGATTTTTATATTTCACGTTACTTTTGTTAAAGTGATTATAATTTACGTGTTGCTCCGCCGGCACCGCTCCGTGTGCACCGTGTGCAGCGTGTGCAGCGTGTATGGCGTGCGCTCCGTGCGCGGCAATTGTTTCGGGTGCAGCGCATGCTGCGTGTGCTGCGTGTGCCTCTCTGGCTGCATGCTGATTGGATTTGATTGGAGTGGAGCCGCTTCAATGCAGCTTTAATGTCGAAGTGAAAGCAATTAGCGGAACAAAAGCGCGCGCTCATTGGAACAAAGTGCGCTCCAAGTGACAGGCGTGTGCGTTTCGCTCGCGCGCGTGTGGTAGAGGAAACGTGCTGGCAATAATGGTATCGAGGACTTCCGGCGCTTATGAGCAATAAGTTTTTAAATGTAATGTCAATGATGTTGCACCGCAGAGAGTCGTCCGGTTTGTCCGCGGCGCCACAGCAGCCAGCGGCAGCGGCAGCGGGAGCGGGAGCGGCAGCGGGCGACACCACACACATACATCATACAAACGCTTTGTTCGCTAATTTGTTAATTAAATTAAAGTCACATTTATCATCATCAGCCCCGAGAGATGTACACTGCTGGACGTAGGCTTCCATCAAAGATTCTCACATTGATCAGGTAGGGATTCATATCGGGGGATTCAGGTCATTTCCTACCACGCTGACTCAATGCCGGTTGGTGAGAAGTAAACTTTTAGCTGATGTTAAATTCACATTCAACACCAGCTAAAAGTTATATATCGTGACTGCAATAAATATCATTTTTGAACATTTTGTGATGCGAAGTGCAGTAACAAAGCTTGGACGGATGCCGCCCCCGCCCCAGCCACAGCCGCGGGTTCAGCAGTAATCCCCGCAACAGGCAGGCAATTAGTTAATGGAAGGGAGGTGGCTTCGCTCCGACTCCCAGTTGAGTTGGAACAGAAACGATATTTAATG
>JARDVY010000299.1:6966773-7019273 GCA_029030555.1 Ornithoptera alexandrae | reverse complement strand
CCAACTTAGAGCCCGTCGACCGTGCGCAGGAGCGCCCAGCGCTCCTGCGGCGCGCGCGCGGTAACACTACTATTTAATTTAATTATAAGTACAACAAGTCAACACTGACAGATCAATGCGGATCAAATGAAACTTCTCTTCTACCACACGGCAAAAGCAACTTCCGGTCCGACCCCTGATGTTGAAATAGATTACCGCGTTCACGGGGAAATTAGCCGCAATGTTTTACCCCATTTAGTTGTCGCGGAGCGGAAGTAGCCGACGGGAGCTTCGGTAAAGTTGGCGCAGTTCCTATGATTATTTTAAAGCGAATCTTTGTTAAGAAGAGCTGCCGCTATTTATCTGACGCAGCAGACTTCCGCCGCTGGAAGGCTTCCAATTGTAAAACAAAACATTCGCGAGGAGCTACTTTCAAAACTTGTCGAAGCAAAATCCCGCCCCACATTACCCCCGACTCGGCAGGGGTTGTTATACTGTGTGACCATTGTGAAAAGTTATTTGTTTCAATTGTAACTAAAGTTACTGAAATAGTTTTACATGGCCGTGGCCACGTGAAGCGCCGCACCCCAACGCATCCAAGCGCACAGCCCCGAGTCTGCGTGGAGACGAGCGCCGGACGCGTCACCCGTGCTTGCCCCCGCCATAGCCTCACCTTAAACGTAAAGGTATGACGATGCTCGTGCAGAACCGGACCCTGTCACCAACTCCGTCGTCAACATGTGTTAGGACCCCGAAGTAGGGTAGGTTGAATGACGAGAGGCTTTGGTAGGCTTCACTTCAACACCTTTTCTGGTTTTAATATTATGATTCACTTTATTTTGTGTATTAAGATGTTTATTGTTATTACTTGAGGACAAAAACAAAATGATGTATTGTTTAAACGTTGCACCGACTGTACACGTTGACTTTGTTTGCCATCTCCGACCCCTATTCCCTCTCTCCCCGACCTGTGGAAGGGTTGCATTAAAGTTGGACGGCCTGTTGCGCGGACGACCAGGTATCACCCCCGGTCGGAGTGCAAGTGTTGCGAAGTAAGGATGAGACGTATTTACGCGACCAGGTTTTACAACCAGGTGTTTGCTTTCGAGTACGCGCGCCTGGTGCCTGAAGGAAACAATCAACTATTTAATTAATATTTATTACAGACTGGACACGCCCGGCCGCCGGCGCCTGCACTGCGCCCTGCACTGCGCCCTGCACTGCGCCCTGCACTGCGCGGTCCACTGCGCCCTGCACTGCGCGGTCCATTGCGCCCTGCACTGCGCGCGTTGCACTCGGCACCACTTTAATGTTCACACTTCAATGAATACGTGTTTAAATTGTAAGAAATACTTGGGAGACTTGCAATGCGAGCTTCAATTGTGAAATGAATCTTTATGCATTCAGTAATAGAGTGTGCTATTGCATTAGTTTAAATAAAAACCTTTTCCAAAAAGTTATTCTTTGCGCTAGATCACGATCATGTTGTAAACTTAATGTACAACACATGGCTTATAACCGCACTCCGAATCAACAATCAGATTCCAAACATCAATTGTTGCATTTATATAATGAATACGTAAAGCTGCTTTATCTTTATCTTTATCGAGCAAACTGTTTGTTTACTTATCGTCTGTTCGCGTGGACGGTCCTATCTTCTTTAATGTATTTATCAACGATGTTGCAAATTGCCTTCAATTCTCCTCACTTTTTATGTATGCAGACGATTTAAAGTTTAGTAGAACTATTGATTCCCAAAATGACTGTCTGCTGTTACAACAGGACTTAAACAGGCTCACATAATGGTGTCAAGGCAATCGCATGCTCCTAAATACTAAAAAAGTTGTCATGTTCGATTTGCAAAAAAATTTATGTTATGACGTATCATTACAGAATTAAAGAAGACATCGTTCAGGAAGTGGAGCTAATTAAAGATTTAGCAGTCACCTTTGATAAAAAAGATGACTTTTGTTTCCCCAGCGAGCAATATTATAAAAAAAAACTTGAAACATGCTCCGGTTCTTATTAAGAAATATTAAACAATACAAAAACTTGTCTAGTAAAAAACTCTTATACAATAGTGTTGTGAGGAGTTTTCTTGAATATTGTGCAACCGTTTGGGAGCCTCAATATGCTGTGCACAGCTTGAGGCTGCAGCGAATTCAAAAGAGGTTCCTTTGGCACCTTGCTAGAAGCATCGGCAGAGCTGATAGAAGATTTTCGTTTACTGATAGACTTGACTACTTTAGAATAACATCTTTAGATAGTTGTAAAGATATTTTGGATTTAATATTCTTCTTTAAATATTATAACAATAAAATTGACTGCCTCTCACTTCTATCTACCTTCAATATTAGGGTACCTATTAGAATTCCTAGATGTGAGATTGCTCCTCTGTCGCCGCCTCTGTGGAGATCTGTGCTTGGTTGCAACTCTGCAGTTTTGAGGCTATGCAAGCTGTTGAACTGCCGCAGTTAATTCATCGACATCCATGCGGACTCATTATACTCGCATATGTGACCGTGAAAGACCGAAATCGGAGAATGTCGACATTCACCGGTCAATGTCGACAAACACCAAATACGTCGGTGAAAGATCGAATATTTCATTACATTCTTGTACATTCGGACTCTCACCGCTGTATGACGACAATCACAGATATGCTCTGGTGAAGGTCGAAAAGAGAGAGGCCGACAAAGAGCCGACTGGCTGTTTTTTTTTGTTTTACGTGGGGGAAATTCGTAGTGCGGGCCGACGGCATGAGCCAGCACATCCGAAGCTGCATCCATCATCACAACGCGTCGTCGTGAGTTATGGGGAAGTACATAAACCGTGTCCAACAGAGCCGCAGTAAATTAATGCGATAAGACAAAAACTAATTAGTAACTGCAGTAAATAATGGCGGCCGGTTTACATTTGCACGTTACGTGAAAAATAATGTAATTAGATAAGGGAACGGAGCCGGATGCCGCTCCGCGCTGTGGGGGCTCGCGCGGCACCCGGATGTACTGCTTCTGTTGGTTATACCAAAGTCGACAGACACTCCACCTAGACCCCAAACACTTGGAAACTTACAGATCACTGCGCCGGCTGGAGCTTGGCACGGTCTTGGCCCAGATGTTCACGGAGCACGACTGAGTCTCCGAGTACCTGCACAGGTTCAAGCTCGAGGAGAGTCCCTCGTGGCTTTGAGACCCTGCGATGGACCAGATCGTGGTACTTTTGTTGACTTCCTGTCCCTTATATAGAAAACAAAGGATGGAAATGGAGGTGGAGCTTGGAAGAAAGCTCACCAAGGAAGCTATTGCCTCCCTGATGAGTGACGACGAAAGTCACTAAATCTTTTTAAAATACAGCAAAATAGTGATAGCCAAAACAATAACAAGGAACAAAACATGAGAAAACAAAAACAAAAATAAGATAGTCTGCAAAATGAAGTGTAACGTAGAAATAGTTGGAAAACATGTAAATGTGTTAATCAAATAAAACTGAAACAAATAGAACGTGAAAGAAAATGTAAAATTAGAAATTAAAAGGAAGGAGAAGAAGAAAGAAGAATGAAACGGAAAATGGGATGATTTGTTTCAGATTTGATGACAAGGCGACGGTATACCATCGTCTGTCTTCAGCTTCGTCGGCAGGCTCTGCCCAACAGCAGATATTCTGGCAATCACCTTGAGTTATGCACAAAAACACAAATAACATAGATATGGCTAACTTCTTTGCTCCTATCGCTCACTGTATATTGCCGGTACAAGGTTATCAGCTCGCGGATTGTAAAGAAAATAATTACGTTATCAGCTTAAGTTCGAGGTCACCTCGGACGCTCGTGCACCTCGTGAGCACAACTCGCACATTATCGACTCGACTTTGCTTGATATCAAGTAAACACTTCACGCCAAGGTCTGATCGTCCGCTAGAACATCACGAACTTGCACAGAACTTTGTGCGCCTCTTCAAATGATCCTATTACATACGCGGCACTGCAATTACTGTCTAGATACCACCGCAGCTTAATTCTGCCGACAAACATATGTCATACTAACTGGCGGCGCGTTAGAGCATGCGTACACTGTCACATGCATCCGGTGAACCACTTCGCTCGACTCGTTGAATGAAAAAAAAAAACATTAAGGCTTCGTATCACCAACCATATTACAAGAAGTAATGTCTTAAACCTTTAGGCTATTGTGCACTTTTTAAAGCTGGAGTTGTTTTTGTACTGAAACGATGCACACGACAAGTTGCGAGACATCGCCGATAAAAATTGTAATCGTATGGTAGATGCGTTGCAATCACATCCGGCTCCGCCCGGGCACCGCGGGGACTCGCTGCGCCGGCGCACGACTGCCGTCCCCACTTGGCGACGCTTTGGCTGGAAAAAGTTTCTTATGGTGTATGAGTGTTAATATTCGTTGGTATCTTCACAATCATTATCGTTAATAGCCCATGACCCCTAAATCAGGGCAAAGCGCGTCCATTCTCCATCTTCGCGTTCGGTATTGAGCGTCACCCTTAATCTCATTCCACGTCTTCCCGGTCTTCTTTGCCTGGTCTGCTACTATGGGGCGCCACGTCTGCTTAGAGTGGCCGCGCGTTCTATCTCCTTGCAGGTTCCAATCAAGCGTCTGGTAGGGAAAAGGGTTGGAATCTCTTCATAGACTATGCCCAATCCACTTCGATTTACGACGCTTGATTTGTAAATTGTAGATTCGCGGCAGAGATTTCATTAAATATAATTTTGAGCCGTTTTTTTTTTGTTTTACGTGGAGAAAATGCCTACGCATACTGGTCCTCGCGGGGACAACGACGGGTTATGTCAAACTTACATCGTCTAAAACCCCCACGATGTTCCGCCTCATCGCCTGATGGTAGGGTCTCAGGAACGCTTTCGCTCACAACCGCGACCCTGCCGGCGCTGACCGCTTTCGCAGCCCCACCTTGGGAGGGAGGGATAAACCCTCCCATTCCAGGGCACGCCTAAACTGCAGCTCGCCCCCTCCTCGGCCTCTTGCAGTTGCGCGGGCAACGGGTTCCCCCGAACCCTTCGCCCAGAGGCCATGGGAGCCACGGGAGAAAACTTCTCTCGTCTCCTCGTGGCGGAAAGATGTTGGGACCGCCACAACCCGTTAATGGCCGCGGAAGATAGGAACGGCGCATCGCAATACCGACACTCCTCTTCTCCCGCCGCCCCACCGCCGCCGCATCGCCGGTGCGACACTGGTTAGTCGCAGAGGGTATTCCCTCCGCGACTCCACCTCGGCTGGAAAAGGCAGTATGAAACCGCCCCTGCAGCCTGGCCGCTCCGGTGAGCTCCAGTTATCCAACCGGTGCTCGAACCTAGAACGGCCACTTCGGCCAGCCCTTCGCCGCGGGCCGGCCGAGTAGGTTCCTCTTCGCTTCTCCGTTACTAAGCCCCTCCGCCACGACAAGGCGGGATCTCGTTGGGGGGATTTTTGGACCGGTGAGTACTAAGAATTCGGCGAAGACGAAGACCTGAAGCTGGTGCGATATGATCTTAGTGACCTAGAAGGTTACAAAATCATTTGATTTGACTTTAAAGCAGAAAATTTAAATGTTAATTCTACGTGACAGTTTCCGTGACTGCCATACTGGTCAGAGTTGTGCGAAGGTCGCTCGAGCCCAGGCAATATGTTAAGTGATGGTGAGTTCAGATATTCGTTAGTAAAGTATCAAAAATGCAATGTACTGGAAGTTATGTAGTTAACAAGATCACTACTTCCTGTCGCAGTTTATAGTATTCAAAAATAATTATAGAAGTAGCTCGAGGAGTCCGGCATCAGACGAGCTGTCTGACTGGAAATGCCTAGCGAGCCGCGCACCTCACCAGAGAATGGTGTTCAGAAACAACCCTGCGCTGCCGGCGGTTGGTTGGTTGCAATGGTTGCACTGCAATGAATACAACGCAGTGTATGTGTCGAGCAAAGTATTAGTTCTTGACTTCAAGAACATGGTCTCCACTGCTCCTATCAAGTTTACCAGCTATTTATGTGTTACTAACTGTTCCCTAAACGCTTTGCTGGCCGTAAGATAGAACTAGAGTTGACATTTAGCAGAAGTATTCCCGCCCCGTCGTAACTCGCCGCCCACCGGGACCCTTCCCGATATTAACACCGCCGCAACTCCTTTGGGGATGGAATGTAAAATCCATTCTTGGCTGATCTCTAAACCGCAGAAGCAATATCTCTACCAAATGTTGAGTGTTTACGTCTGATGGTTTCGGAGATTTCGTGAAGAGTCATTGGATCTCTGGATATCTTTTTTGAGATACTAACCTGGCAACTTATCAGCGCTACCACAATCATATAAATTTAAAATTAATTTAACTTAAACAATTAAACAAAGAAACCGGAAGGAAGGCTTGTAAGACACCATTGGGAATTTTTGAACTGTCCGGTGTTATAGTCATAGACGCACCGCGGTTGTGGGTGGTGTGGGTGGGGCGGCTGGGGTGGGGGTAGCCGGACTCCTGAACCATAGTACTCGTCTCGTGTGCACTAGCACTAGTACAAAATGAAAAGGAAGTCGCGAGCTAAAGCAAATAAAAATTTTTATTTATTTGTTATCAAGTTATTTTTCTCTCGGGATAATATTTAAATAATTGCCTCTCTTCGATGCCAGGATGAACCTCCGGTATCCGAACATCATCTTGGGCATGGTCCTCGACGACGGCTGCACGCGGAACTTCGAAAAGAACTTCGCCATGCACAAGCGCGACTGAAGTTTGGCAAAGCGCAAACCTGCAAAAGGATTGTTTCTGTTTATAAAGTAATAGATCTTATAAATATTGTACCGACGTGAACATCTTCAAATGTAGCTACTCTATACGAAGAAAGTGTTCACCAGGTACGCGTTGTAGTCACCACTCGCCACCAGACGCCGCTGCCGCGTACCATCCGCACCGTCCGTCCGCTCTTCGTGAAGAGTGTGAGTTACCCAAACAACAATTACTGGCGGTGGTGTCCACTGAGAGGACTTTCTAAGAACATCTAACCCATAAATTCGAATCAGTGCCAAAAACATTTGAAATCCAAATGTTTAAAATCCATTGATATCATGGATGGAGTACTTAGCATTGCGCCGGCGACACCTTGTTTACTACAACATTACCGTGTGACCGCGGTAACAGCCGCACGTACAAACTTACCGATGCAGTTCCTCGGCCCGTTCCCGAAAGGCAAATACGCACATGAATGCATATTTTTTGAATTTTCGGTAGAGAATCTTTCCGGATCAAATTTGTCCGGGTTAGGATAAAGCTTCGGGTCGCGATGGATGCCATGCGCTGAAATGATTACCAGCTGACCCTTCTTCACAACAATATCGGTGTCTGGTATCTGGTAATCCTGTTGCGCTTGCCGCTGTATGGGGTCCACTATGGGATACAGGCGCAGTGTTTCGTCAAACACTTTCATCATGTAAGTTAATTCATTGAGAGCATCAAATGATAGTTTGCCTTCGTACTTTTTGAGAACTTCATCTACTTCCGCTATCAGTTTATCCTGGACGTCCGGGTTTTTTGCCATTTCGTACAACATAAAAGACATTGTGTTCGCGCTGGTTTCGTACCCGCCGACGTAGAAGACGAACGCCTGCGCAGCAATGATGTCATTTGTCAGTTCCAGAGTCCTTTCTTTTGCGTCTTCGTCTCTCTTGGTTCCGCGAATAACACCATGTTGCCTCAGTTCCAGAATTAAATCCATGAAATCGTTTCTGTTTGTTGGCATACCACCTCTTTGTTTGACAATAGTTGAAACCAGTTGCTCAAAAAAGTCTGATATTTCCTGTGGGAAAGGCTCCATTTTTAATTTCTTTAAAACGCCCGGATACATCATGTCCAACTCATCAATGAACGTCGGCGAAAAAATTATACTGTCAATTTTTTTGAGAACAGTCATTTTCTCAGTCATGGTGTCGATTTCCAAACCGAAGCCACACGCGGCGATTGTGGCGATCGTGTACTTCTGCACGAGCGAGTGCGCCTCGTGCTCGCACCGCGTCAGGCACAACTGCTGGATATGGTCAACGAACGAGTCCCCGCACTGATCCATTAAATAAACCATGTTCTTGAGTTTTCCGGAAGTGAAGACGGGAGTGAAACGATTCCTCAGAACTCGCCACTTATCTGTGGCGGCATGGAACAAGTTGTTGCCTAAGCCTTTGTCACTGAACGACACCCCGCGGTCCGAGAAGTAATCAAAGTCTTTGATGAGAACATTCTTTATGATGTCGAGATCCCTCAGCAGCAGGCACGGTGTGGTCATCCGATACATTCCGATCACTCTCTCGTCGGGGAATTGTTCGTATATCTCCTTATGAACCACGGCGACATTCTTCCTGCGGAGGGCGGAGTCCCGCAGGTTGCCGAACAGCGGGACAGGCTTCGGACCTTTGACATTCCTTTTCGCCCAGTAGCCGTAGGTCCTCGTTGCGTACCAGTACAGCAGACAGCACAGCGCCGCGGAGGCAATCAGCGAATACGTCAGCAACATTTCCGACGCTTGCGAGTAAACAGTCAAAGTGACTCTGCATTCAATTATCGTTACCTTCGATTATATATTACGCATCGTCGTCGTATCACACGTCTGATAAGTGTATAGCTAAAACATCCACTTTTGTATGTGTTTGTGAGTAAATATTTTGATGACGTCTCCCCTTTGGTCTGCTTTTGTGATTTGACGATTTTGTTAGAAGTATAAACGCATCTATGACCGGAGTTCCGCTGGTTATTTTTGCGGACGTCTCAAGGGCTTTTGGAACCAAAGTTCACTCTGTCTTTAAATCCGGCTTAAGTTGTGTTCATCATCACACTAGTAAATGTATTTATTGGAAAGCCATGGTCTCGAACTCGAAATGATCTTTACGAAACATATGAATACAACATGTATGCTGTATTTGGGTTTTGGCGGCATATTTTAAAGATGAACCCTACACATTTGGTGATATAGCGTGTGCATCGGATACCTGGTGTATCAACGCGTTGCTACCGGTGCATCTTTGTTAGTGATTAATGTAGAAATTGTATTTACTTTGTCACAAATGTGTCCCAAATCACTCCGTAGTGTCATTATGTAGCGACAGATAATTTTTGCACACCTAATGATGAATCGAAAACTTAATATTTACTTTGTCACAAATGTGTCCCAAATCAGTCCGTGATGTCATTGTATAGCGACAGATAATTTTTGCACACCTAATGATGAATCGAAAACTTAATATTTGCTTTGTCACAAATGTGTCCCAAATCAGTCCGTGATGTCATTGTATAGCGACAGATAATTTTTGCACACCTAATGATGAATCGAAAACTTAATATTTGCTTTGTCACAAATGTGTCCCAAATCAGTCCGTGATGTCATTGTGTAGCGACAGATAATTTTTGCACACCTAATGATGAATCGAAAACTTAATATTTGTTTTGTCACAAATGTGTCCCAAATCAGTCCCTAATGTCATTATGTAGCGACAGATAATTTTTGCACACCTAATGATGAATCGAAAACTTAATATTTGCTTTGTCACAAATGTGTCCCAAATCAGTCCGTGATGTCATTGTGTAGCGACAGATAATTTTTGCACACCTAATGATGAATCGAAAACTTAATATTTACTTTGTCACAAATGTGTCCCAAATCAGTCCGTAATGTCATTATGTAGCGACAGATAATTTTTGCACACCTAATGATGAATCGAAAACTCAATATTTGTTTTGTCACAAATGTGTCCCAAATCAGTCCGTAATGTCATTATGTAGCGACAGATAATTTTTGCACACCTAATGATGAATCGAAAATTTAAATTTACTTTGTCACAAATGTGTCCCAAATCAGTCCGTGATGTCATTGTATAGCGACAGATAATTTTTGCACACCTAATGATGAATCGAAAACTTAATATTTACCAAACATTTCATCTCAGGTTGACACTACACTTTAATAATATCAAACGACGGTAATGAAGGAATTTATTTAATTACTTATTTAATTGCTTATTGCTGAAGGCGAGGAGCACAATCATTTTCATGTTGACTGGGAACTCATAAATGTAGTAAGTACATGACAACTTTAAAATAAATTATTCTACAGCATCCTCGGTTTTTGATTGACGCATACGTAACACCGAGTGCCGCGTTGGGGGTGCACAAGCGGAGCTCTCACTATCAGAAGAATCATCATCAAAAGTCGCGATACGAGGAGCTTTGGCAATAGCTTGCATACGATACTCGGATGGAAACTGATCCCGTGAATTGTTTATATGAACAATGGGCCAGCAGCAAAGTTGATTGCACAAGGTGTTAAGTGACAATGAGAGTGCGAACTAGGTATGCTAGGCGCATTCGCTTGGATTACATTTTGTGTGTTGTGGCGGCAGATTTACGAGATGAGGGTTGAGATATCGTCAGAGGTGACTTCAAAACCATCATAACAAGTGCTAATTCCTTTTGGCATCGCGGAATTCGCACCCAGAAGCGATGAATGCCAAAAGCTCTCTCTGGCTCTTTGCGGTAACCATCGTTCACGAAAAACAGGGACAGAGTGCTGCGTGGTATTCCATTAAGCAGGAGACCAGAGCTGCCGGTTTACATGATAAATTTATGATTTTTTTTACAACAATGTAAAGAGAGAGTAGAATGTAACAAAAGCAATTGTAATAACATATTCATGAAAGTCGGATTCAATTCCAACTATTTACTTGTGGTCGATCTCTGTGGTGGATATTCTGCGCAAAGATATTTAGTCAAATACATCTCTGATCTGTTTTGTTTTATTTATTGGAGAAAACAAACAATTGCATATTATGCACACAAAATAAAGTTATGGTAAACGAATACAGGCAAATATACAATCAATTACATTTTACAGGGGTCAACACAAGGTCTACATGGACAGGGGGATGCTGCAATAGTGTTTAGGTTATGTTACAAATGGGAAGCTTAACAATAATTTCAAGTCATATTTATTTATTTATTTATTTGTAAGGTCTACAATCAATCACACACTATTACATTCACTAACACACAAAGAATTCAAACAAGAAAATCTTAGTACATGATTGTTAAGATGTAGACACAGCATTCACTAATTGTACTCACTGTTTATGGCTAAAGTAGGTTAGGATAAATAACAAAAGTCCCCCCAACGGGTTCCCGCCTTGTCGTGGCGGAGGGGCTCAGTGACCGTGGCGCAGTCACACGGTGAATCGAAGTGGAACCCACCCGGCCGGTCCGTGGCCGCTCCAGGTTCGAGCACTGGTTGGAGAACTGGAGCTCACCGGAGCGGCCGGGGGCTGCAGGTATGGCTTTCTGCTGCTCTTTGCGGCCAGGTTATAGGGGCGGTTTCATACTGCCTCTTGCAGCCGAGGCGGAGTCTCGGAGGGAGTACCCTCTGTGAGAAGCGGTATCGGACCGCAGAAGCGGCGACGGTGGGGCCGCGGGGGAAGAGGAGTGTCGGTATTATGAAGCGCCGTTCTCCCTATCCTCTGCGACCGTATAACGGGTGGCGTCGGACTCAAGATAGGGTCCGCCGCAGGGAACCGGGAGAGTTTTCTTTCTTGACTTTCATGGCCTCTGGGTGATAGGATAGGGGGAATCCGTTACTCGCGCGACTGCAAGTGGCCGAGGAAACGGCGCGCTGCATGTTCCGGCGTATCCCTACGGAGGTGGAAAGAGAGGGTAGTTTCCTCCCTCCCGGGATGGGGCTGCGTAAGCGGCCAGCGCCAGCGGGTCGCGGATGGTGCGAAAGCGTTCTCGTAACCTCGCCATGAGGCGACGAGGTAGAACATCATAGGGGTTGTAGTCGGTGCAAGTGCAAGGTGTTAAAAAAATAAACAAAAGTATAACAATTGCAGTCATAGAGCAGTAAAAGTGCCAGATCTGCAGGAGCGCAACACTTTACGAAATGCATACAATAAGTGCCCATGGATGTCTACAAATTTACTGCAGTAGTACAATAGCATGCATAGCCTGGAAACAGGAGAGTTGCAACCGAGCACAGATTTCCGCAGTGGCGGCGACAGAGAAGCAATCTCACATCCAGGAATTTTAATAGGTACCCTAATATTGAAGCTGGATAGAAGTGAGGGGCAGTAAATTTTATTGTTAAACAATTTAAAGAAGAATATTAAGTGTGCAATATTCCGCATAACACCGTGCTCGATATTGCCCATACAGCGCTTTACGATCTGAATTATTAACTACTATTATTGTTTACTTGTAACAAGCCGTGCAGGTGTGTGAAGTGTATTAGCAGCGAACTGATACCCGGAACATTATAATCACTATTATGATTTTTTATCAAATTCCAAACAATAATACTTAAGTTAAAGTCACCAATAATTAAAGAATGTGGATTAATTTCACAATTAAGCTACACTTATTAAGAAAACGTTGTAGGTGGATGTTTCGAACGGCAGGAGGTAAGTATACTACACAGACGGCAAGTTTATCATAAGTATATTATATATAGTATTATATATATATTATATATATATATATATATATATTGAGGGTACTTCAATAGTCACCCACGAGTCTTCACAAGAACTTTCCCAGGAAGTCATTCGTAATGATTTTAGATTATTCCTGACTGCGATCAAAACTCCCCTACCGTGTTTGTTGCCATGCAAGCGGGTGCATGCTCGATCTCTCCGATAGACTGTATATCTATTGTCAAATAATTAGTTTGTGAATACATTATATTAGCATTATGCCAAGTTTCTACCAGAATTATAACATCGGAGTCATTGCAACACATTTGTGCACATGCATCGCGTGTCTCGGTGCGCAGGCGACGTACGTTCCGGTGGCGTAACCTTAGCGTATTGAACTTTATCAGTGAACACTAAACTTTGTTATCAAATTTGTTATATGAATATTGTCGTTAAAAAAAAAGCAGAAAACCTATTTAGACAATTTTATCAAGAGAGGCGCTATCTTCCATCAGAACAAAACCAGAGCGATCACATTTACGCACAGAGACACGACCATTACCAATCCACACATATTTATAATCAAGATGTTTAGCCTCGAGCCTTGCCGCAGCATGCGGAGCTTTTTCCTGTGGGGATAGATGTTCAGTTATATAAATTGGACCATTGTAATCTGTTACGCCAAGGCCAGTACTGCGCATCTTGTTTTGGGGATTCGCTTTGTTGTACTTGATGACTCCAGCCAATACTCCATCTCGAACTCTTCGAGACACAAACTCTACCACAACAGAGCGAGGCCGTGCATTATCCTTATGCATTTTAGCAACCCGAGATGCATGCAAATTATTAGAAGTATCCACGTTACAATTAATTGATCTCCCTGGCTGCACAACCATGTTAACAAGGTCTTCTTCTCTGTGTTCTGATACAGATTGTGTTTCTATATTTTTACAACGAGCAAGTTGTTCAAGTTGGTCTATGCTTCTGTTTAAGGTGGAAACAGTTTCCTTTAACTCCAAGCTCTCCGATTGCAATGTTTCAATGGCTTCCTTAATGACTTTATGTTCATTAATGAAATCCTCGAATTGTGCGTTCATATATTCCATAGAATGAATCAACTCGGCCGTTTCATCTTGAATCGGTTTAAGTTTGATATTCAATACATTAGTTATTGCTTCATTCATTGTAGACAATAGTGCATGAAGCTGCTCCTGTATCACATTGGTCACTATATTACTCACGTCTTCACGAGTAACGGATACATCCGAACGAGATGCAGGTGAAGAACTGACAACATGTGTTTTGTTACCTGTTTTCGTTATACTTCTCGAGGGTGTTCCATTCCTTTCGCGACCCTTAAATATAGCTCCCAGACATGATGGGTACTTCCACATTCCCGGATTTAGAGATTTTTTCTCAAAAACGCCCATATAAACATATTGGTAAGCCTTTTTACAAGTCTTACATTTTACGTGGAAGTCTACGTCATTACCTTCGGCGCAACATCCCCAGGTGAGATGAGCTGATGACATGTTTAGGTGGAAGTGATGAGTGCCTTGAATAGATAAATAGTAATTTCGTGCACAAAATGCCCGCAAGTATTGCAATAGCAAAAACACGATTATGCGTCAAGACCTGAAGCCAAACTGGATGGAGGGTAAACCAAAATAAAGAGACAGTCGCTAAGTTCAGCAGCCACCGCTCACGATTATTAGATCACAAACCACTGAGATAACACTTTACGCAATACATCTCGATATTATATATAAACACAATACACTGCGTCGTCGCCACTAAAAGTAAACTTAGATATTTCTAACAGCGAAGTTTATGCGGAGTGATTACAGTACGTCCGCACGTCACGATTTGGGTATACTACACTCATACTATACTACAATATCGTGTACGTATGTTCCTTTTAACGGGGGCTGTGTAAGTAGGAGCCGCCGCAGCGCCTGCGCACGCCGCCAGCCGGATGTGTGCAATGTTACTACGTTCCGGTTTGAAAAGCGTTGACCTGCTGAAATTAAACTGATTACAACGTGCAATAATATTAAAATGTTGTTGTATAAACATCTTGCCTGCCACGTAATTGTTACTCTCTCTCTCTCTCTCTCTCTCTCTCTATGTTTTTCGTTTCGTTTATTTCTCTACAATGAGCTATTGCTATTTAAATAGAACTGGCGTTTGTACAAGACAATAAGAATATGGAGACATTTACAAGTATCACGACAGAGACTGCTTCACACCAAAATGAGTGATTTGAAATTATAAGATGAGCCCCACATATATTAATATTTGATATGTTTCACTGTATAAACAAAGCTCGGCTGCCTGTCTGCCTCAAGAATCCACAATTATAGATAATGACTGTCAATAATGAACAGTTCTAAATAATAATAAATTGATCTCAAATCTCCTTACACTTAAACCCTTACTTTTGATAGATCATTGATACAAATAAATTTTTTCTAACTTACGTTTCGTGGAGATACTCCATGCCGAGTAGACGCGCTCACCGCCATCTAGCGATCGCTTCAGGTCGTGGTGCTGAATGAACCACTCCGGGAGGTGTCTCTGGTTGCAGACACACAAAGTTTTATTATAGCTTTAAGATATTTAACTGACACACGTGAAGATTGAACAATATGATAATTATTTACAATTAGGTTAGGATGATAGTAATAATCTTCATCCGCAGGGAAGTTGCGGGCTTTACTTCTACATTACTGCAAGACAGTTCACTGCTTAAGGCTTCAAACCAGTAAAAGATCTTTAAGAACAGGTAATGATAAATTACCAGTGTGTAGTCAACAGAAGTACGGCCGCTTCGGCATCGACTCTTATTTAAGTAAAAAGTGAAAAATGATCAACAGAGTAGCGCTCATGCGATGCGAGCTGATCCTCGCCCGTCGAAGTCACAGCACCCGGGGCGGCTCAACTACTTTAGTATACGCAAAATGCTATCGTTTTTGAGGTCTTCACTTTGAAACGAACCGTCTTTAAAAAAATTACCTAAATACTATTTCACTTAACTAACTCGTGCCGCCGACGGCAGCTTGCCCGTGACAGGTGTCGAAGTGTCACGGCGCTCGGTGCAAGTGTAGCGGAGACCAATTTGCTTACGTCACATCCGATAACGTGAACAGGTTCAATTGGCCCACGCTCGCAGTGCACTCCTCACCAGTTTTTACCAGAACTTCAAAGACATACTTAACAAGGCCAGCACGGCGCGGCAGCGGGTGGTCATGCATAGGCTGGACATCCATCCACCACAACACGCTCAACTTGCTTCTGCACTAATAAGCATTTAGAGCAGTTGTAATAATGTGATCAGGAGCACACATACTCTTTGAGTCGGGGACCCTGTGGTGCTTTATGTAATCCACTTTGTTCTGACCTGCCGACGCCTCGCTTCCTTCTCAACGCGAAGAAGTAAAATTAGTTTGTGGTGAATATCCGTATATACTCGTAGATGTACGGAGATACGGATACTTTGGCGGGAGAGTGTCGGCAGAGTTAAGTACAACACAAGCGCGACCCTGCGACTTAACGTATTCCCCTAACGAGGGCTTCAATTCGTTGTCGGTGGGTACGCCATGAGGGTCGTTTGCGCCCTCACAACGCCTCTGACCAAGACAATGAATGGGCGTGGTCTTCAACATGAATCGCAGCACCCGCAAAGATGCTGCGGACTGTATCACACAGACCCCAGGATAAGTTATTACAGTACAGATTTAGAAAAGTTTGTGTCTGTGTTCGGGACGCGGTCGCAGCCTCTGCGAACGCTGAAGACGAAAAATGTCCAAAAGACAAAGTATCTGAACAGATTTCCCCGGACAAGGAAATTTTAATATACGAGAGGGCAAGCTGAAAGCTGATGGGGCGCCGACATCTGTAAGGGACAGGCTCTTCTCTGAAGTAGCCCCCACCCTCTCACCCGCCCCGCCGCCGCGCCCCCTGCCCCCCGGGGCCCCCAACGCCGCGTGACTCAGCCGCTGTTTGCTGCTCGTGTAAAAACTGCGCTGTGTCATGAGATTGCGTACTATTACATTTGTACGCAACAACTAACAGTTACTTAAACTTATGTTACAGTATCACCAATGTCGTTAAGTTAGTTATGGCGAGATAGTTTTGTAGGTGGTAGGTCTGTTGCTCCAGACCGTCCGGGTAGATACCACCGCAGCATCTATTTCTGCCGCGAAACAGTACTGTGCAAACATTACTGTGTTCCGGTTGGAAAGGCGCTGGAGATAGTTAAATTACTAGAGTAACGAGACTCAACACCTTATTTCTCAAGGCGACGAGCACAATGTAGTACTGCTGTTACCAGCGTGCGTACCACTCACCAACGGGTGAACGTCTCGTCCGTCCCGTCGTTTAGTCGAACCAAATAAAATAAAACTCTTTCTCTGGCTCTCTATTTCCATCCCCCGTTGTGTAATGCTACTCATACGAGTAACATTATGTCGTGTTGAGGGTCTCTATCTGTTCTATTATTTACACGGATGTAACGGATGTCCGGGTAGCTGCAGAGCTGGCGGTGGTCCCGCGGCCTGCACCGGGCGTTCTCACAGAATGTTTAGTACATATGAGTATTTAAGCAACCCGCAACCCCCGCCCACATTAGTATGCGTCCCGGCGCACCCCCGGGCGCGGGGTGCGCGCCGCCGGCGCCTAAATAGTTGCCAGGGTTCCACTAAATACAGATTTATGTCGGCCGTCAGCGCCGGCGGCGGCGGGTCCTGCAGGTCAGCTCGGAGCTGAGGGATAACTTTATCTCATGATTTATTATCCAATATGCAATATATCTTTTATCGAGGGTTGCCGCCCTCTATCCCCAGCGGAGTCATCCGGTGCGCATTGCTCCGTGATATTTGAATTGGGGCGAAAAAACCGAAGGTGTGCTCTGACCCGCCGTCCCTTGCTGTACATCTTCACCACGAATCATATCGCAATAAGTATTATTTTAACATCAATATTATTGGACTGATGTAACTTAACAGCCTCACTTAGCATCTGTCTTCCCGTTAGTTGCACCTACTTAGCACGGAAACAGTTAATTCGGCCATTCCTTTACTGTTCCGTGTAACGTGCACGTGCACCTTTGTGCTGATGACTGCGACTACTGACTGCATCACTATGATCAAGCTAAATACATATTAGATCGCTACAGTAGGGGAAGCTAGCCGGCGTGGTGGGGACACCGGAATTATGCGAAGGATTACACCCAGTAACACCCCTCCGCTGGTAGTTTCAGCGCTCGGCGGGGCTGCACGCAATCAACCAGTTCATGGTGACATCTGCGACTCAGTGCTTAATTATCCTGTCTAGGCAGTACCTTCGCAGTTAATTGTCAAGTAACAACTCTACAGCTACACGTCAAAGCCAACGCGCGGCTGACTCACCGCTGCGCTGCTGGTGACTCACGGCGCTCAGGTATTTTTAGCAGGTCGTCGTGTATGGTATTCTAATCACGAGTGTTGATGGGGGACATACCAACTTTCTGCATGACACATCACAGTTTCCCTGCAGCATTTGCAAACACTGCGTGATGTTGGAGTTCACCGCTCTTCCGCTGGCGCCCCTCGTGTATATACATTGACACTTGGACAGTACCCTTTGTGTCGTCGTGTTAGGGTCTAATACGAGTCCACACGGTTCCTATAAGGGTCTAACCAGCGCTACACTGTCGCTCCGTTGGTAATTACTTACAACAGCAGCAATGTCCTAGACACGCAGGCACTGGTGCTAGGTGTCTGTTGTCGGAAACCGTCTAGGTAGCAACCACCGCAGCGCCTATTGCAGCAGACAAATAGTAGTATGCGAAGGTGACCTTGTTCCAGTTTCAAAGCCGCTGTGCCTAGTAAAATTACTGGAGTAACAAGACAATATCATATGCCTCAGGGCCACGAGCGCGATACGGTGCGGTGTATCCTAACTAGCACCATATTATTATGGGCAGGCGTATCACTTACCACCAGGTGAACGACTCACTAGTTTCGTGGCTTCATTGAATGAAAATAAAGCAAACGTTAATCCAATAACATCATCATATTCTGTTTCTGCGTCAACTGGTTGCGGAGGTACTGTACTTCATTTAATGTTACTGTTTAGCAATTGAAGTCATTCACAACTGCACAAGCATGGAGGAGCATTACATGAAACGTCAGGTAATTACTGAATCGGCAGCCGTCGAAACGATCAGCTCGCCACCCCCACCCCCCACCCCCCACCGCACACACACTCACGGACGCCACGGACGCCACGGACGCCACGACGCCACGACGCCACGGACACCATGTTCGTTCGGACGCGAGCCTGCAATAAATTAAAGCGGTTCCTTGTTGATCGCTTCCCAGGGAGTTTTTGCTGGCAGTGCGCGATAAAATTCATTGCTGATGAGGTTTGCAGAAGGTGCGGTGCAGCGATGATGGTGAGCGGCAGCGCGGGGGTAGCTGCGGGGTTAGATGCTAAGATATTCTAATATTTATTAATAAATAGAACGGGATCGGAACCTATATTAAGTTTTCCATTATCCTTTAACACGTTTGCTTTCGTCTCCCATCTTCGTTCCTGGGTGATGAGGGTCAGCCTCTGATAATAATCAGCCCTCTACTTTAATGTAAGAACCTTTACGTCCATCAGTTTCTTCGTTAGGAATTAATTAATGTTTAACAAACCCCCAACAATTACCATTCCCGCTCGTGTCGTGCTGCGGCTGCTTGTGTCCTCGCCACCACAAGTACATGCTGTAGCTCAGCTCCTTGTACCTGCAGCCGGCATTACAATCACCTTGTTTTTTATACAATTAAGGAACTAGAGAAGCGGCACGTTGATCTGATCGTAAATGATACGCCCACCCACAACGTGGCGCTAGTTAAGGTATTACACAGAGCACCACATTGCGCTCGTCACTAGAGACATAAGATGTGGAGTCTCGTTACTCCAGTAGTTACACAAGCTACAGCATCCTTCAAACCGGAACACAGTAATGTTTGCACAGTAGTGATTGCCGTCTGCAAGAGGCGCTGCTGTGGTACCTGCGTGGATAGTCCCCGGCAGCAGAGAGCCACCAGCAGTTAGTTCGGTCTGCTTTACGAGTTCACACATGTTGTGTGTTGTTATACGTGTAAATGTGATACAAGGTGGAGCCGCCTGCAGCTGACCACCGCCGTTTGTTTAGCGAGTGCATCTCTATGGTATATACGAGTATATATGCACACGCAGACCACGTCAGAAACCACTGAACCATGCGTGCAACACATACATGCAGACAAACGCACACAACTTTTGTACATCGTTAAGTGATTGCGTTTACGTAACGATGAAACCGGGGAGGCGTCTCCAGAGATACAGGTTAAATACCTAGTTCCGGAACCAGGGGCTTCAAGTATCGACGACATGAAATAACGCGATAAATTACGTTCACGGTGACCGCGTTGTGGATGATACTTAAAAATTAGTGTTGCGCGTGCGGCGGGTGAACATGTGTTGTCTACTCGGTGTTCGGCCTACATCAAGTTATACCACTTCTATGACACACCAACTACTAGGTATCAATGCTGTTGTGACCTTGGGGCGCTGCAGTGTGAGCTCCGCTGCAAGTGTGGTGTGTCACCGTCGCCGTCACCACCGCCGCGGTGTGTGGTCGCCGTCACCACTCCTCGTCCGCGGCGCCGTCCGCATACATTCTCTGAAACACAAAATTACTGAAACGTTCTGTAACTTTCACCAGAACTACACGAGTGTTGTTACCGCAGCCTCACAAATTATTGTCGCCCCGTACAAACTTAACCCCTGTTACAACCCCATTTGTTTTCTGTATAACAAGAAGTTGTTTAACATCTTCTTCTACCTTCCATACAACTCTGTGCTAAAATCTATCTAGTTTACTGCACGGGTTCGTGTACAGTGACGTCACCAACAGAGACACTTTCCTGTGCGCATTACTTGTATAGAACATAGCTGCGCACACGCCGCAGCAGGCATCGCAGCTTGTATAATCATTGCAGGGGCCTGCAGGATGCAGTGCAGCACTGTCAGCACTCCTGCAGGGCCTACTCTAGTGGCTAAATGCTACTGCAAATAACACAAGAGTTTTCAGTGCGTCGTAGTCACTGCCACGATGAGTGGTGAGATGACGGTATCATCTTCAGCCTTTTGTTGGCAGAAATTAATTATGTGAGTTAGTAATATACAACTTGTACAATTATTACTGTTATTAATTGCTCTCCGCCATTAACAAAAGAACCGAATTATCGATAAATTAACAATAAACAGACAAATTGTGTAATCATTAAACAGTCGAGTCCAGTTTTTGAGGAGAGCCACAATCCAAAGAAACAGCAGGAGCGAGTGGACACAGCCCCCAGCCCACCCCACCCCACCCCACGCTGCGAGCACAACCACGTAGCACTCGCTGAACCCCTCGCTTGGTGGCATCACTCAATTATAAGTGAGCCGCAACTGTCATTGGCAGCTGCGCTGTAACCTCCCCGATTATAATCTACAATTAGCAGATTAAGTGCGAGGATCTCTCGAGCGGGACACTTACCCTTAATTGGGTAGTCAAATGATCTTGCAAACGCTCAGTTGCTCCAATGCTTTCGGAGATCAGGAGGGTGTGCTCTAGTTTTTTTAGTGTTAGGATCAAAGACCGAGAACAAGCGGAATGGTCACCCGCGAGCAGCTGAGGTGTCCGGGCGCCGTGAATCAGCTCCGCATGATACGTTCAAATATCGTAACTGCTCATAATCACGGACATTGAACCTTGGTCCGGCGGGTGCCCACGCTGCCCACGCGCTGGGCGCCCGCCGCCGATGATCCTTATTGTTGAAGCAGTAAGACATGCTTCGGGTCAGGCGAAAGTTTCGTGGTGGGGCCACACTGGCAGCGTTTCCAAATGTTCAACGTATTTATGTGAGCAAAACATTAAACGTAGGTGTATTAGTAGCGGAGCGCTACGCCCAGCAATGGGAGGTTAGGAGACGAGTAACACGATCACAACTTCATCATCCGCCGATAGACGTCCATCGCTGGACATGTGCCTACCCCGAAGATCTCCACACCGATCGGTTCTGCCCTGCCTGCATCCAGCGGTTTCTCGCGATGTACTAACTCATTCTCCTCTTACTCTACCGTTTTGGTTAAGTTTCAGGTGCCATGGATGCTGGGTGCAATGGATGCACGCAAACCTCGCGCGTGGTCAGTGAATTGGTGTCGTTGGAAGCCAAATACAAAGTGCAAGTATTGTTTACAACGTTACATGGACCAATATATATTATTGGCCCACTCGGAGCAGGCAGCACATGGGTAATAACTAATTATATATATATATATATATGTGACAAATCCACCCCCTCCCCTTGTGAATTTGTACCCGTTGTGGGGATACTAATGAAAATGTTAATGTCGTCCAAAAATATAATAAAATCAGAGTCACCATAGTAACGTAAACTTTTAATCGGTTTACGAATATAGTTACCGATTCGTTCCCGCCCCCGCTCCCGCTCCGCTCTGTTCCCGTGCCCGCCGGCTGGTAATTAGTGAGAGGATTCAATTAGGCTGCTCCTCGAGGAGTTAAGTGGCGTTAATGTAATCAAATAATTGCCGCGTCCGCTGCATCCCGACTGTGCTCTGTTGTGGAGGTCGCGCCGGCGCTGGCGGACCGGGGCGGGGTGGCGAGGGTGCGGAGTTACCGCTCGTCCACAGGGTGCGCACGTAGCCATGGTAAGATGACGTCCTGGCGGTGCGCTAACTGTTGCAGAAAATCGCTAAATTGTCCAGATTATTACATAACAGCTATTGTTCAGTTATATCTTATAATGAAAATGAACTGATCTGTAACTGTCCCCGTCGGTGGAGCGTGCCCTCACGCACGCACGCACGCACGCGCACAGCCCGTCGCCGGCGGGTGCGCGCGCGCGTCCTCGCGTCCCACCGGCAGTAGCTGGTGAAACGGCTGCTCTGGTGACACCAGTCCGTGAGTATCATATCACGCGACGCGCGTACTACCCAAACGGCTATAAAGCGGCGTTGCACCGAGCTCTACCGTCGTTCCGCACCAGCCCCAGCCCCAGCCCCAGCCCCAGCCCCAGCCCCAGCCCCAGCCCCGCCCCGGCCCGCGAGGCCTCATGTAACTACAACAACGCTGAAGCGCAGCTGCGCGCGCGTCACCGAGACCAGTGCAGGGATGGTTGACGATGAGTTATGATTGATGCATACGAGTACCGCGTGTAACTTTAACTTAACGTTCGTCCAACGCTGCAGCATTGCATGGAATTAAATGTTGTATTTTATTTGACAAAGTATCAAGACGAAGGAGTCGTCATATGATGAGTGCAGCGCCTGCCCACAGCACCAGGGCACTGCACTGCACCATGTTATGCTGCTCGCGTTGAAACATTTTACTGGTGGTTGGTCTCTGTTAGGTACCACCGCAGGACCTATTTCTACCGACAAACAGTACTGTGAAAACGTTGTTGTGCTCCGGTTTGAAGGGCGCTGTGGCTAGTGTAATTACTAGAGTAACAAAAGTCAATATCTTACGTCTCAAGCGACGAGCGGAATGTCGTGCTCTGTATATCATCCTAACTAGAGCCACGTTATTATGGGCGGCGTATCACCATCAGGTGTACATCCGGCTCGTCTCGTCGCTTAAATTAATAAAAAAAAACCGTCAAACCGGAACATAGCAATGTTTACACGATACTGTTTATGCGTAGAAACGGGAGCTGCAGTGGTACCTAATTTGACTTGTATAGACCTGTAAATAAAGCATTAACGCTATACTTATGTCACAGTATATCTTAACATTGATGTTTATTTGTTAATGTTTAATTATTAATGTTGTTCCGCTGCGACCGGCTGCACTGTGGCAGCGCGGTGACGTCACGCGCGCATGCCGCCAAGGACGCCGCGCCCGCTTGTTAAGGGGACGGCGTGACCCTCCTCGCATTGTTTGAATACTGCTTCTCGAAAGCTGGAAATTAAAAACCAACCGAATGATAACTTCCGCTTAAGTAATAAAGGCAACGCGAATGAATATATTTATATAAAAGTAGTCAAAGTGAACAGTCCTCGCTGCGGAGTATTGCGGGTTCAAAGCAAGCTCGGCATAGACATGTGAAGTACCTGCATCATCCAGATGATGATCTGTTCGTATGCCGGATGCAGTGACCGGCTGCACGGCAAGTTTGCGGCTCCAGTAAAATTATATTACAAAACCGTTTATTAACTACTCTGTAGTAATATTCATTTTAGATATGTATAGAGGTACACGCAGGCTTACCGCACGTGATTACTGGTAGGTGGGTAGGTAACGCGCGCAGCCATTGCACATCGCAACGAGGTATTACCCGCACGTTAATCGCCTGCGTGATGACCGCGGTAACAATTGAATTAATTACCGCAGGAAGACACCGTGGGAACGCGGCGCTTGTTACTATCAATAAAATAAAGTTTTATTTGAGACAAAACAAAATGGCGTCGTCGGCTAACACTTTACATAATTAAATGGTGTTTTTTTTCAATTAAGCTACTACCTAGATTCTTGATGATGTAAGCGCCTGCAAGCCACAGCGACCCCTACAGCTCTTCTGATACTGGGCTCGTAGACCTCGATCCACGGCCTGTTAAGCTACTAGTCGAGCGTGACTTTCACCTGATAGTAAGTGTTACGCTTGCTCGTACAACGTGGCACTAGTTGGGCTGGTGTACTTATCACATCAATGCGCTCGTCGCCCTGAAACAAGGTGTCGAGTGTCGTTACCCCAGTAATTACACTAGCTACAGCGCCCTATAAACCGGAACGCAGTAATATCTGCGCAGTGCTGTTTGTTGGCTGTAATAGGAGCTGCAGTAGTGTATCTACCTAGACGAGTCCGGCAACAGATACATACCAGCAGTGGTATACCTCTTATCCGTTTTCGGTGAAGTTTATGTTGTTACCGGTAACATGCGCGTGTGTAATGGTGTTTCGTCAGTGGCGTTAAGTAAGATTAGTTATTCAGTTTTAAGTTATACGGCGGTCTGTCTGTTTGTTTGCTGAACTTATTTGTTCGGAAATTCTTTCTTACACAATTATTTGCGTAAGCACAGTATAGCACAGCGCAGCACGGCACAGCGCAGCGCAGCACAGCACGGCGCAGCGCAGCGCAACACGGCGCAGCGCGGCGCGGCGCAGTACGGCACAGCACAGCGCGGCGCGGCACGGCGCGGCACAGCGCAGCACGGCACAGCGCAGCGCAGCACGGCACAGCACAGCGCGGCGCGGCACAGCGCAGCACGGCACAGCGCAGCGCAGCACGGCACAGCACAGCGCGGCGCGGCACAGCACAGCGCGGTTGCTCCTCGGCGGCCGGCCGCAGATTCCGCTGCGGTGATGCAGCAAGCTTATAAGGAAAACAAGTCACAGGTATTACCCAACTTTGTCATAGTGATAATCACACGTTAGGATCATGCACTGCGCGGGGGAAATATCGGGAGGCTGTTGACACAACCGACGGCGCAGCACACGGCCCCACGCGCACTTACTGCTGCTAGCTCTCTGCCGCTGCAGACCGTCTAGGTACCGCCGCAGTGCCTATAGCAGCGGACACAGTACTGTGCGAACATTACTGTGGTCCGGTTCGAAGGGCGCTGTAACTAGTGAATAATTGATGCAACGACACTTAACATCTTATGTCTATAGCGCTGAGCTAAATGTGGTGGTAACCAGCACCATGTTATGAGCAAACGTATCACTTACAATCAGGTGAACGTGTCACCCGTCTCATCGGAAGACTTAAGCTCCATTAACAAGCTGTAGCATACTCCGCAACAATCCATTCAGAGCGCGTTACCACGAGCTCCTCAACTGGAGACAAGACGTCAGTTTTATTTATAACTTCACAAGTTATTATTCAATAAAACTGCAACACAGTAACATTCACACATTACTGAGCGGCAGTCGTTCACCAGGCAGGTTACACACACATGGCCATACAAATTGTTCGTGTGGTACGTGGTTGCACAGGCGCACGAGATACTTTGTTACGGGTTTAGTGACGCCGCTTCAACTACAATATATTTGTAGTTAGAATATTTGTAACCAGTACGTCACAATCACCCCTTCCTCAAAGTGCTTCTCCATCGGCGGAGAGTGACCATCAGATGCGACATGGTGTGAGCAAACCTTTAGGAGCTAACAACTGTCTCGTGTATCTCAAATGTATGACAATTATAACCCTGCTTTAGTGTAGTGTAAATGTTCGCACGGAATTGTCGAGTACGTAATAAGGAGCGAGTGGGACGCGGAGCCGAGCGAGCTGCGCGCGCGCAGACACAGATAATTGCTAATTAATCGTCGGCTCGAGCAGTTGGAGAGCCGCCGGAAGCGAGCGCCGGGACGCGGTTCCACTCAGCTCCGTCTCTGTAAAACTGACTTGATGAAGGAACCACATCCACACCGGATAACGTTAACTAACATTGTTTGTATGCCGGAGGTAAGCACCGCCGCAGTGGTTTAACTTTTACTTAAGTTAAATTTGGGACTGTTGAGGCAGACACCAAGTAGTCACACCCTCTGCCAGAAGATAGTGATGTTCTTTCCGTTTCCTTATACGTTTGTTAGTTGTCAATTAACTTTTCAACCCACTATTGCTCTATCTATTACTTTAAGCTGGATGCACTAACTTAACTACGCTACATAACTGTATTAACTTGTTTATTACTTTATTGTAGTAGTAGCTCTTCCAAAGCTATTAAAAGTTCCTTTCTTTTCCCTGATCTTACGGAACCTCGAATCATACGGCACTTAAGTTAAGGATATTAAAAAACCAAGCCTTTACCCAGGTATCTCCCTACAGGATGGCCTGTATAACGCACCCAGGAGCCTCTGGAACAGAGGAGACGTTGAAGAAACTTCAATAGGCACACATGGCGCTCAGCAGGTTAACTAGTACTGTTCCGGTGCCGCTGCAGCGCGAGCACTGGGTATATGCACAATGGGTCGAACCCAATCCACGACATTGTCCGCACACAGGGCGGTGCAGTGCGGTGCAGTGCGGTGCAGTGCGGTGCAATGCGGCGCAATGACACGAGGCGACGTGACGGCGAGCTGCGGAGTGCCGGGTTCGATTCTTGAACGCGCTGTTCCCCTCTATATAAAGTGACGTTCTGCCATGTTGCCTACATCCACACCACACCTGCTTGCCGCTTGACTACTACTCATTGGTATGCAGTTCGGTTCCGGGGGGGCCCGAGTAGTTAAGTTGGGACAAGTCGCTACCTTCATCTGTGGATAATCACGGTCGTGTTACCGATGGATCACTTACCTCCACTCGTTATTTAGCACAATTGTTTCTGTAAAATAACATTAAAGTTATAATATAATAACCGCGAGCTGTTCTGTCTCCGCTGTGAGAGTTCCTCATGAAGCTCATCAGCTTTGGCAGCCCGGAGTGCCAGCCGCGTGCGACCGGAGAGGATGCGGAGAACAAAACACAAGGTCACCTCGCGCCATCAGTCGAGAGTTGTGCTCTGCTGCAAAGGATTTCATATAAGGATTCCGACAACTAGATATCGCACTATCACGACAAATCTCGTACAGAGCGGAGGGTAGAGGGTTGAAGGGAGAGAGGAGAGGATAGTGACTGAGTACTATTATGCTTTGACTACTACACTACACTCTACTACGGCCTACTTCTGCAGAAAATTCTTCAGAATTTCTTTACCATTTTTTTTATCTCTGGCGCAAATAATCACATCACGTACAGAAGACGAAATAAGGATGTCATGTTCCTAAAATATCCTTGATCCTTGATATTGAATAAGTGTTAACATTCTCCCTGCCGTTTGGAATGATATTGTAAAAAAAATCTGTGAAGTGACCACCTAAAAGTGTGACTTCCTGTAGTTGCTTATCCGTATTCTTGGTGGACCTTCGGCTTCGTATCAGCAGATGAGGTATTAGTTAGTATCCTCTGGAAGCTTCCGAGGGTGAAGACAAACTCATTAATTTCCTTTACCAAGCGCGATAAAAGTAAATGATCTAGTTAATTAAATAAAACTGTTGTTACTTCTGTATAACATATCCAACCATACCGTCGTCTGAATTACCAAGTTACGAAAGCAATCCATAATTATTGCACAACCAATTACCACTTAACATGCTGTTCATCGTTGGATTACCCGGTGACCCGGTTAAAGCCTGGCGGCGGACTTTCCAATCCGAGCGTTCGGCGCTCAGCAGATATTGCCGGATACACAATATACATATAAATGATTGTTGTGTACAACGTTCAAATAGGAACCTGCGGCTTTGTGACAATTGTTACGGCGTTTGTTACATGCGACTGAACCAGTGCAATTACTGCGGTAACGAGGCTCAACCACTTACGTCTCAAGGCGACGACTGCAATACGGTACTCGGTGTACCATCCCAACTAGCGCCACGTTATTGTTGGCAGGTGTATGACTCACCATCAGGTAACGCCCCCCCTCGCTGCGTCGCTTAAATAAATAAAAAAAAACTCGTACGCCATCATAGTTTGTTCAAGTTACGTGACGCCAGCGAAAGTCCAACCGATCCCGCTCCAAGTGCTTCGGAGACTACTCCGCAACGAACGGAGAGACAGATATATTGTTGTTTATCCACAGTCTCCTACCTCGGTGATGTACTCTGTCATCAACGATATGTTCTTCTGCAGCTGATGGTAATGGGTAAAGATTCTGGAAAACGAAAGGTGGATAGAAGGTAAAAGTCATGGTTGTGGAATATCAGGAAACGGACTGGCATATCTGGAACGTACGAATTGTTCCGCCGAACCAGAGACAGAAAGGACTGTAGCACACTGATCGCCGACCTCCACTAGTTGGAGAGGCACTTTAAGATGAAGAAGGTGATCTATAACTGAACGCGATATTCGCCTGATGGTAATTGATATGCTCGCCCATGACAACGTGGCGGTCGTCGTCTTGAGACTAACATATTAAGTCTCGTTAACTCAGTAAATTCATTAGCAACAGCACCCTTCGAACCGGATCACAGTAATGTTCGCACAGTACTGTCGGCTGCAATAGGCGCTGCGCTGGTACCTACTTAGACGGTCTGCAGCAACAGAGACACTACCAGCAGTAATAGCTTCAGCGCCCTTCAAACCGGATCACAGTAATGTTCGCACAGTACTGTCTGTCGGCTGCAATAGGCACTGCGCTGGTACCTACCTAGACGGTCTGCAGCAACAGTGACCTACCAGCAGTAATAGCTTCAGCGCCCTTCAAACCGGATCACAGTAATGTTCGCACAGTACTGTCTGTCGGCTGCAATAGGCACTGCGCTGGTACCTACCTAGACGGTCTGCAGCAACAGAGACACTACCAGCAGTAATAGCTTCAGCGCCCTTCAAACCGGATCACAGTAATGTTCGCACAGTACTGTCTGTCGGCTGCAATAGGCACTGCGCTGGTACCTACCTAGACGGTCTGTAGCAACAGAGACCTACCAGCAGTAATAGCTTCAGCGCCCTTCAAACCGGATCACAGTAATGTTCGCACAGTACTGTCTGTCGGCTGCAATAGGCACTGCGCTGGTACCTACCTAGACGGTCTGTAGCAACAGAGATCTACCAGCAGTAATAGCTTCAGCGCCCTTCAAACCGGATCACAGTAATGTTCGCACAGTACTGTCTGTCGGCTGCAATAGGCACTGCGCTGGTACCTACCTAGACGGTCTGTAGCAACAGAGACACTACCAGCAGTAATAGCTTCAGCGCCCTTCAAACCGGATCACAGTAATGTTCGCACAGTTCTGTCTGTCGGCTGCAATAGGCGCTGCGCTGGTACCTACCTAGACGGTCTGTAGCAACAGTGACCTACCAGCAGTAATAGCTTCAGCGCCCTTCAAACCGGATCACAGTAATGTTCGCACAGTACTGTCTGTCGGCTGCAATAGGCGCTGCGCTGGTACCTACCTAGACGGTCTGTAGCAACAGGGACCTACCAGCAGTAATAGCTTCAGCGCCCTTCAAACCGGATCACAGTAATGTTCGCACAGTACTGTCTGTCGGCTGCAATAGGCGCTGCGCTGGTACCTACCTAGACGGTCTGTAGCAACAGTGACCTACCAGCAGTAATAGCTTCAGCGCCCTTCAAACCGGATCACAGTAATGTTCGCACAGTACTGTCTGTCGGCTGCAATAGGCGCTGCGCTGGTACCTACCTAGACGGTCTGTAGCAACAGGGACCTACCAGCAGTAATAGCTTCAGCGCCCTTCAAACCGGATCACAGTAATGTTCGCACAGTACTGTCTGTCGGCTGCAATAGGCGCTGCGCTGGTACCTACCTAGACGGTCTGTAGCAACAGAGACACTACCAGCAGTAATAGCTTCAGCGCCCTTCAAACCGGATCACAGTAATGTTCGCACAGTACTGTCTGTCGGCTGCAATAGGCGCTGCGCTGGTACCTACCTAGACGGTCTGCAGCAACAGAGACACTTGGTAACCAGTAGACCACATATTCACGAGTAAGGAGATATTTCCACTTTTCCAATTTCTGAACCGATGTTAAACAATAAACAATAAACAAATGGCGCGATAACAAATGAATTACTAAATTCGAAACGCATACAGGAAATGGATTTTGTTTGCTCGCGAACACTCGAGAACTAGTGAACGCACCGACATGGGAACACGAGGGTCCGACGGCGCGGCAATCATTTGTAGATGTCATAGATCGTTCGTCCTTTTATTTCTAATTGACTTCTAAAAACATTTTCATTTGCTATTATTTATGCGGTTGCTATAGTAACGGTTGCTATAGAAAGACATCTGCAGTTGCGGGTGCTATCAATTAATATTTCAGACAAGTTGTCAAGTGTAGTTGTACACTACGGCCAGCGGGGCGGGCGGGGCGGCCGGGGCGGGCGGGCCGGTCGGGGGGCAGCTGGTATAATATAATTGAATTTGGAATTCAAAATCAAACGTCAAATAGTTTGTAATCAAAATGGCGGACACGACAACACGTCAACCGGATACGTAAAGACTTGATGGAAAGCGTTATTTTGGTGGTACGAACAAACGTTTCCTTTGCCTGTATATGTGCAGGTCTCACTACAGATGTATCCAGCGTCCTAGCTTTAAAATTAAATTAAGTTTAAACATAAATAAGAGTTAATTGAGAACGAAACTTTTAACACCCCTTTCTGGTTCAGCCGTAAATAATGATGTACTATAAACGTGGCCGCGTGCGCCGGTGGTCGCGAACTACATGCTAGTAAGCAGTTAGTGATAACGCGCCGCGATAACCGGGTCAACGATCCCGTTCCGCCGCCGTGTGGGAAATCTGCTAATAAACACAAGTATCGCTACAGCACGCCCAGCCAACGGAGAGGAGGAGGTGAACACACGCTCATCATCACTAGTGATGGGTCCATGCCGAACTTCGGTGACGGACACCTTACAAATCCCACGAGCTGACCACTCAAGCTGAAGCTCGGGTTCTTAAGCATCTCTCGTATAAAAAGAGTCACATTTTAAAAGACACGTCGGTCAAGGTCATTTGGCAGAATGGATAAGTCTGCGAAAACTGTTCTGTGATGATATCTATTTCCCACGGTGTTTTCCTCCGCCGGAAGTTCAAGGTTATGTGAATCGGACCTGCTGCCTTCTAGTTGTACAGGCTCTTCAATGATTCTATACATCAGATATGGTCATCGTGTTTCATTCAGTGAAATAGATGTTATTGAGTAAATATTAACTTGCTGCTCATCCGCCTCATCAACTTTCACTTTTTTTCTGTTTCGGAGTGAGGAAATCTTTGAAAAGGTACCCTGTCTTCTGGAGAGAAGTCAGAGTTATACAGAGATTTTTCCCCACTAATATCCTTTCGATGATTATCTTTGCCGTTTGGAGAGATCACGAGACCACCCTTCGAAACGCAATCGCAGCCTCTCTAACTAGCTGGGATTCATCAACTCAACTGCGCCAACCCTGCACCGGGGCCAAAGTCTTAACTTAACGCATTATTACAGTGAAACGTTTATTGTAATTAATACAATTATAAGTAATCTAACTGTGAAAATTATTAAAATGAAATTAGTTACAAGTAATTACTGCGAAGAGTGCAGTGTAATTGTTTACAATTATACTGCAACAGTGTTCGTTGTGTTGGATGCTGCCGGCTCGAGGATGGCGGGCTGGCGGGCTGGCGGGCTGGGGGGCTGGGGGGCTGGCGGGCTGGCGCGCTGGAGGTCGCCGGTGCGCTCCACTACCTGGCCAACCTCACCAACGCATACCTCGACATGTACAAATGTCCGACAAACTACGAAGGAGAGTACTAAAGCTGTTTGGGGCTTGTCTGTGTACGTGTGTCACTGTGTGCTTGTACCAACACATTATCCTCATCAGTCGCTAGACGCCCACTGCTGGACATAGACCACCCCCAAAGATTTCTACGTTTCTAAGGGATCATATGGTGGGATTGTTGCCATTTCCCACCACGCTGGCCTGGTGCAGTTTGGTGGTAGCCAGAGCCTCGTTTGTTGATTAGCAGAGTTGTTGTGCGGGAACCTTTACATCACTCTTTCCGTTCTCTACTGCTCCGTAGTAAATGATCGCGAAATATTAAAGACCCCACAATTAGAAACCTTTTGTGTACCTTATCAGAGCGACCGATGGGTATCCCTCGAGGGAGTGCACTGGGACCACTTTTATTCGTAACTTACATAAACGACCCGCCGCAGCTCCTTCCTCATCACTGTTCACTACACACTGATGATACAGCTGCTTAGTTGAAATGACAAAACACAACAACATCTGAGGCTGAGATAAACTCAACGTTGCATTCAATCATGGATTGGCTACAACACAACAACCTTAAAATAAATGTAATGAAACCTAATTACATTCAATTTAGAACTTATAAATGTAAAGTTAATAACTTAACCGTAGATTATGAAAAAGAAAAGGCATTATTTATGATAAGCATTGCAACCGGAAGGCACACGCAGACATGTGTGCTAAGTTAGACAAGTACGTGTGCGTGCTGGGGCGGCTCCGGCTGACTGTGGCGCAGGAAGCGGCGCTGGGCACGTACCCTGGACACGTGTCCTCGGTACTTGCGTATGGAATAGTCATTTGGGCCAACTCTGTCAAATTCGAAAAGGTTTTCAAAATACAGGAAAATTGCATTCGTGGTGTATGTGGCGCAAGGCCGACCGCTTTTTCAAATATTCAATACATTGCCGTAAAATAAGCCTACTTGTTAAGAAATATCCTTAATATTTCCACTTATCTACAGAGAGGAAAACAAAGCCATCTTCGTATCCAAGTAAACCCATGTACCCGACCTGTCCCCCAGCCATGTGCAGCCCCGACGGCCCCGACACCCCCACAGCCCCGACGGCCGCCGCGGTCCGCGACGCGACACCGACTAACAACGTTACCCACCTATACATTTAAAACTACCCCCTTAACAAACTGGCTCCTAAATAAAATGTACTATGCGGTAGATGAGTTTTAAACGATGCTGATTATTGATAATTGCTTAATATTTGTTATATATTTGTTATATATTATTGCTTTGCCGAGTTCAGTCCGTTTCACCATTGGGTGAGTGCTGCATAACTTAGCGTGTACATAAACATTTGCTTGTTTTACAATAAGTGCAATGTGCGCTCTGTGTGTCGCTATAACCACCTGTATTTTGTGCCCACATTTTCGCAAACTTATTTGATTTGATTTGATTTGACCGAGGTATACCTGTACGCGGATGAAAGGGATACCATGGTCATTGGCGAGCCACCACATAAACAATACGAAATGAAAATGTTGGTAAAAGTCAATTAGAAATTAAATAATGAAGGATCTATGAAATCTACAAATAAATAGCCTGTAACTATTTACAAATCATTCCACGTCCAATGCCCACGCTCCCGTTTCAATACGTTCACTAATTTTCACGTGATTGATGAACAAAGAAACCCGTTCATATATATATATATCTATATATATACACGAGGTACGTACGTACTGCCGGCGGACGCCGCGCCGCCGCCGTCGTCGTGTCGCGCTAATCGCTCCACAATTAAGCTTAATGTTAAGTGTCACTTGATGAACTTAAGTTTTCTTATAATTCAATTGAAATGTGATTAACTACTAAATTAATTAGTCGTTATGAACATTACGGTGAAATCATTATAATTCTTTGGTTACCTAATACCGTTCATTTTAACTGAGCATTCATTAAAATTAGATTGATGTATTTTATATGGGGGTGACGTATGTACTGGTGATAGGTCTCTATCTAGCCCTGCAGTCTAGTGCTAGTAGGGATAGGATTAAGGTAAGTCCTGCCTGTCGTAGAAGTAGACTGATAGGATCTAGGAGTCTCGCGGGCCGTCAGAGTGACAGCATTTATCGCTCAACAAGCGAACCTTCGTGGAACAGCGTACGGCTCAGCGATGGTCCCGAGGAGGATTAGACTCCTCCTCAGAGACGTGTAACACAAAGTGTAGAGAGGCACCGATGCGTTTTATAAGAGATCCTGGAGCTTCTCCGAATGCATTGATGAAGAGCACTGAGGGGGTTTTAGTGACTAAGAATCTCACATAACCCTAACTTCCTCCCAGAAGCAGGGTACCTTTCGCAGATTTTCCCCACGAAACCAAAAAATAAACGGTCTCTGTTGGCAGAGACCGGCTATGTAGGTACCACCGCAGCGCCTATGGCCGCTGACACACAGTACTGTGTTCCGGTTTAAAGGGCGCTGTAACGAGTGTCATTGCTGGAGTAAGGAGACTTAACATTTCGTGTCTCAGGAGACGAACACGATGCGGTTCTATTTATACCATCTTGGCTAGAGACATTTTGCTACGGGCGCGTGTGCCACTCACCATCAGGTGACTGTCCCACTCGTCTCCTCGCTTCCTTCAATAAAACAAATTTCCTGCTTAACCGAGGAGAATTAAAGTTCAGTTTATGTGATGGTGCGTTGTTTCCTGGCCGTATCTGTTGTAGCTATATTACTTTGTGATCATCATGGATCCGCATTATAATGTACTTTAAGTGTATGTACTTATACATACACACGCCAACTTGACTTCACACATATAAAAAAACTTCGTTTAAGTTAGTATTTAAAGTAGTAGTTTGAAGTTCATTACTTTTAAACGGCTGAACACAAAAGCATCAGGTCCGTTCACGTCGCGTGGTGATGCAACAGCCGATGTCCCGGCGTCACGGCGTCACGGCGTCACGGCATCACGGCGTCACGGCGTCACCGCGACCTACTCACGGCAGCAACACGTACTTATGCGTGTGTACGCACACGCAACAGGTACACAGCGCCGCATTTGCTCCTCACCTTGGGCCGAGATGGCGTCGCCGGCCCACGCGCATTGTTGGCTGCCACCTCCCATTGTGCAGCGACGCGCTTGCACACCGCCGCAGCAACAACATATTCCGTTCCATACTAAATTATCACTTTATATATATTTATTATTTACTAACGCAACTGGACGAGCGGCACGTTCACCTGATGGTAAGTGATACGCGCTAGGTAGGATGGTATATGCTGCAGCACATTGCGCTCGTCGCCTTGAGACGTAATATCTTGTCTCGTTGCTCCAGTAACTTCACTACTTACAACGGCCTTCAAACTGACACACAGTAATATTTGCACACTGTAGTTCATCGGCTGCAACAGGCGCTGCGCTGGTACCTGCCTGGACCGTTTCCGGCGACAGGCACCCAGCAGCAATACCATCTACTAGCTGTATGTAGCGTTATAAGGGAGACAATGCTGTTTCAAAGCTTTGTCAACGTTTTAACTGCCAGCTCATGGTTATGTTATTGTGTTTACCACCAGCTGAAGGTGCCGCTGATGTGGTCGCTTTGTTGGATAAACAACAACATCAGCATCATACATACGATGACATTAAATTCCCAAGTGGTTAGATCACACGACGGTACGAGAAGAGGTAGTGCTCCGTTGTGTCCTCATCATTGCAGCTATCGACGTCCACTGCTGAACAGGTCACTTTGTGGGTACACTGCGCCAGCAGTGGCAACACTTGCACTCCGTACTGCTTCTGAACGTAATGCTCTTCGCAGGTCGGGCGCAGAATACTGGTGATATTTGCAGAGTCAACTTCATCCTTCTCCATCTAAAATATTCCCTCCTTAAGCTTTTGTGCCACGTTAAAGATGTACTTATTTTATAATTGGTGTTGCTGGTGACAGGTCTCTGTTGCCTGAGGTCTAGGGTAGTACCACCACCACAACGCCTATTTCTCCCACCAAGTGTAGTAATTTATTACTGTGTTCCGATTTGAAGGGCGTTGTAGTTAGTGTAATTACTGCAATAACGAGACTCAACATCGTGTCTCAGGCGACGAGTGCAATATGGTGCAGTGTATATCATCCTAACTATCGCCACGTTGTTACGAGCGGACGTATCACTTACCATCGGGCGAACGTCCCGCTGGTCTCTTCGCTTAATTCGATAAAAAACAAGTTGCAACTTGAAGTTGACACAGTTATAGCAATTGCTTAAGTACTAGTTACACAATAATAAACGCAAACAACAACTAAGTATTACATGAAGTTGTGCGAGTGAAGGTAGAGGTGCTGGCAAACGAACAAACGATGCACAGTACTTATTATTGGTGGGGTATGTTTAACAGGGGTGGGGGAGGGTGCTTACGATTCGCTTACCAACCTCACCAGCTCGTGGTGCAGCCCGCTAGTCTACAAACGGGGCTCCGCCTCCCGCCAACCCGTACTGAGTCAGCTTGACGGTAAATAGCCCAAACCCATATGAGGCTCTTTTTTTGTTTAACGTGGGGGAAATGCCTGCGCGTACCCGTCCGCGCGGGGGCAAAAACAAGTTATGTCGGACTTGTACCGACTAAAACCCCCACGATATTCCACCTCGTCTCTTTATGGCAGGGTAACGGGAACACTCTCGCACACATCCGCGACCCCGGGAAAGAAGGAAGAACACTTCCTTTCCACCTCTGTGGGGGCACGCCGGAACACACAGCGCGCCTCCTCCTCGACATCTTGCAGTTGCGCGGACAACGGATTCCCCCGAATTCGTCACCCAGAGGCCATGAGCGCCAAGAGAGAAAACTCTCCCGACTCCCTGCGGCGGATCCGATGGTGGGCCCGCCGCTATATGTTATACGGCCGTGGAGGATAGGGAGAATGGCGTATCGCAATACCGATACTCCTCTTCTCCCACGACTCCACCTCGGCTGCAGAGAATCTGCTAAAGCCGCGCCCCTGCAGCCCGGCTGCAAAGCGCAGTATAAAACCGGCCTGCAGCCCACCGGCACGCATCCGAGGTGAGCTTAACAATGGAACACCGAAGCTCTAACCTGGAGCAGCTGCCTCGGGCCGGCCGGGTAGGTTCCTCATCGCTTCATCGTGGGCGACCCAGCCACGGCTACTGAGCCCCATCGCCACGACAAGGCGAGAACCAGTTGGGCACCCATATGAGCCCCTACCCGATCGATGTAAGAATCTTTGGGTGAGGCCTATGTCCAGCAGTGGTTGCCGCGCCGTCGGACCCTCGTGTTCCCATGTCGGTGCGTTCACTAGTTCTCGAGTGTTCGCGAGCAAACAAAATCCATTTCCTGTATGCGTTTCGAATTTAGTAATTCATTTGTTATCGCGCCATTTGTTTATTGTTTATTGTTTAACATCGGTTCAGAAATTGGAAAAGTGGAAATATCTCCTTACTCGTGAATATGTGGTCTACTGGTTACCAAGTGTCTCTGTTGCTGCAGACCGTCTAGGTAGGTACCAGCGCAGCGCCCATTGCAGCCGACAGACAGTACTGTGCGAACATTACTGTGATCCGGTTTGAAGGGCGCTGAAGCTATTACTGCTGGTAGTGTCTCTGTTGCTGCAGACCGTCTAGGTAGGTACCAGCGCAGCGCCTATTGCAGCCGACAGACAGTACTGTGCGAACATTACTGTGATCCGGTTTGAAGGGCGCTGAAGCTATTACTGCTGGTAGGTCCCTGTTGCTGCAGACCGTCTAGGTAGGTACCAGCGCAGCGCCTATTGCAGCCGACAGACAGTACTGTGCGAACATTACTGTGATCCGGTTTGAAGGGCGCTGAAGCTATTACTGCTGGTAGTGTCACTGTTGCTACAGACCGTCTAGGTAGGTACCAGCGCAGCGCCTATTGCAGCCGACAGACAGTACTGTGCGAACATTACTGTGATCCGGTTTGAAGGGCGCTGAAGCTATTACTGCTGGTAGGTCACTGTTGCTACAGACCGTCTAGGTAGGTACCAGCGCAGCGCCTATTGCAGCCGACAGACAGTACTGTGCGAACATTACTGTGATCCGGTTTGAAGGGCGCTGAAGCTATTACTGCTGGTAGTGTCTCTGTTGCTACAGACCGTCTAGGTAGGTACCAGCGCAGCGCCTATTGCAGCCGACAGACAGTACTGTGCGAACATTACTGTGATCCGGTTTGAAGGGCGCTGAAGCTATTACTGCTGGTAGGTCACTGTTGCTACAGACCGTCTAGGTAGGTACCAGCACAGTGCCTATTGCAGCCGACAGACAGTACTGTGCGAACATTACTGTGATCCGGTTTGAAGGGCGCTGAAGCTATTACTGTTGGTAGGTCTCTGTTGCTACAAACCGTCTAGGTAGGTACCAGCGCAGCGCCTATTGCAGCCGACAGACAGTACTGTGCGAACATTACTGTAATCCGGTTTGAAGGGCGCTGAAGCTATTACTGCTGGTAGGTCTCTGTTGCTACAAACCGTCTAGGTAGGTACCAGCGCAGCGCCTATTGCAGCCGACAGACAGTACTGTGCGAACATTACTGTGATCCGGTTTGAAGGGCGCTGAAGCTATTACTGCTGGTAGGTCTCTGTTGCTACAGACCGTCTAGGTAGGTACCAGCGCAGCGCCTATTGCAGCCGACAGACAGTACTGTGCGAACATTACTGTGATCCGGTTTGAAGGGCGCTGAAGCTATTACTGCTGGTAGGTCTCTGTTGCTACAGACCGTCTAGGTAGGTACCAGCGCAGCGCCTATTGCAGCCGACAGACAGTACTGTGCGAACATTACTGTGATCCGGTTTGAAGGGCGCTGAAGCTATTACTGCTGGTAGGTCACTGTTGCTACAGACCGTCTAGGTAGGTACCAGCGCAGTGCCTATTGCAGCCGACAGACAGTACTGTGCGAACATTACTGTGATCCGGTTTGAAGGGCGCTGAAGCTATTACTGTTGGTAGGTCTCTGTTGCTACAAACCGTCTAGGTAGGTACCAGCGCAGCGCCTATTGCAGCCGACAGACAGTACTGTGCGAACATTACTGTAATCCGGTTTGAAGGGCGCTGAAGCTATTACTGCTGGTAGGTCTCTGTTGCTACAAACCGTCTAGGTAGGTACCAGCGCAGTGCCTATTGCAGCCGACAGACAGTACTGTGCGAACATTACTGTGATCCGGTTTGAAGGGCACTGAAGCTATTACTGTTGGTAGGTCTCTGTTGCTACAAACCGTCTAGGTAGGTACCAGCACAGTGCCTATTGCAGCCGACAGACAGTACTGTGCGAACATTACTGTGATCCGGTTTGAAGGGCGCTGAAGCTATTACTGTTGGTAGGTCTCTGTTGCTACAAACCGTCTAGGTAGGTACCAGCGCAGCGCCTATTGCAGCCGACAGACAGTACTGTGCGAACATTACTGTGATCCGGTTTGAAGGGCACTGAAGCTATTACTGCTGGTAGGTCACTGTTGCTACAGACCGTCTAGGTAGGTACCAGCGCAGTGCCTATTGCAGCCGACAGACAGAACTGTGCGAACATTACTGTGATCCGGTTTGAAGGGCGCTGAAGCTATTACTGCTGGTAGTGTCTCTGTTGCTACAGACCGTCTAGGTAGGTACCAGCGCAGTGCCTATTGCAGCCGACAGACAGAACTGTGCGAACATTACTGTGATCCGGTTTGAAGGGCGCTGAAGCTATTACTGCTGGTAGTGTCTGTTGCTACAAACCGTCTAGGTAGGTACCAGCGCAGTGCCTATTGCAGCCGACAGACAGAACTGTGCGAACATTACTGTGATCCGGTTTGAAGGGCGCTGAAGCTATTACTGCTGGTAGGTCACTGTTGCTACAGACCGTCTAGGTAGGTACCAGCGCAGCGCCTATTGCAGCCGACAGACAGTACTGTGCGAACATTACTGTGATCCGGTTTGAAGGGCGCTGAAGCTATTACTGCTGGTAGTGTCTCTGTTGCTACAGACCGTCTAGGTAGGTACCAGCGCAGCGCCTATTGCAGCCGACAGACAGTACTGTGCGAACATTACTGTGATCCGGTTTGAAGGGCGCTGAAGCTATTACTGCTGGTAGTGTCTCTGTTGCTACAGACCGTCTAGGTAGGTACCAGCGCAGCGCCTATTGCAGCCGACAGACAGTACTGTGCGAACATTACTGTGATCCGGTTTGAAGGGCGCTGAAGCTATTACTGCTGGTAGGTCACTGTTGCTACAGACCGTCTAGGTAGGTACCAGCACAGTGCCTATTGCAGCCGATAGACAGTACTGTGCGAACATTACTGTGATCCGGTTTGAAGGGCGCTGAAGCTATTACTGCTGGTAGGTCTCTGTTGCTACAAACCGTCTAGGTAGGTACCAGCACAGTGCCTATTGCAGCCGACAGACAGAACTGTGCGAACATTACTGTGATCCGATTTGAAGGGCGCTGAAGCTATTACTGCTGGTAGGTCACTGTTGCTACAGACCGTCTAGGTAGGTACCAGCGCAGCGCCTGTTGCAGCCGACAGACAGTACTGTGCGAATATTACTGTGATCCGGTTTGAAGGGCGCTGAAGCTATTACTGCTGGTAGGTCACTGTTGCTACAGACCGTCTAGGTAGGTACCAGCACAGTGCCTATTGCAGCCGACAGACAGAACTGTGCGAACATTACTGTGATCCGATTTGAAGGGCGCTGAAGCTATTACTGCTGGTAGGTCACTGTTGCTACAGACCGTCTAGGTAGGTACCAGCGCAGTGCCTATTGCACCCGACAGACAGAACTGTGCGAACATTACTGTGATCCGGTTTGAAGGGCGCTGAAGCTATTACTGCTGGTAATGTCTCTGTTGCTACAGACCGTCTAGGTAGGTACCAGCGCAGCGCCTATTGCAGCGGACAGACAGTACTGTGCGAACATTACTGTGATCCGGTTTGAAGGGCGCTGAAGCTATTACTGCTGGTAGTGTCTCTGTTGCTACAGACCAGACCGTCTAGGTAGGTACCAGCGCAGCGCCTATTGCAGCCGACAGACAGTACTGTGCGAACATTACTGTGATCCGGTTTGAAGGGCGCTGAAGCTATTACTGCTGGTAGTGTCTCTGTTGCTACAGACCGTCTAGGTAGGTACCAGTGCAGCGCCTATTGCAGCCGACAGACAGTACTGTGGGACCATTACTGTGATCCGGTTTGAAGGGCGCTGAAGCTATTACTGCTTGTAGTGTCTCTGTTGCTACAGACCGTCTAGGTAGGTACCAGCGCAGCGCCTATTTCAGCCGACAGACAGTACTGTGCGAACATTACTGTGATCCGGTTTGAAGGGCGCTGAAGCTATTACTGCTGGTAGTGTCTCTGTTGCTACAGACCGTCTAGGTAGGTACCAGCGCAACGCCTATTGCAGCCGACAGACAGTACTGTGCGAACATTACTGTGATCCGGTTTGAAGGGCGCTGAAGCTATTACTGCTGGTAGTGTCTCTGTTGCTACAGACCGTCTAGGTAGGTACCAGCGCAGCGCCTATTGCAGCCGACAGACAGAACTGTGCGAACATTACTGTGATCCGGTTTGAAGGGCGCTGAAGCTATTACTGCTGGTAGTGTCTCTGTTGCTACAGACCGTCTAGGTAGGTACCAGCGCAGCGCCTATTGCAGCCGACAGACAGAACTGTGCGAACATTACTGTGATCCGGTTTGAAGGGCGCTGAAGCTATTACTGCTGGTAGTGTCTCTGTTGCTACAGACCGTCTAGGTAGGTACCAGCGCAGCGCCTATTGCAGCCGACAGACAGTACTGTGCGAACATTACTGTGATCCGGTTTGAAGGGCGCTGAAGCTATTACTGCTGGTAGTGTCTCTGTTGCTACAGACCGTCTAGGTAGGTACCAGCGCAGCGCCTATTGCAGCCGACAGACAGAACTGTGCGAACATTACTGTGATCCGGTTTGAAGGGCGCTGAAGCTATTACTGCTGGTAGTGTCTCTGTTGCTACAGACCGTCTAGGTAGGTACCAGCGCAGCGCCTATTGCAGCCGACAGAGTACTGTGTGAACATTACTGTGATCCGGTTTGAAGGGCGCTGAAGCTATTACTGCTGGTAGTGTCTCTGTTGCTACAGACCAGACCGTCTAGGTAGGTACCAGCGCAGCGCCTATTGCAGCCGACAGACAGTACTGTGCGAACATTACTGTGATCCGGTTTGAAGGGCGCTGAAGCTATTACTGCTGGTAGTGTCTCTGTTGCTACAGACCGTCTAGGTAGGTACCAGTGCAGCGCCTATTGCAGCCGACAGACAGTACTGTGGGACCATTACTGTGATCCGGTTTGAAGGGCGCTGAAGCTATTACTGCTTGTAGTGTCTCTGTTGCTACAGACCGTCTAGGTAGGTACCAGCGCAGCGCCTATTTCAGCCGACAGACAGTACTGTGCGAACATTACTGTGATCCGGTTTGAAGGGCGCTGAAGCTATTACTGCTTGTAGTGTCTCTGTTGCTACAGACCGTCTAGGTAGGTACCAGCGCAACGCCTATTGCAGCCGACAGACAGTACTGTGCGAACATTACTGTGATCCGGTTTGAAGGGCGCTGAAGCTATTACTGCTGGTAGTGTCTCTGTTGCTACAGACCGTCTAGGTAGGTACCAGCGCAGCGCCTATTGCAGCCGACAGACAGAACTGTGCGAACATTACTGTGATCCGGTTTGAAGGGCGCTGAAGCTATTACTGCTGGTAGTGTCTCTGTTGCTACAGACCGTCTAGGTAGGTACCAGCGCAGCGCCTATTGCAGCCGACAGACAGTACTGTGCGAACATTACTGTGATCCGGTTTGAAGGGCGCTGAAGCTATTACTGCTGGTAGTGTCTCTGTTGCTACAGACCGTCTAGGTAGGTACCAGCGCAGCGCCTATTGCAGCCGACAGACAGAACTGTGCGAACATTACTGTGATCCGGTTTGAAGGGCGCTGAAGCTATTACTGCTGGTAGTGTCTCTGTTGCTACAGACCGTCTAGGTAGGTACCAGCGCAGCGCCTATTGCAGACGACAGACAGTACTGTACGAACATTACTGTGATCCGGTTTGAAGATCGCAGTAATTAGTGTAATTACGTGTGGTAACGAGATTTAATATCCTATATCTGAAGGCGACGAGCGCCATTTGGTGCAGTAGATATCATCCCAACTAGCGCCATATTTTTATGGCAGGAGTATCACTTAACATCAGGTGAACGTCCGGCTCGTCTCCTCGCTTAATTGAATAGAAATAAAAAAAATATATACCCATTTAAAGCGATCGGCCAACGGTATAGACACGAATATCGCTGATTTGTAATAACACCGTGATGTACTCTAAACTGTCAGTTGCTGGTAGAACTGGGTCAGGGGTGAGAGCGGGGTGCGAGCGGGGTGAGAGCGGGGCGAGAGCGGGGTGCGAGCGGGGTGCGAGCGGGGTGCGCTACTTAAGTTTGTTTGCATTGTAAAGCACACACACAAATTGTTCACAACACAAACACAACAATGGAGCTGTTATAATAATAAACAAATTAAAGCTTTAAGAAATTCTACAGACGAGCATCACCAGCTCGAGCCAGGGCGAGGACTTAGCTGGCGAGCCCGACACAATATTAGAATCGAGCAAGGCGGCCGCTCTCTCGTGTCGGAGGCCGAGACTCACTTTGGATCGCAGCGCCAGAGGTGGTGGTAGGTCTCTGTTGCCGGAGACCGCATAGGTAGATACCGCCGCAGCGCCTGTTGCAGCCGCAACCGTACCGTGCAAACATTACCATATTCCGGTTCGAAGGGTGCTGTAACTAGTGTAATTACTAAGGTAAAAAGACAACATCCTATATCTCCAGGCCAACATCTTAACTGGGGCCACGTTGATATAAGCAGGGGTATCACTTACCATCAATTATGCCAGCCTCGCAGCACGGCGGCGTGGCCGGATCCAGGGCAACCTGTTCAATTTGGTCGGTAATAGAGTTGTTCCAAACCCGCCCCGCTACCTACTACCCCTATATTATAAATTATAATTCAACCCCAATACCAATATCGTGATAACTTACGAAAGCCCGTGGTTACTTCATCGTCCATGACCCTGTCCTCACTTAACACCACGTGTAATTGAGGTCAAGTATTAACTCAGTAAGTAAAGGCATGTGAAGTAACTTTTTGGTTAGTATTTAAGTTGTAAGCGTGGTTCAAGTTATAGGGAAGCTCGCGATCCTGAAGATGTGTATACATGGCACTCGCGTCTGTTTACACAATTTCTTTTTTTCCTTTTTTTTTCTAAGAAGGGTGGGCAAACGGGGGGACAGTGCCCCCGGTGCAAGGTGATCACCGACGCCCGCGGCCAGGCGCGCCCAAGGGAATAATACGCACAAAGTACTCTTTGTTGTTTTGTTTAAGTTACAAACCGCAACTTACTGACTCGAACCGAAACATCGGCACAACATACACCTCCATAACACTACAATGTGGACGTCATCATCAGCCGACGCATGTCCACTGCTGGACTTAGGGCTCCCCCAAAGAACTCCACATACAGTCAGCATGGCCTCCGCTACCGGCGGGCACTAGGGGCCGACGTTTGTAGGGAATCATATCAGAGACTTGAGCCCCACCACGCCGACCCAACGCGGGTGGCGGGAGCCGGAGCCTCGTTCGTTGCTTAGCAGGGAGCACCACGAGCTGGTGAGGTCGGCTTGGCTCCCGTGATCAACATCAACATCCTGACCAATTTTATACATGAATGAATACTTTTTATTTTTTTTTTATTCAACGGAGCGACAGGACGACCAGGACGTTCACCTGATGGTAAGTGATACGCATGCGCATAACGTGATGCTAGTAAGAATAATATACACTACACCACATTGTGCTCGTCGCCTTAAAACATAAAATGTCAAGTTTAGTTACTCCATAACTTCACTGGCTACAGCGCCCTTCAAACCGGAACACAGTAATGTACTGTCTGTAGGTTGCAATAGGCGCTGCGGTGGTACCTAGCTAGACGGTCTTCGGAAATGGACACACAAACGCACGCACGCGCACGCGCACACGTTTATTGCATTATAATTGTGTATAATTTGTTGTCGCCGTTGTTGTTTACGGCTCTGCATCGAATTGTCGGTGTTGTGTATTATACGTATACGTACACGCGCGGTAAGTGGCTGACAGTGCAGTGCGGCGTGATGCAGTTGATGGGAAGAGATGAGTCATCACTCTGTACTTGATAAAGTCCAAGTTTAAAATGTGTGAAACTAAGTTAATATAAGTGGACCGAGCGCGCCTCACCACCCGCGGCCCCACTGTCACTCAACTCCGTGTGAAGTCCCGCCCATTGTAATGTTATAAATAAATTAATATACGTTTTTGTCATATCCGGGTAACGAGGAAACAGTTTGTGTTTAAAGTAACAAATTTCAGTTAAACTTAACTGTGTAGTTAAAGTTTTGAACCTTCCCAAACGTGTGATAAACCGCAGATATTTTATATACACCCGTATTTATTTTAATTTAGATTAATAAGCTTTTATATATGATGCTGGAAGGATGCCCGCAGGGTGGACCGTCGATGTGGAGGTTGCGGAGAATCGCTGAACGTGGACAGCGTAGAGCCGGTTGAAACGAAGATCTTTGGATAAGACCTATGTCCATTAGTGGGCGTCTTCCGGGCAGTGATGGATAAGCTGTCAGAATTTTTATAATTTTGAACTTCGTGAGACGAAAGCTCCGCCAGCCCGCAATCATGAGTAACAGGTAGATTTCTTTGACAAAGATGTCCTAGGTATTAACGAGCAACACCTGTAGGGCACACAACAGTGCGTGGGCCGGTAGTGTACAGTGCTTCCAGTTCGCAACGCGCTCTCAGCATCCCGTCCGTTACAACAGAATGCTGCGGGTAGTTCGATGTTAGACGGCGACAGCACCACGCGCCGCCGCCGCGAGCTGGTGGTGACGCTTGCGTAGTGTTATTTCAACGTCGGCCTGTAAATACATGATTCGCACAAAAACGTGAGCTCGTGTATTACTTGATTAGAAAAAAATGTTCAATGATAAGTTGGCGGTGGCCGAGGTTGCGCGCACTTCCCACCAGGTGGCGACAGGCGCGCGGTGCGACTACTTGTTATCTCACTTAGGCAAGGCGCACGAGCTGCGCACGCGCGCGCGCGCGCTCCGGGCCAACCACACGGCGCCGTGTAAACAATCCGAACCCGCGTGGGCCTACCAATAATACAGCCTATCCTACTATGTTACATTAGAGATTGGTTTGTGTTTTGTAATCTATACTGTTATATCACTCAAAATTATATGAAGTTTTACTGTACAATAGACAGTATACCAATTTTTAAACCTTGTCTTTCTGCCAGTTAAATATCACTGTGCAAAGATGACACACATTGACAACAACTTACTTTTATTGGCGTTGAGCGCAATCTGGTGCAGTGTACACCTCCTAGGCAGCAGCACAATCGATCTCTTCACTGTATATACGAAATTAAATTGTTAACTTTCGCTTATAGAATATGTAGTATGAGTCACTGGGCAGTGCGTGCGAAGGTTCAGGCAGGTATTTAAATTGTTCTGTGACTCATCAGGATTCAGGGCTAATTATAATATTTCGCATGTAAATAACTTGTGAAGGCTCATGGGTTACTTAGTCACGACCATGACTTACTAAGCTCTTATTGTTTATTAAACTGAGGGAAGAGGCGAGCCTAATCTTCTTCCTTATCCAATTTCAGTTGATGCTAAGTAAGAATGAGGTCACAAATGGCAATACTTACTCGTCCATAATCACTCGTATCACAGTGATGCTGGTGCACGTGTACATAACGGAAGTAAAGCTTCGCCGGACGCGTACTGAAACATCCCCATGTATAGCGACACATTCGAACTTTGGAAAGTTCAGTGTTAATTAACAAGGATATGCTACAATGGAAAATGGACGTTTTGATGATACTAAGCTTAACTACTTCCTGTTACAATGATTGTTATTTGACGAGATTTGATCAGTGATCGTTTAACATAAAACAACGTCATTTGTTTGTAGATTTGTTGTCGGTCGTCAATTGGATAGGCTACTATCATAACGTATGTTGCACATCCGGTTTAATTACTACAATGTATAGTAAAATTAGTGAGCTTTGCTTTATAGTAATCTGCATTATGAGTCCGCTGCAGGTGAAAGTGTAAACGTGTTACCTTCCTGCTTAGCGCCACGTTGTTTTCATTACTGCTTTGAATAAAGTTATATCTAATTAAGCAATAAGTTGAATGTATTAAAATGTACTCAGAGTTAGTAAATGAACAAAGTTTGGTTTTAAGTATTTATTAGGGAAGGTTTAGAGTGTGTTTAGCTGTAAACTCTGGAGGAAACGTATCACCGATATAACATACATATGCGCTGGGCAACGAGCTGCCCGTGTTGATTACAGTTTTAATGCTTTATCTCTATCACATTGTTCCAAGTGCACAGCCTCCCGCTGCGCCGGAGTGCGAATGAAAAAGATTTCTAATAAAAAAATCATTTATTATCCTTTTTATAAACAAAATGGCTTAAGACTAGGGTACGAGTTTTACAAAATATCTCTTTTTAATCTTTATATAAAAATATCTCTTAAACACAATGGCGAGCGGTGCGACCGCCGCTAAAATATAATTGTTCATGCAAGATATATACACAACTGCACGCGGTAGGTACGTTCTCTTTGGCATGCGGACATCCCATGTACTTGTAGGACGGGGACGACCAGACGATTCTTACTCTCACTCCTCAATTGGAGAGAATCGTCCAGTGTTCCCATTCAGGAAGGTTGCTTTACATACGGACGGAAAGTTCCACGACTAAACGTTAACGTAACATTACATAGACGGAGCGCCGGACGGGGCGTGGCGACACTAAACAACTACATGACTACGCGGCGCACGCGCACGTCGCGCACGCCGGGCACGCCGGGCACGCCGAGCGCGCCGGGCACAGCAGCACCTGCCGGAGTGCACAATGAGTGACGAAAGGCGGGGCGCGCCACTCGGAGTTGCGTAAACATTAACATATGTCGAGGGCCGCCGGCGGCAGCAGCTCTGCGCGGAGCCGCAGTCGGCGCAACGAGGAGCTCGGAATTTTCACATGGGCGACCTTCTAAAGTGGGCCGCGATCGGAAACCTCAGCGCGTGCTCCGTGGATGCTCTAACGCCGTGGTTGCGCAAGGCGCAGCGGGCGGGGCGGGCGGGACGCGGCGGGTGGGGGCCTGATTACGAGGTCACTTGACAGATTACGAGACGCAGCGAGCGCCGCTCTGACTCAAGGAAGGTGACGAATCGCGGCATTCGACGAGGAAACTGTAAAGACCACCCAGAGAGGATCGATACGAGATAGATCAGCACATGCGGGGCACGGCCGGGCCCACACTCCGGCGCACCAGCTCCGGCGCAGCAGAGCTGGTGCGCACACCGCGGCCACGCGACATCTCCGATGAGACAACTAATTGTTTTACACATAAAAACTTAAATATAATTCTATTTGGAGAAGCGGCATCAGCGATTGGTTGATGGACGTTTATCACTTAAAAGGTAACTAAGTTAACATTAGCGGGCATCACTTTATTCTAAACACAAAGAGTCGAGATAAAGATTCCTAAATTTCCTCAACCGAAGGAAACGGACTTTACCCCCCGGCGAGGGTGGAAGCAACCCGCCGTGAAAGATCTAAAGGGAAACTTTCTAGCGCGAATAAAAGTTACTCCAGGCGTCGGAACTTCGCTTCGGAATCGAACTTGTGACTTAACTAAGTTGGTTTAAATCGGCGGTACAATTAATACTGACTCACGCGCGCGCTAGCACTCCGTCTCGCCTTCCTTCCTCTCGGTGATGTAGTGTTCCACTTCCCTGGACGAGTTGAACAGCTTCCAAGCGAGGATGATGCCCGTTATCTCCAGCAGACAGATGAGCAACGAGGCCCCGGCGACTGACGAGCTGATGATCTTAGTATACACTGACGCCACTTTAGCACAGCCGAGTCTCTCGTTCGCCTCCTTGTCCGTGAAGTCGCAACTCGCCCGGTAATAGCTATCCAGGCAGCAGGTGAGCGGTAAGTCGCTCCGCCAGCTCCTGTAGTCCCTAGCGTCGTTGGCCCCGCAGCACCTCAGCTTCCTCTCGATCTGTCCGAATGCTTTGAACACCTCCTGGTTCGATTGCGAGTTGTAATACGCGTCGTACACTACATCCTTGATAAACTTGTCCGTGCTCTCGCCGTTGACGTACACGAAGATCAGCGACGCCGTGATCACCTGGCACACTATGATCAGGATCAGGAATATTCCGTAGATGCCGAGCAGCCCGGGGCTCTCCTTGCTTGTGCCGCACCACCCGCACAGGGCGATCATCATTATAGCGAGACCCAGTAAGATGAAGAACCACGGCGCCACTTGCGGCCAGTAGACATTATAGTCCAGCAGGTAGTGGTTCTTGTTTCTCAGCGCGACGACCTCGATCAGCTGCACAAAGAACCAGATGCCGGTCGCAGCGGTCACCAGCCCGAACAGCGCGTAAACCACGTTCACTATGTACAGCACGCCCTTGATGAAGTCTTCCTTCGCCATCTTATCTGATCGTCCGTCCCCTGCGATAACAGCCTTCGTAATGAAAAGCGGCGCACTGACGCAACCAGTTTTATATAACGCGAACCCGCCGCCCGCCGCCCGCCGGCCGCCGTCCGCCGCCGCCCGCCGCCGCTGCGCCCGCGCACCGCCGCCGCGCCGCACTCGCGACGCGCGGCGCACTCCCAACGCTGCCGCTACACCAGAAGACGAATCCGTCTACTAGTTAGTCTTTCAGCTCAGTGTGCAGCCGGCGGTGCGCCCGCGCAGCTCACGTAAACACACGCAGCTTGTTCCAAAGCTATTGTCCGGCGCTACATACCGTAGCGAAGTTGCGCTAAAGTTGCGCAGTGACGTCACCTTTTAATTATACTACGTTAATTAAAATAATCTACTATCTATCTACAGGTAATGACAGTCATCAAGTACAACAAATGGTAGTGTAACGATTCTAATTACTTATTATCATTATGTGATTCGCTGAACAAGTCACCGCTTCGCGTGACACCTGATCAAATCGATTGTTTACCGGACGCGTCAAGCTGCGCGCTTTCTCCAGCTCGAGATGGGGGCAACTGGTCGCGGGAAACTAATCGTTCATTATAAATTCATCTGAAAGGTCAAGCGGAGTTCGTGACTACATCTGTGACAGAGGTCAGTACGTCCACAGCGAACTGCGAGTAGTGGTGAGGTGTGTCAATAAATACTTCCAACTGTTACACAACTCTAACTTGCGAGCGATTGCGCGCCACGCTCGGCCTTACTGCTGTTTACACGACCGGTCGCGCGCGCGCGCAGCACTGCCTGCGCGTGCGTGCGCGCGTGTGTGCGCGTGCGTGCGCGTGTGGGCGCGCTGACGTCACCACCAATCAGATTCATTAACACTCACTCGCCGCGCGCAGCATCAGTCCTCAACTTACGGTATCTATTCACAACGCTTTGTTCAAAACAACGCTTACAGAGTGTCTACAGTAAAACCTTCTTGCTCTCGGATTCGTACTGCGCCACCATGACCTTGGGCTTCTTTTTCAAAGCTTTCGAGAGTCCGACCGCGACGGCGATCGCTACGATGGCTAGAAGCGCGACGAGCACGGAGCTGGCAGACATCACCTTGATCGCGATCCTCGCGTACTGCGCGGCGACCGTCGAGCAGCCGTAGCGCTCGTTCGCCAGCTTGTTGGTGAACTCGCACTCGATGGTGTACGGGTCGAGGAATCCGTGATAGTACACGTCGCAACACGACATGGGGAACTCCGACTTCCAGTTCTTGTAGTCCCGCGGGCTATCCGCGCCACAGCAGTGCAGCCTCCGCTCGATGTCTCCGTAGCGCACCGCTACATCGTTGTCGGTCTTCGTCTGGAAGTACACGTCCCACACGGTGTCCTTGATGAAGTCGTCGGTAGACTTGTCGTCGGCGAACACGAGTGCCAGAACCGCCGCGGTGACCAGCAGCAGCGCGGCTATGGACATGCATATCACGTACGCGGTGAGCAGGCCGCGGCTGGACCGCCTGGCACCGGAAAAGCCACACGAGCACGCGCACACTACTATTACACTGATAACGAGGAAGATCCACGGCACAGCCTGCGGCCAGTACAGGTTGTAATCCAACAGGTAGTGGTTGCTGTTCCTCAGCGCGGTGAGCTCGTGGATCTGGCAAAAGAACCAGATGGAGGCGGCGGCGAGCGCGAGGCACAGCACCACCATGATCCCGTTGAGGGCGTACAGGAACACCTTGAACACCGCCCCTTGCGCCATGTCTGCGTTGTGGCTGTGGTTGTGGTTGTTGTTGTTGTTGTTGTTGTTATTGTTGTTGTCGCTGGGTGCGTGGTGCGGCGCGCGCGGCCCGGCTCGGCTCCGGCAATGGAATGGCGTGCGCGCCGCCGCGGGCTCGTTATAAGCAGCAGCGGCCCGCGCACGCGCTGACTCACGCACCACCGCTACCTCACAGCTTTTTATTCCACTCTGCGTCATTAAACATATTTAGGCTTTAATTAAAGCGTGCTCGCGTATCCGACAGCAAATAAAAATATTTCCAATGACTGAATATTGTTTTGCACTGATCTATGACTAACGCGCAGGCTGCGCCGCCACAGCTCGCCACAGCCCCCCACAGCCCGCCGCAGCCCGCCGCAGCACGCCGCAGCACGCCGCCGCGACCCCCGCGCGTGCTGCGCGTTGACGCCACAAGTTCACCCCTAGCGCTGTTATCTCTAGTACTCAATAAGAATACACGTTTAGTAATACGAAACTTACAAAAAACGGTAGCGATTGAGATTTAATTAAAAGCACGGCGTTCGTTTCTGGGAATACACTCTTAGTGCAATTGAAAGGGTTAATGTAATTAAAGGGTTGGCGAGGAGCGCGATCTGGAGGGGAGATAATGTATCGCGGCAACGGTGCGCCGCGATTGTGGCGGGGTTTTTACTATTACTTGGGTAGTTATTAGGGGTGTACAATATTTTTGTTACAACGCCGAATGATACTTTAATCTACCGTCCTATGGAACTGCTGCTAGCAGCTGTGGGGTTCGTTGTGAAGGTGCGGGGGGGTGGTTGTCGCGGCGAGTTATGCGAAAACTTCTTCACCGAATTTGCCGTAATTAATATTTTTAAATTTGCTTTGCGCGCACGCAGCGCGCGCGGCGCCCGCTCGTCCTAATGCTTGGGAAGTTTACACAGCATCCCAGCATTTTTACTGATTATAATGCGTTTTTAACCGGAACACAAATCAGAGTTATAGCGTTGGATGACTTAAAGACTTCCTCAATGTTTAATTAAACCACTCTATCTGCTTTTGTTGTAAAAACGTGTACAATGGGCACTACCACCCATGCACAGGTCGGTACCCGGGCGGTATCCAGCACTGCGTGAGCTGAAAGGTCCTTGCAGTATAATAGCAGTTAATTTGAAAGTGTAGTAGGAGCTTCAGTGAAGTACTAATGTAGTGGGAGTAACCTTTGCGAACAATTGACAACCGTGGACACCGAGCGACATGGGAGTCATTGAGGAATTAACTTCAGGGTCGGCGCGCACCCATCCGCCGGCGCGACGCGTTATTGAACCACAATAACTCCCGCGCACGATGTCACCTACTTCGTTATCAATCTCGACGGCAACACATTACTCTAATTTATATTGCTTAGCACATTAAGACTCTCCGACGCTCCTAACAGCCAGCTAAGAGTACTTCCGGTTCAACCGGATGGTTTCTATAAC